>OY365812.1:24886490-25486490 GCA_959347315.1 Bimastos eiseni | reverse complement strand
TCTCAGGGAGCCCCAAATGAATGAAAACTTCTCATACAAAATAACATGTCTCACACCTGAAATATCTTACATATTATAAGTTATATTCTCTAATTTTGCAGCAGAGCATTCCCATGACAAGTGTAGTGTGGTAATTCATAATTGCTTTGTTAATGTGAATATCAATCGGCTCGATTAGCAGTGTTGGTAAGAGCGAAGGCTTCGTGTATTGAGCCTCTTCGCCACCAGAAGCTGGCTCACTGCTTAGTGCTTAGACTCAGTGTATAAATTCAGGGGCCCCAAAATGTTTGCCCCTAAGGTCCCGTTTTCTGTAAACGCGCCTCTGCTAATTTATCACTTTCAACATCGTTTAGGTTGCACCTCTTTAAAGCAAAGCAATAAGATCTCCAATTTTCCAGCTAGTTTGTAAAATAATCATAGACCAGTATGAACGCACACTGTGACACCAGGTTTAGTTTCTTCAGGATGTGGAATTAATACTTGTTACACTTGATTTGATTTTTGTTTCTAGAACTCAATTCGTCACAATCTTTCGTTGCACAGTCGTTTCGTTCGCGTCATTAACGACACAACGGGAAAGAGTTCTTGGTGGATGGTCAATCACGACATGAAACCAGGGCTGACCTCTCGCCGAAGGGCGGTCAGTATGGACACAAAGGTTTTCGAAAGAAAGCGAGGACGGGTTCGCAAGAAGGTGAGACCAAGGTTTTTAGATTAGAAACATTCCATGTAGGTAATACGGTATTATAATAAACCGAGTTGAGAAGTGGGCCAATCTACTGTGGTTCACCCCCCAAGGGCGAATCTCTGGAACGATCTGCTTCCTGAACTCCGTACTTTATCGGTTCCTTAATTCATCATCACTGCCTGCAACCCAACATCGCCTGTTCCAAGCTCCATTATCCATCACCCCGGGGCCTGGGCTTTCCATCATAAACTCAAGTCTCGCCTTTTTAAGAACTCTCACTCAGACTCCTTAATTAGGCCTACTTGATATTCAAAACGACCACACCTCAACATCTACTCAAAAATCAATTCTAGAAATCAGAAGTTGTAATCTCCAGATTCCTTCAGTGCTATTCTAAAGTTAAGTGCAGACCAATGGCTTATTCGTGCGCCTCATTGGACGATCCAATGTCGCACATCGATCCACTGGGTATTTGTCAAAGATTCGTTGATATTTTTACCCAGAATATCAATATGTGACTTGATCCAAGGGACAGCACCAAGACCTGAAACATTTCGGGAAGTAAACTTATTGACGCCTACCCAAAACTCATGATGAAATCCTATTCCCAGCGTGTGATCCCACTCTGTGCATTTTGTCTCTTGTTGATCTGTAGAGCCGTGTCTGCGGGTGCTGTCACGCACGACACTCTGGACGAAGGCGCTATATAAAAGTCATCGACCGGCAGCACAGGCGTGGGAGGACTACGGATGAAGTGTCTACCTGAAACCTGAGAAAGGAGACCTCACTGGGTTTCGCCGGAGGCAGACGGCCTCAATACAGACGGCGGAGATTATGCAAAGATCAACGGGGTGTCAAACAACGAAACCCGACACCTCGAGGCAGATGTCAGAAACGACTGTCTCTTCCATCTCTACGACCCACAGACAAGAAATTCATGAATCAGTTGAAGATTTGATCTGGACCGGCTGGTTGACACGGATCATGAATAGGGACAATTCCGATACGAATGGCGCAACCCACTAGGCGGTATAACGATAATAATGAAATTCGATCCCTAGGACCTGTTGCTTGTCTATGACACTGGCAAAGCCCAGCCTTAGCAGCCGCTAGTCAAACAGTTACTGTACGCCTCTAGGAATCTGACGTTACGTTAGGGACGCCAAGACCCGACCAATCAGGGTTAGTAATAGTTTCTGCAGGTGACCTGTCGTCCAATAGAGATACGAGTTTTGCGTTTGGGATGGCGAAGGAAACCGCCTCTAGAAGGTTTCATATAGCGTATCAAGCAAGGGAACAGGGACTTGTTTCGGAACTGGGGAAGACGCTAGGTCGTTCTGACGATAAGGGTAATCAACGTAGTTTGGGAACCCCGTCTCCAACGTAAAACCAGGGAAACATTTCTAAAAAGACACTAATAATTCCAGTAAGTGTAGATAGGATGAGTGGTGTGTATATATTTAATTAAATATACATATTAAAACCATCAAGTGTGTCGTGTTGCTGCGCTTGGTGATAGAGGAAAGAACCAGCGGGTACTCTCGTCATCAAGAAGGAGTGGCGAGAGTGAAATCCGCGACAGGTGCAGTCGCATGACAACCTCCTTTTCTCACCTGCACAGACCAGCATGTTCTGGGGCTGGGGTAGATGACCGCTCCATATCTCGACCCCACCCAATCCCCACCCTGTCGCCCGCCCAACGTTGAGGTCACGGTACAGTTGCTGCAGATGCAGTGACCGGCGCACGAATAAATCCAATTAAGGCACCTAATGCGACGACGTCGACGACGACGACTGCAGTGGCAGGAGGAAAGGAGAAGTGGCACCGTTTGGTTGCGCCTTTCCAGCAGAGGGGGAGGTTTGTGGAAGGTTTACATGCAGAGTTCGTTGCGCCTGCGACAGAAGCAATAAAATATAGACCACGTAAACAGGAAAAGTCATACATACCTAACTCACAAATGCAGATATATTATTGAGGCTTAAGTGCCTGGTTCATAGAAGCGACGACATCCCACCCCTCCTCCAATACAGTCCCACCACTCTCCCAATGCAGCCCAATACCCGCTCCTCTACTACAACCCTACTTTGACGAAGATGAGTCCAGGACAAAAGAGCAAATGCGTCGAACAAATTCAGTCCAATTTTGACGAGACGCATTAATGCATTAATGCACGCGTGTCATCTCTGCATGTATACGTCAGCGTAATATGGACATCTCTTGGATAGACGACTGACTGAAGCAGAGGCAGAGTCAGAGGCATAGAAAAGTGGAGAGACACAACAGGAAAGACACAGGCCAGCATAGGACCTATTGCCTCTTACTCTGTATCCTTCTGTCCATCATTAACATAGTAGTCTGTTTCACGGCCTTTCTTTCTCTGTCTGTCTGTTTGTAACATCGCGTCTGTACAATCTTACACTGGCGTATCTGCCTGCATAAGCGTGTCTATAGTATACCTGTATTCACTTACAATGTAATATACAATACAATACAACTCGGTATTTATAACACGCTTTAACTAGACAAGTCTTGCGCGATAGCGCACACACGTCTCGACGACGCAACAGCAGTTGCAGTAGGCCTACTGCAGAGCAATTGTGTGCGAAGGACTTGCTCAAGGTTCCTACACAGTGACTGACGCCTCAGACGAGAGTCGAACCCGTGCGATCAGCACACTGCGCGTTACGGGCCGACCGCTCTAACAAATCGGCCACCATGCCACACGTCCTGTCAGTCTGCTTACCTGTCTGTCTGTCCTCCTGTCTTCCTCTCTGTCTCTTTCTCTTCTCTGCTGACTGTTCTTTTCATCTTTTCATCTCATATTGAACCCCAAGATAAATATGATGGATGATATGTCAAAATATGAGACATAATCTGTCAAAATATGAGAGATCGTCTGTCAAAATATGAGATATAAAACATATAATCTGTAAAAATATGAGAGACAATCTGTGAAAATGTGAGACATAATCTGTCAAAATATGAGAGACAACCTGTCAAAACATGAGAGATAATCTGTCAAAATGTGAGACATAATCTGTCAAAATATGAGAGACAACCTGTCAAAACATGAGAGATAATCTGTCAAAATGTGAGAAATAATTTGTTAAAAAATGAGAGATAATCTGTCAAAATGTGAGAGATCGGCCTAATCTGTCGACTGGAAAGCCTTAAATGATGACATAGCTTAAGTATGTATGTATTATTGGCAATTGTATGGAGGCTACATAGTACATACGCACGCACATGTCTACATTTGTGTCTTATCATGTCCAGTGGAAAGTGGAGGGTTAGCAAGGAAGGGAACGGTTGGAAGAAGTGTGGGGAGGAGAGAAGAAATGCAATTGGTTGGGTGAGGTTTGGAGCAGTGTTGGGGGAAGAGATGGAAGTAGAATGGAGACGATATTGGGATGCAATTAGTTAGAGTAATTATCTATTGAAAATACAACAATCGATAACTCTCATCATCACAATGACAACGACGACGCCGCATATGATTATATCAGAATAGAATCTCTATATTGAATAATATGATATGAAACCGCAGCTCGAAGAGATGCGATCGATCGGAGGAGGAGGATCATGCGGAGAATCATCTGAGGTGGATCCTTCAACGACTGGTTCTCCACCGTCTAACAAGTACTCTTCCAGTGTCTTCCACTCTCCAGTCTCTTCCTCCTCCTCTTGGTCTCCTACGCATCCAGATACGAAGAAGTACCATTCGGTCCACACCTGTGCCCTCCATCCGACCACAGAGGAGACACCCGGTTTTGCGGCTGCCACCTGCAGCCTCTGGATGGACGGACCTCAAAGGGATGTCTGAATACCAGCTGACCTTGGCACCATATGGCATCGATCAATCGAAGCAGCCAATCAACAACACCCTGGCCGAAGGGCTGGCAGGTAACCTCAACGCCTGCGAAAACCGACCGAACCGAGGAATCGACTACCACCTGTTCGATCAATCGATGATCACCATGACCTCGACTGCAGGGTCGTGGTAGGAGTCGACTAACTACGGGTCGATGCCCAACTTAGACAGGAGTCAGGTCTTGCGCGATCCCCCAGAGGAACGACTGTCGGCCGACCAGTTCGCACTCATTCAACCGGTTAAGATGGTTAGCGAATCGACATTTTCCGGTCGACCGAACACTCTCTTCGCTGGTCAGCAGGGCTTTGGTAGGGCAATACACCAGGTGGTCATCGGGGGGTCAAAGTGGCTTGACGACGGATCAATATCGTCCTACCATCTAGACATCACCTCTCGCCTCTCTAAGAAAACGCATCCGATGGAGGAGGCGGACTTGAAACATCTGCGACAAGGTCCTGGTGCAGAGGTTGAGCCGAGGTGTACCTCTTCCCCTGTGGCAGGGTCCTGCAGCCCTGCAAGAAGCTCCGATTCTATCCAAAGATTCGACCATTTGCCTCTGCCTGTCACAACACCGATGCCCTATGCCACACAGAGTACGCTTTCTCACATCTCCAGAGACCCCTATATAATGACTTACGACGGTTCAGCGGATTCGGAAATTGGTCGAAACCTTTGCCCCCAGTATAGTGGATGCTTTGATCCATCTCACCCGCTCCTCTATTCCCAGAGGTTCTATGAGGATGATTCCTACTACCAACAGTCATCAGCCTCCTCCTCCTTCTCCTACCTCCCATGGACAGCTGGGCAGACGACGTCCTGTGGGCTGCAGTCCACTGTTGAACGAACGGTGGTCAGTGGACGCCTTCCAGCCACCTCACCCAAGAGATCACTCGCTAACACCCGAATCTCTGTCCTTTCGTCATGGTGGTCTTATCCCAGTGGAAGCATCATTTCCACCATTCGATAGCAAATGAGCAAGAAGACATCACCTGAGCTTCAGATCTTGAACAGCAAATGATGTGCACATCCTGAAGCCAATTGTCGCACCCAGGTCCATATTTTCAGCCATGCCATAATAGGCAGTGATGGGCACAACAGTAGGCCTATTCTGAAAATAGATTTCTATTTTTTTAAATACTATTTTATTTTGTAGTTTCAAAATACCTTTCAAAAACATTTTGTATAAGTGTTTTCGCTCAAAATAGTTATAAAAAGTAGTTAGGAGAATTAAAACTTCTTTCTCACGATACTTTCCCGAAATACTTTTCTACAGAACTTCCAAAAAAATTAAGTTTACAAACAACCTTATGCCAAAATTAGCATTTTTTATGTAACAAGGCCTTGATTAAAACATTACATTTATAAAAATTAATGATCTTCTGGTCACACCAACAACTTATTAGTTTGTAATGTCAGGATATGTTTGGCACCATTATATACACCACAATACTTGGAACATTGCTGGATAATAATTCTTGGGACTACACAGTCTATTTACGAAATCTATGGGACGCCGTCTCATGGATATATTAATCATTGTCGTGTGTTATCAACCTCCTGTGTTTCAGCAGTCCAACCGCGTGGTTTAGAGGAAGGACTTCGTGAGTAGGCTACACGTGATGCCCAGTACAGGTCGTTAAACTCAACTCATCAGCAGTTACAATCAGCTGCCGCTGTTAGAATCGTCTTTAATGTGTCTGTTGTTCTAGTTTACTTTCTCAGGAATAGATTAGGCACTCAAGGTGCTATTAAGCTTTTATGCTGCTGGGTTAAAGTATGCTAATCTGCCACCGATTTCGCTTTTAAATATCCTGAAATAATTATTATTTTATTAATAATAAGCAATAATTACTGCAATCTAAAATTGCAATAATTGACTGGAAATGTCATGATGATCTTGTAGGCCTATTGAAAAAAATCCCAGTGGTTTGGTAGGCCTATAATTACAGGCCTGTAAACAGACATTGCAATATCACAGTCTATTCACGCATGCATCCAAAATCGTACTAAGAGTCCTCACCACGAGAATGCAGTCCAAAGCATAAACACTGTATATGTTACATATAATAGGAAATATAGGAAAGGACCAATATGGTTTCAGAAGGGGCAAGGGCACAAGAGATGCAATCGGAGTATTGCGGGTGTTGGCGGAAAAAGTCTACAGCATGCATAGAAGATCTATATATAATATGCTTTGTGGATTACGAGAAGGATTTCGATAGAGTAGACTGGAAGAAATGATTGCATGCACCGAAGGAAATAAGAGTGGACTGGAAAGACATTTGACTCATAGGAAACCTAGACATGAGATAGTAATCAAGAATAAAAATAGGAAGAGATCTTTTGGAACACAGGAGTTAAAGGAAGAGGAGTAAGGTTGCCTACTCTCACCTATACTATTTCACATCTACATTGGGTAATTAATAGACCTACTAGAGGCGATGGCGCAGATGATGAGTAGGGGTGAAAAGGTAGCATTAAGACTCTCAGATGACAAGGCAATGCGAACAGGTAACCAGAAGGGGCTACAGAAAATGATAGATTGTCTAAATAAGATCTCAACCGAATACCATATGAAAATAAACATAAAAAAGAAAAAGATCAGAAGGATAAGCAAAAGAAAGGAAGCAACAGTGAATATCACTATAGATAGCAAGGAACTGTAGCATGTCAGAAAATTTTGTGATCATACCCTAGGTCACACAGAATAAAGCAACTGATTGGTCAATCAATCAACCAAAGAAATATGATATAGCGGCTCTTCAAGAAATTTACTCAGAGGCGATCCCAGTCCAACCATCAGCAAAAGAGAGCAGATTTATGAGAAGAGTAGAAAGAAGATGAAGAGTTCTTAGGGAAAAGCCAGATGTCCAGAGGAAAAGTCCATTCCAAGTGGTAGGGCCCACAACAAAAAAGGCTCAATGCTGCTGCATAGTCGTGCGTGAGAATGGAACACTGTGAGAAGGGTCAGTGCCCTCTGAGCACTGGCAGCAGTAGGGCGGCAACGCTTCTGAAGGTAAGCCCCAACAAGACAGCGTCACACCAAGGAAGCGAGTCGAAATGCAATGCGCTGCACGAGGGGAAGCGAGTGCAACACATCACGCATATAGGCAGAAGCATGGCCTGTTCGAGAAATGCGTTCTATCAATGCCTCCAGTTGCCCAATCCTGCCTTGTGAAATGCTTGCTTATATGATGGAGCAGTAGTCAAGACAACTAGCGACTCTCTCAAGTCCTGGATGTCAATCAATCAACTCAGGTCCAATCCTACTAAAACAGAATTTATCTGGCTTGGGACTAGGCAACAACTGGCAAAGCTTGACCTTGGGGCACTTTCTGCTGCATTCCCCAACTTTACTTCTCTTACCTCTGCACGATACCTTGGCATCATCCTCAGCAAAGTTAAAGAGCAAAGTTGCTATCGCCAATCATGTCAGCTCAGTAAGTTGTAATTGCTTCTATCAGCTATACCAATTGTGGATGGTCCCCGCTCGCTCTCTACTAGTGCTGCAGCCACTCTTATTCATGCTTTTGTCCTTCAATGTCAACTCAGCTCAGCAAGACAGCAGTGTACCTACTACACTAATTGTCGTTGTTCAACTCCATTTCAGAGACACATTATGTAAACACTTTCCTGTTGACATCATAGTCCTCAAAATATGTACAGTGTTGTATGTTTATATGATGGCCAGTTGGCCACAAAAATAGCAAAAAGTTAATAGTCTTTAAATGCACAAGAGTGTGTGTAAGACAGTCACGAAATGGGCATATATGTGCTTTCATTAATTCCCATTATAATTTTCAAGAAATTACATAAATTAGCAAGTACCGTAAGGTAATGGTAGATAATTTGGTTCAAGACTTAGCAAAATTATTCAGCAACACTAAAACTACAATTCATTCAGTGCATAACCATTTATTCCAGACATATCACGTTGAGGCTTAAACACTAACTTCCACATAACCAGAAAAACATGAAAAAGTTACAAAGAATCACAACAAAAAAGCATTAAAAAGTCTTTCAATTATTTTGTTAAATGTTCATGTTTACAGGTATATATTTGTCTCCTTCATTTCTACATTATGCATAATAATAGCGAAGATGTTTGCTAGAAAGTGCTGAATAATATATGACAGATGTGATCAGATTGAACCCAAAAATTTGATTATCTTTTACTTCGTGGTTATACATATTTCTTTCCTAGAATGTGGCGGAAGGATTGTGAATTATATTCTACAGATGTCTTCATTTGTCTCTCTATCATACTCTATAACAAGAGTGTCAAACTTTTAAAATGGTGGGCCAGTGACACTAGTTTATAACCAAGTGGCAGCTCAAGGTGCTGAAGGCGCCTGAGCAAAATGGGGGTGGGCATCTGGGAGGGGGCTCTGAGTCAGTTCCTAGAAATGTTGGCTAAACTAAATTAGGCTTTAAAAATCATAGCTGGGTATAAGTTATAGTGTTTCTGAGCCTCAGCATATGAAGGCAGATGGTGAGTTTTCTTCGTTGCCATCTCATCTTCCCACCGACAGTACATGGTTGGCGTACTCATCAAAGCAGAGTTGACGGGAAACAGGCAGAGCTGACATCTAGACACACATTTCTGCCATGGCGAGATTTGAACCCCATTGCTATATAAACTCGAGATTAAATCACATAGAACTTATAAAAAACATGGTTTTTCAGTTACAAGACAGTCAAAATGATACAACTTTATCTGAGAAGCACAAATTTTCTGAAAATCAAATAAAGCACTAAAGAACTGTGCTTAAGATAAAACATTAAAATTTAATATACCATATGTTATTCAGAAACAGGAAGTTATACAAAGATTAACTTAAAACTTACCATTGTTCTATGACTCAATAGTATGATAACCTTGATAATTGAAACTCTTAAATAAACTGCCTAATTTATTAAGTCTTAAATTACTGAGTAAACAAGTCTTTGAAATACTAACATAGGTCCTAACGTCTCAATACAAATAGAATGTCTCTGTGCCATAAAAACTTCACATATCAGAGAAAGAAGGTCTTTCATTCAACAGAAGGCTTCTTTACATATATGAAAAGAACAGCCCTCTCAACTTTTACAAAACATTGAAAACAGTAGCTATAGAACATGTAGTGAAACAAAGTGCAATTACACAATCAATAACAGATTAATCACAGAAAGTGTCTCATAGTCTCTTTAAATTGGCTGACTAACATTTAACTTATTAAAATAACCAAGTACCAAAAACATCAAAATAGAAATTATGCAAACAGGTATTTATCGGTAAAACCAGGTCTTTATCACTCATTTTGTCATAATTATTACATTCAATTAACAGGTCAACAAGAATAATAATGATGGTACTTTTGATGAAGTTATATGTGCTTTGGCACTACATTTAAATCAAAAACTACTCTGAGAAAATAAAGAAAATAATTTAAGGAAATCCTGCTAAGACTGGCTCAATGATTACGGAAGCCACCATAACTGTTAGCATCATACTACCCTCACAGCCTTGCTACATCTCATGCCAGCCTCATGAATTTATTATTTAAAATTTGTATTTGACTAGACAATACATGTAGAAAAGGCATTTTGAAACATGCTTTGATATTGAAAGGGTAAGAATCTGAGAAATCTGAACTTCCTGCACAATAATCATTAGAGCTGTGGCATTCCGTAAGAGCTCGAAAAACTGCAGTTCAAACAAAAATCTTGATGAATCTTTGTCACACTTAAAAATCAGGAAACATGTTCAAAGTGAGATGTTAAAGAGAAATAAACCTCAACAAAATACACATTTAAACACTCCAAGTGTCAGGCCAAAGTTTTGTCCTTTGGGTAAATGTTCTGGCTTTTGGTTTCATGATTATCTCTGTAGCAAATAATATTACACATAATAAGATAAATGTACAGCTTGAAACATAGGAATGCGTAAGTGTTTTCTCACCCGAAATGCAATGATCACATCGCCTGCATTAATGATTCTCATAAAAACACAACCTAACCTTTAACATAAGAAACCAGAGTTCTAAATCACTACAACTAAATGTTAAATGTTGGAATTATCTGTTAAAAATGAAAAAAAAATTACCTTAGGCAAGAGACTTCATCTATATGACAAAGATTTTAAAATGTAGCTAAAGAAATTAAATTTGGGGACTTATTGATGTGGTGAAAAACTGATTCAGATAAAAATGAACATCGAGACATAATCTGCATGCCTTTTGAAAAATACAGCACAGTAAGTTTCCCAAACAAATGTCCAAAATACTAATATCGTCCTCAAAAATGTCACATAAAGATATGTGTTGAAGGAAAAACACTGTGTAATAGTTTCACCTTCAGAAACAAGTTTTGCCAACACAACATAGAAAAGTCATAAAGCAACCCTGATGATGTTGATGAGTTCTCTGTCCAAAGGCACCACAATAGTCCCTTGTTTTTCAAATGCAAGAAATTACAAAATCACAAAACTCACACTGACTTAGCTCAGTAATTATCATGTCATTGTACCTAACAAGATAAGTACAATCACTCATCAAAAGACACCTCTACTTTAAAACCATTTTATCTTTCAAAAACTCATTACTAGCCTGACTCATACACTGCTCAGCACATATCCACTCAACTGCTCTATTCTGGTGCTATGACACCTGCACCAGACAATTCATCAACAGACAATTTGGCATCAGACAAGCGTGGAACAATTCGCCGCCAGACAATTGGGTACCAGACAATTCGGCACCAGACAATTGGGCACCAGATAATTCGGTTCCAGAAAATTCAGCAGTTGATGATTCGGCATCACACAATTTGGTGACAGACAACTCTGCCCCAGACAATTTGGCAACAGACAATTCTGTGATAACCAATTTGGCACAGGAAAAATTCAATTTTTTATATCACAAGTTATAGAATATCATTATTAATTAGTAAGTAAGGAATGTATTGACAGAGCATCAAGACCATTAGATTACAGTAACAGCAATCAATTTTAAACTCAGTCTATAAGATCAGCTTGTTGTAAACAGTTCTCTTTATTGCTTCAAAGTTATTATAATAAGCATCTTCGAAGAGTGACTTCAATTGTGCTCAACATAAGCTGAGCACAATTAGATGAGTTGCTGCATTTTTAGTAGTTTATGAAATTTCCTACTTTGGTTATGTTGGAAAAGAAATAAATGAGATTATTAAGTCACAGAATAAATGGCATTAACAGCTAAATATAACAAAAGATGTACACTGAATACCAAAACTACTTTGGATCTGTTTAGATTTAAAAACAAGCAGCATGAAACTTGACCTGCACCAAATTTTCTGGTGCCCAATTGTCCCTGTCCAGCGCCAAATTGTCCAGCGCTGAGCTGCCTGTGCCGAATTATGTAGCGCCAAATTGTCTGGTAACCTCTATTCTTCTGACACTCGAATTTCCGAGAACATAGTTTCAAGAGAGACAGTCATGTACCTTCAAGTGTTGTATATTTTGTATATGAAAACAAATACCCAACTAACCATTCACATTAATAACAACTGTCACAACATGTTGTTGCTCAGGGCTTTCAACAAACATTCATGCATGCCTCCAATTAAGATTTCCAACGACTTTCAAAATGCATAAACTTATATGATATTGTAAAAATAAACATCAAGTTAATATAATAGCTCATCGATTGGACCCCCCCTTCTGAAGCAACTCTACACACATAAAAATAAGCTCTATTCCACCAGAGGAACAGTAAGGAACAGTTTCATGAAGCTTGAAACTGCACCTGTTGATCTCTACTGGCTGCCAGTCATGCTGCAGTGCCTCTAAAAGGCACCCAGAAGGAGCTACATAAATATATAAGACACACATACATCTATGTTATGAACTGATTCCACCATAATGCATAACAGAGGTGCAGATTCAGATTAAATGTTTAATCCTTGCAGTGGTTCTTAACCTGGGGTACTGGCACCCAATGGGGTGCGCGATTCAGTTCTTTCTAGTGCGAGGAGAGGGTCAAAGATGAAGACCCTTTAATAGAGGAGATCATTGATATGCAACAAGATGGAATTGCAAAAGTGGCTTTTGATGTGAAGACAATGTGGAGAATTTTGGGACATTACAAATAGCAGCATTCCAAGCAGTTCAAAGAAAGCAGCACTTGGTCCACTTGTTCCATGAACAACAACCAAACATCTTTGAGAAGCAGGATATCTTCTTCAAGTCAAAACCAAGTTTTGAAAACACCGTAATGCTCAGCACAACATGCTCTCTCCAAAAGGAACCTCACATTTTATACATAACTGAGAACAACAAGCAAGAACAAAAGTCACATTAAACTGATTTATATTATATATTCTTATATTTTGGAATATATGTGTCAATGAAAATGTAATTATTGGTAACCAGTTTTTTAATTTAATAGCTGTGGCTGATAATTAGACTTGAAAATTCAAAGTTTTCTGTTCGTCTTTAGCACTGTGGGCCCGAGATAAAATTTAAAAGTTTATGGATGCCGACATAGCAAAAGATTAGGAACCACTGCTTTATCAACTAGCTATTTTGGTTTCCCATAGATTTTAGTACACACTTGCTGTTGAAGGGTTAGATATAGTACCCCGTATTAAATAATATTCTCTTTATATATAGGGTCGCAATTCTGAAAAGATTTAGCAACTCAACAGGCACACTTGTGAAAAACCTCAAGAAATACCATGATCTGTTCTGGAAACTTGTGACATCGTCAGAATAAAATGCAATATTACTTCACAGAATTATCCACTACATAATTTGCTATGTTCCCAAAAATATTAAAATCTGTAAACAGAGTGGTCCAATAAATAGTCTCTTCATTCTAACTCACCAAGATGGACATGTCAAAAGGCTGTTACTTGTTACCTGTGATTTATTATGAATTCCCATAGAGTGATGATGTTTTCATGAGTGATCACTTTATACGTTGATGATGAATGTCGGATTGACATAGGAAAAGCCAGCGAACTCCTCCTGGCCGAGGTTCATGAGGAGCAATTTATCTGTTGGGGTGTTCTTTATCGCCTCCTTTGTGAAGACAGCATCAAAGTTGCTCACGTCATGACGACTCTTCTGCAAGACAGATGACATGCACATTGCACAAGATATAGATGTCAGTAACAAGACAGAAGTCATTTACAACATATGGTGTATCACAAGACAGATGCCATTTACAAGATATAGAATAGATGTCATTTACAAAATGCCATTTACTTGATATAAATGCCAGTTACAAGACAGATGCCATTTATGACATAGTAACTGAAACTTATTTTACAATAGTATCAGTGAGAGCATATAACAGACTATTACAGAGTTCAATTATGAAAAGTACTGACGTGGAATGACCCAAATCTTCTTCCTTAGAACCTTCTGTCTAATGTTCATCTGTCGCCATAAGACTGTTCTTTAGCCATGCTGGAGTTGCGACTGCCTCTGAGTAGCTTTCCTGAAGGGGTGCTATACAAATGCTTAATACGAATTAATTAATGAAAAATAAATAAATAAGTACAAGATAAGAAATTATAAAATGAGAAAAAGAGGCTAGGAACAAATTATTTATGTATTAAAAGTGATTCCACATCATAACAAACGAAGCCAGTTTCTTGGCTTCAGAGGCCGTTCCATATACTTACAATCTTTGGTTTGTATGGTGGCTGAACCTCTCTGTTGGCTAATTTCTGCCAGTCTAAGTGGCGATAGAATACATGGGTCTTGATGTCCTTTTCCTCAGCCTGACCAGTCCCCAGTCGGGCATTTGGAGCCTTTGTCAAAAACTTTAACAGGCAAAACCATGCATTGTTATCATAAGTCAATTTGTGTAGCACAACCTAAGCTAATTTTGCAAAGTACAATAACAATGAGATCAGTCTTCAATATCTTTCTAAATTCTATTACAATATCTTTGAATGGAAGCCAAACATATGTTTGTAAATTTGGTGGTGAAATACTAAACTCTAATTAAAACTGTTGCTGCTAAAAATACGAGCATGCAATACAAATAAGGTGGAAAATACAAGTGACATAAATAGGTAAGCAAGTTTATCATAATCCACATTCGATGATTGTGAAGCTGTAGGAATAATTTTGCTCTCAGTTTGTAGTTAATGTAACCTCCACAACAGTCATTAGAATAATAAATATAAGCTATTACAGCAGAAATGTTCTGGAGATGATCTTACTGCTTTGCACACAGACACAGCCTCTCTGGACATAGATTTTGGATAAGAGAGATTATTCTCTGTTATGGACATGAAAAGGTCTTCCTCATCTTCACCATCAAATGGAGGCTGAAACACAGCATAAAATATCATTGTAAAAACAGAAATAGACATGTAGACTTAACTACTTATTACTAACAAAATGTAAAGGTTAGTTTAGTTAGACTAGTTTAGCCATGAGGATATAATTCTCTCAAACAGTAATATAACTGCACATTTATATAAAGTCTTTTAGTAGTTTAGAATATAATCACATTAAGGAAAATGTGACTCAGAAATAAAGAGAAGGGAGGCGATAGAGAAAACTGCAATGAACGGACTGGAAAAGATATGGAAAGACAAACACGTGAGCATAGACACAAAAAAAAGATTAGTGAGATCAATGATCTTCCCTACAGTACCATATGGCTGTGAGACATGGACAATGACAAAGAACATGGAGAAGAAAATCAACGCATGCGAAATGTGGATATGGAGGAAGATGCAGAGAATAACATGGACGGAGAAGACAAACAAAGAAGTGCGCAGGAAGATTGGAGTCGAGCATGATGAGACGTTACAACAAACAGTGTTGAGAAGGAAGCTGGGGTTCTTTGGACATGTTATGCGATCTAATGGAATGGAAAAAGAAATGATGCTGGCATATGGAGGAGGAAGGAAGAAAAGAGGGTGCCCAGGAAAAAATGGATGGATGTGATACATGAAAAAACTTAAATGAGCCTGGAGGAATTAAGAGATGCAACTTCAGACAGAAAAAATTGGAGAGGATTGGTCATGGCGGTCGCTAGATTTCCAAGAAATAACAGCACAAGGTGAAGGAATAAAAGAAGGGCAACTGCTCCATTGGAGAGCACCGAGGAATTATTTATACATGTTGTAATGCGGAACAAAACATGTCATGTGAAAAGAATTGAAGTCAAACTCGTCCTACCTGTCCAGCCATCATTTCATACAAGAGAACTCCGAACGCCCACCAGTCAACACTCTTTCCATAAGGCTTATACAAGACAATCTACAGCAACAAAAGTCAGCAATCAACACGAGACAAAGTAACTGGCAACTAACTGCATCGTATTCTAATATAAGAAGATTCAATTGCAATCGTTTTTCACATAAGCATCATTTTACAAGTGTGCAGATAATGCTCAGCTCAATATTGCGATGTTACACAATGATGAATCTGGCAAACTAGGTGTGTGTAAGATCATAGAAATGCTGACCTCTGGTGCCATGTAGTCAGGAGTGCCACAGAATGTGCGAGTAGTATTTTCACCAACAATTCCCTCCTTGCACATACCAAAATCCG
Organism: Bimastos eiseni; assembly: GCA_959347315.1. Taxonomy (NCBI): domain Eukaryota; kingdom Metazoa; phylum Annelida; class Clitellata; order Crassiclitellata; family Lumbricidae; genus Bimastos; species Bimastos eiseni. The sequence goes on along the minus strand of OY365812.1, from coordinate 25,470,388 downwards.
CAATTTTGACATGTCCTTCACAGTCCAGCATGATGTTGTCCAACTTAAGGTCTCTGATCAAAAGAAATAACTTATCTTATCAAAGAAGAGAATTCACAACAAGAATGTTTTACCTAAATATCTTTTGGCTCTTCCCAACCAAAAATAACAATGGCACAATCTGACAATGATCCATGGTGTATAAATAATCAATATTGTTTTAAGTAATTCATCAATTTTCATTAGCTGTCAAGATAGGCTGTGTGCACACAGAATGCATATGAATGAGTCTGTTCAAAATCATGTACCATCCCAAATTCTGGTCTGACCTATAGAAGCTCCAACTAAAGTGACAAGGAAATTTCTACCGTCAGAACGATTGTGAGAACCTGATGAAGGAAGACTCATGCACAGACTATCAGGGACGTAAACAGTATTGCAGAAAACAGAGAACCAAGTGTGGCTTGATTCAACACTGAAATGAGAATTTGCAGTAACTGCCTTTCGGAGAGTGAATCCTATCTGTAGACAATGAGTGGATCCTACCTGCAGACAAAGAGTGAATCCTACCTGTAGACAATGCCTTTGTTGTGTAGGAAGAAGAGACCAAGAGCCACTTCTGCTGAATAGAACCTGAAACATGAAACAACATCAACATTACTATTCTTATAATCTCTTGAATCCTCCTCTATAAGTATGCAAATTGACCTCAACCCTTGTCGATTACCTCGATTAGCCCCTGTAAATCTGTAGTGAGTGTTGGATGTTGCACAGCTGGTGCTTAGAGTGTGGCCAAGACCTTAAACATCAATTTTACTGTATTGTAACAAGATATTAGCAAATGACAAATGAAACTAAATAAGCTTAAGAAAAAACAAATCTGCTGATTTTATACAACATGCACAACATATGCTTACCACTCAAAATACCAATTACCACAAATGGAATCAAGTATTCTGAATTTAATGAGGTAAAAATTAATAAAACTTTTAGTGGAAAACCTGATTTTCCCAATGCAACCAAATGAACAGACCCTCAAGCCAGAAAATAGAAATATTTGCCAGTCAAAAGTGTCAATTTGGATGAGATAGGTAGACACAGGTCCATCAGGTCACAAAGTCTGAAACAATTGATAGTTTCTCAAGTAATGTGAAAGCCAATATACTAAGGGCATATATTAAAAACCATGGGCAAGTTCTTTGGCATATGTTCCTAAGAAGTGAACAATTAAAATACAAATGCCACTAATACTAAGGCAAACTTCAGAGCATCCTTACACTGCAACAGGTTCTTTGAACTTGCCCTCCTGTTGAATTCGGAACATGAGATCACCACCATTAACGTATTCCATCACAAAGTACAGTCGATCCTATCAGAAAAAAGCAATTAAATATAGCTCTCTTGGCTTGTTTACACTCAGCACTGAGTACAATGCAATATACAGGCTTTGAATGGCCTATCTCAAACAATGGCTGGCACATCGGTACAGTCACGTACCATGCAATAAAATCAGATTAGCCTGCTTCCAAGGCAAGACCAGACCAATGGGTCCTGCAATAGACTGTCTAGTCAGTAACTGAGAGTCTCCATTATGTATAGTCTATTGATACAAAAATACTCCAGTCATTTTAAAGCATCACTAATATGCAAAAATTGTGGCCTACAATTAAAAAAAATTCTATCTCATTTGAAGCAACTACTACGGTAATATATACTGATCAATCAATGCAATTTATATAGCTCCTCTTCGAGATGACTATTCAGAGGCGCTTGTATGCAACTAGCCCTTATTCATGACTGTTCTTCAATGCTCCAACTATGGCCACTTCTCCTTATTATTTACACTACCCCACATAGCCATCACATAAATTCCTCCTATGCCGACCTACATCCTTACACCGTGCACCCAACTCTTCATACCCTTCTCCCCAGTTCTTTCTCCTTCTCAGTTGCCCAACTATGCTTCCAACCTTCTCTGCTTCAACCCTGCCAAAACAGAATTTATTATCCTTGGCCTTCAGATCCTAGAAAATCCCCAACCTTTTCATACACCTACCCACCAGCTCACTTTCACCTTTCACTTTCACCTCTCACTTTTACCTCCCACTTTCACATCCAACTTTCACATCCAACTTTCACCTCTCACTTTCACCTCTCACTTTCATCTCTCACATTCGCCTGTGTGCAATCTTGGCATTACATTTAATCCACATCTCTATACCTCACTAATCACATTTCTAACCTGTGTAATCTGCTCCATGCAAATTCGTGACCTTCACTGCATTCAACCCATGCTTGACTTTAACACTCCAACCGCTATTGCATTGTCCACTCCAGGTATCACTATAATTCCATTTTCCTCAACCTCGAATCCACCCAAATTAAGCATCAATAACTCATCTAAACTTTACTAAATTGAGCTGTCACCAAGACAACCAAGCATCATTCTCACTCTTAAATCATTTCCCTGGCTTGCAATCCCTGAGCGCATCCACTTCAAGGTCTAATCGCTAACCTACAATACAACTCACTAAAGTACCCCAGCCAAAGTTACTTTGCAAACTTTTCACCATATCATATAGCCAACCTGGTCTACCCAATCACCCTGGCTCTCCAATCCAATCTCTCCAATCTGGCTCTGGCATTTGGCTCTCTAAAATACCAAAGTCATTACTTGCTTCAAGTTATCCAGTATGGCCAAGACCTTAAACATCACTGTCATTGATCCATATCCCACATCGATCCTGGAATGAACTTCCCTGAATTCCGCATAATCTCAGTTCCCACACCAACACCACCACTAATAAGACAGCGCTCATTAATAAGCTGGCTCCCTGCACTTTAGAGTTCACGATTACAATTATGATCAACTGCGCCAAGCACAACACCTTCAGCTTCTGTAACACTATTTAGAACCATTAGACATAGCATCTCTGATACAATCATAAATTGTACTGACTCAAACCATTTCAACACATACAAATACATCATATGAAGAAACATATCAATTCAATTCTATTCTATTTCCTGTTAACAATTACCACAAACTATTCAGATGGGCACAACTGGAAGTTTTTGAATAAGGGTGTGGAGAGGTACTGATAAAACACAGCTTTATCTGCAGAATTGCTTTGATACTCAAATTAAAATAATTTTTTGATAAGCAGTGTGAAAACAGCATAGAGACGAGTACCATTGTCTGGAAGCAGGAGTGAAGAGATATGAGAAATGGAGGTTTATCGACAAGAGCAAGAACTCGCTTCTCGATCATCGTGCATTCCACGTCCTCATCTAGAATTACAACTTCTTTCTTCAGAATCTTCACTGCATACAGTTCATCCGTACCTTTGCGTTCAGCAAGAACAACCTATAACGACAACAAAGATTTACGCATGTAGTTACCGTCATAAATTTAATTATACATGCTGAGCAAAGTCAGCAACGTGTGCAGCATTATGAGAGGTTGTTCAAATGTGCTATATTAAGTGTCTTGATATATATAAACACACACATACATATACACATACATACATACATACATACATTATCACCACGATTAAATACATGCCAACTGAAAATTTCATCTGTTACTATGATGTCAGAACTGGATCAATCTAAGAATGAATCTATTGCTTCTGTTTATAAGATAAGGAGAGAACCTCCTCACCTTTCCAAAGCTGCCTTTGCCAAGAACATTGAGAAAGTTGAAGTCCGTAATTCGAACAATGTCCTGTGGGATCTGACCAGGAGAACGACCCTCGGCACTCATCGCACGTCTCTTCTGATCAAGATGGATTGACTTCAAAGAAATAAGTGTATTGTATCAACAACAACAGCATAGTTCACAACATTCATTCAAAACATTTGCAGTAAATCTTCTAAAATAAATCAATGTGTCAACACAACATAAAACAGTCAACAGTCACTGGGATTTGATAACGAATATCTTCAATACATGTCCCTTCAATCAATTCATCCACAAATACAATACAATAAGTGAGTATGTCTGTGAGCTTATATCTCCAGCATCCTTTAAGAACATTACAAAGCACTCCTTCTAGCTCAATACGTATCATAGTTCTAAAAGCAATGACCAGTCTGTCCATATAACGGCGAATATGAATGATGCTTGTGCAGCTGGAGTGGGTCTGCACATGCAGTCTCTTACATACATGTAGAATATTGCAGAAAGATGAAGGAACTCCCCTCCACAGTTGACAGTTGACATCTATTCAGATACCTAGGTGTGGACTGTCACTGAAGAAGACACCTAACAAGTGCACTTCCCAACAAATGCTCAGTAAATGATCACGGTAGAATGAAATGTCGATGAAGACTGATAGATCTGACATTTAAATCACAATGCCGCTGAGTGCTCCAAACACCATACTCCGACCATAGAACAAGCAGAGTATTTAACACATGTTAAACAATAACAGAGATTAACTGCTAACATATAAATTATAGTAAACTGTAACCAAAACAATACCACAGAGCCTCCTCTCTATTTAACACTGTTGTGGCTTCCATGATAATGGAAAAGAGTCCATGGCGTACATTTAACCAACTGAATGGGGCTTCTGAAGCCTATCAAAATAAATATTTGCTGACAAAGCCATGAGAACATGGGAGAATGTTTGTAGCAAATAAAAAACCATGTCAGTTACAGGAAGATGATATCAGTATCGTGAGCAACTTTGTCACATTAAACTTATAAGAATCCCAATTCAAGCAGATATAAGCAAATTAAGAGATTTACAAATTTGTCAATCTCTATTGATTTACATTCATGTTTTATGACTATGATGACAAATAAAGACGAAATTCAGCATATGACAATTCAAAGTCTTTTCACCTAAATGGCAATGCCACTTCCTTTACCTCACTTCCCTGAGTTGTTCCAAAATATAACTGCATACAAAGTGTTCGATCACTCCAAACTAATATGTGTATCCACTAACTGTAGGATATTAGCACATAGACCAACCATATCAAGTGACAGCTGAAGAAAGCAATGAAGCTTGCTTACAAGCTCGTCATTGTCTGTCTACGAAACTCACCATGACAAATGCAGGACTTGTCTGCACTCTAGTTTTAACTGTCATCTAATAATAACTGAAGAAAAACTGTATCAGTAACATATAGATTCAATTCATACATAAAAGATGAGCAGAATGCAAAACTACAACATGATTAAACATGTATGCCACACCACCACAAGTTGTATGTAAAAGGTACTCTACAGGGCCAACATCTGACTGGCCTACAAGTATGTCTGTTCACAAATCTGCTTGAAGCAAATTAACTCTATTATCAGTGGTTGATGAGATATTGTGTTTTCACATCGACAAGGTTAAATGCAACTAAAGCCTCAAAAGTATCGGTTCAAAGTGTGCTAAATACCATTTAGATTTATAAACAAAGGTATGGAGCTGCTCTGAACAAAACTTCAATGGTTGTACAGCAGGTGTCGTACAACTGCAGATGGTCTGTGATTGAATTACATACAGTTTAGAAGACAATTGTCACCTATATTCTGATGCACAAAAACAAAAACAGATAAGAGTTGATTGAGAGCCTAACCACTAAAACAAGAAATACATATTTGCTACAATGGTAAAAGTAATAGACCACATGTATATGCCATAATACTAACACAGTAATGAAAAAGTGTAAAATGAAGCACACCCACCTCCATCTTGAACTTGAGTTCTGACATGCTTGTTCCAGTTTCATCAATGCATGGCACGTTGTAATATTCGCCCTCTTCTTGGCCAAGGAGTCGGTACCAGCCGTTAGCCCCAACTTTGGCCAGCTCAGAAACGCCAAATGACAGAGCACCCATGAAGTCATTGCGCGATGTCCTATCCCAATCCCAGACCTCAACGGAAAGTCTCTTGGCTTGGTCTTCTGGAGACAAATTGCTAACAAAACACTAATTAGAATTAGAACTATATAAATACATTACCGAAATGCATAAACTAATTATTACTCATAGTCAAATTACAGGTAGTAGAATTATGTCAAAAACCTGTGTCTTGTCCCAATCAAATTAGAAGTTTGTATCTGGACATGGACAGTAGACCATAGGCTCATGGATTATAACATCTACAAAGCACCAGAGAACTCTATTGACAACTGTGCAAAATAAATATAAGAGTAACAGGTACTACATCTGTTAATAAGTCTCTATATACAGACTATTAAGAAACACAGCCTAAGGGTCTCAAGGGCCTTTCAGATAAAGAACAAGTATGATCACAGCAATCCAATTAGAGAATGACATGAGAACAAAACTTTATCTATTCCCACCCCATCACCATTACATGTATGTCCCAACCCTGTTTCAATCCTAATGAGGCAAAAGAACAACATAAAAATGCTCCAAAACATCAAACAATTACGTTCAACTCTAAAGTTGTTAAACTCCAGCATACTTAATTAAGAGATGCTGAAAAGACATCAAATACTCAGTTATATGTTACAATAGCTTAACACTGAAATGCAGACCCGGTTTATAACTATTCACCTACTAACACTGGTGAGGCACAGTGGCCGATCGGTTAGAGCGGTCAGCCCGTAACGTTCAATGTGTGCTGAGCGCGCGGGTTCGAGCCTCGTCCGGGGCGTCACTGTGTAGGGACCTTGAACAAGTCCTTCGCACACCATTGCTCTGCAGTACAACTGCAATTGCGCTGTCAAAGCGTGTGTATGCACTTCTGAGCAAAAGTAAGCAAAAGATGTTGGAAGAAGGGCGGTATCAAATTTCAGAAATAAAACATTAGCCAGTCCGAGACTCTGAGTAAAATCAGAAAGAGTGTTAATATTTTAACAAGTGCCCCAAAAGACTGGCAATGATGGGGGGAATCAAATGAATGAATGTTTGATTAGAGAGACGTACAAATGAAACTTTTCATTCCAGGTCGGATTAAGACTGGCTTTAATTGTCTTCGTTTTCTGTTTTGATTTCGATGAGCTGTTTGGGATGAGCTTCAGCTTGACATAAGGATCGGCCAATCCATTTGGATCCATTGGAATCAGGTTTTTTGCTTCAGTCACTACAAACATCATCAAAATAGAATTAGAAACTCAGTTCTCAGCCACCTTATTCCAATGCTCATTATACGTTTAGACTTAATGACTGGGTGGCACTACAAGCATTATCCTGCATTCCTCTTTCTCAATCATTCATTGAATAGAAAATTGCATTAGACAAGACCAGGAAGATTGGTTTAGAGTGCAACCACTAAACTCTGGGTCCATCAGTGTATTTATTGTCTGTGGCTCATATTTGGATAGACATGGTCAAAATAGAGATGTTTCAGAAAGCATAATTATGCAAAGATTATTATTATAACCTCAAGGGTGCAAGTCATATTGCATCTCTACATTGCTTACATATGAAATCATATCAGCTACAATCCACAGGTTTTCCCTTTGTGTGCCAAAACTGTGAAATGTCCCCACCGGCAGTTAGGTTCAGAATTGTGACATTAAAGTAGTGCTTACTAAAGTGGTTGAAAGTTAAGGAACCAATGTTCAACTGTTTATCCTATGAAAATAAAATTAATTGCTAATTAGAATGATAAATTTATAAAAATGAATTAAATGATCATTGGCCACATTTACACATGAGGAAAGTTTGTAGATATTTTAGAGCTGAATGTATTGACAAACTGTTTCACTTGGCGATTGCGTTTTATGACCGCGATATCAAACAAAGATAAATTTGGCAGAGATGCTTTTCAGTAATTAGTCAGATATCATGTATTTATGGGTAGCAGGACCAACATCACTGCAAGTAGCAAAGAAACTAAGAATTCACAGAACTTTTCAAGTCATAATGAAAGTGATACAAACAGCCAACATTTACAACATAACTAGTCCTGGATGCTATACATGCCTAATCATCAGCTGTCATTTACTGTCAACTTTCACTTTAGAGCAACTTATAGGTCCTGGTTCCAAGGTTACATTTTCTCTTGTGAAGCACTTGGCATTTCATAAACCACATTTTTTAATCAGAAACTGTAAAAAATCTTATTTCAATCATATAACATTATATTCTTATACAGTTAAAACTCTCTTTGCCCTGGTGTATAGTTCTGGTGGATTTTACAGGGAATAATCCAGAGATTGTTATACTGAGTTTTGCAGCCTTCAAGTAGGGTATAAAGAACCAAATGGACAGTTTTACTACGACATATAACAGCTGTTTAGAAAACATCAAAAACAGTCTAAGTCTAAGGCAGTCATAAGGTAGTTACATCGGATCTCCTGCCATTGCACTTTCAATGCTATAGACCCTCAAACCCAATGGATAAAAATGACTCAACGTCATTGGGTTGTATCTTTCACCACCTCAGCCACCTCAACTACATCTCTGGGCTTCTCTGGTCAATGTATTACCATTGCTGTCACACATCAATCCATTCAGACACAGCCTGCTGTAAACAGAAGTGTTCTACATTTGGGTAGGAGGGGTGCAAAGCAGCTGCACATCAAAGACATCGTCAAGTGGGCAAAAAATGTATCAACAGAATAGATACAAGTGAAAGTTAAAACATGGGTTTTCGGAACGCTCTTTTATCTGGTAGATGGCGCAATCGCTCCATTTCCTTAAGAGATTTTTTATTAGATATCATTGATGATGTAAACTTGCCGGAGTGGAGCTCATCAAGGAAAACTTATTCGAGTGAGTAAATGATATTAAATTTTTTGCATTTTTGTCATTTTTTTCTTAATTTTTGAGTTATGTCAGTGAAAATTTGAAATATTGCATTACATGCAAGCCTGAAATGTGTGCAAAATTTCAGCTCTGTAGGCCAACAGGAACAGACCTGCAAAAAAGTTGACAAACTTTACGCAAGCCAAGTTAAATAAAGAGGGCATGCAATCAGATGAACATACAGAAGAGCAATTCATGCAGACAGAGAGGAAGACAATGGCCTAGAAGACAAATGGCATAGAAGACAAATGGCCTAGAAGACAAATGGCATAGAAGACAAATGGCACAGAGAAGACAAATGGCATAGAAGACAAATGGCACAGAAGACAAATCGCATAGAAGACAAATGGCATAGAAGACAAATCGCATAGAAGACAAATGGCATAGAAGACAAATGGCACAGAAGACAAATCGCATAGAAGACAAATGGCATAGAAGACAAATGGCACAGAAGTCAAATCGCATAGAAGTCAAATGGCACAGAAGACAAATGGCATAGAAGACAAATGGCATAGAAGACAAATGGCATAGAAAACAAATGGCACAGAAGACAAATGGCATAGAAGACAAATGGCATAGAAGACAAATGGCATAGAAGACAAATGGCATAGAAGACAAATGGCATAGAAGACAAATGGCACAGAAGACAAATGGCATAGAAGACAAATGGCATAGAAGACAAATCGCATAGAAGACAAATCGCATAGAAGTCAAATGGCACAGAAGACAAATGGCATAGAAGACAAATCGCATAGAAGACAAATCGCATAGAAGACAAATGGCATAGAAGACAAATGGCACAGAAGACAAATGGCATAGAAGACAAATGGCATAGAAGACAAATGGCATAGAAGACAAATGGCATAGAAGACAAATGGCATAGAAGACAAATGGCATAGAAGACAAATCGCATAGAAGTCAAATGGCACAGAAGACAAATGGCATAGAAGACAAATGGCATAGAAGACAAATCGCATAGAAGACAAATCGCATAGAAGACAAATGGCATAGAAGACAAATGGCACAGAAGACAAATGGCATAGAAGACAAATGGCATAGAAGACAAATCGCATAGAAGACAAATGGCATAGAAGACAAATGGCACAGAAGACAAATGGCATAGAAGACAAATGGCATAGAAGACAAATGGCATAGAAGACAAATGGCATAGAAGACAAATGGCATAGAAGACAAATGGCATAGAAGACAAATCGCATAGAAGACAAATCGCATAGAAGTCAAATGGCACAGAAGACAAATGGCATAGAAGACAAATGGCACAGAAGACAAATGGCATAGAAGACAAATCGCATAGAAGACAAATCGCATAGAAGACAAATGGCATAGAAGACAAATGGCACAGAAGACAAATGGCATAGAAGACAAATGGCATAGAAGACAAATGGCATAGAAGACAAATGGCATAGAAGACAAATGGCATAGAAGACAAATGGCATAGAAGACAAATCGCATAGAAGACAAATCGCATAGAAGTCAAATGGCACAGAAGACAAATGGCATAGAAGACAAATGGCACAGAACAAATAGAGAGAGGAAGGGAATTCCAAAATAAAAAAAATAAAAAATGTTCATTCACCATTACCAGCAGAGGTCTGCCTATCTGCCTCTCTATCAGATAGATCTACATACAGACAGACGGACGAATATACAGACATGATAGACAGGTATCAAACTGACCTTCAACTGCCAGACTGTTTGCAGAGTATACGACCTTAACCTTGATTCGACCTCTGCGTTCTGTGTGGTCAATGCCGCAAAGAGCAGGGACATTCTTTTCACACTTCCTGTGCACGTTCATCTCGCAGGCTACAACACGTATCAGCACGTCAAAAAGTCATCACACACAAACTCTGTCTACACATCAATTACCCGATGGTTAAATTCAGCTGGATCACGCCAGATCTAAAACCCTGCACCTCAGTTCTACGATCCACTACCTGAACTATGAAATCTGTCTAATAAAAAAGGAGATTCATCACATGAACTATGGGTTGAACACCTAAATCTAATCAACATGTGCTTTGTATGTTATCACATTTGATCAAAGTGTAGTCTTTTGCGACAAGTCATTAAATGCTGCTTTGTAAAAGTTTGGGTCATTGTTTACAGTAAATGACATCTGCAGTGTGCATGCATCAAGCATTTTATGTCTGATCCAAAAATCAGCTTTGATTAGAGAGATTTGTCAGATAGACTTACTTATGTGTAAGATATGCAAAAAGTTAGAGATCACTAACACTAGATGAGCAATTTAACACCACAAATTACTCAGTAATTGCTAATATTCATTATTAATTTGCTTAAACTGGAGGTGTGTATGATACTCTAGAAATAAAAAAAATACTATACAGTGTTATTCTGAAGTGGCTTGATGTCAATAAGCGATATCCTCTTTGACAATACAGCCAAGTCAAAGCAGTTTATTGTGGAATGTGACAATTCTGTGCATGTCATCTGGTGAACCCCACCATAATCATTCTTAATAAAAGTAATAGCTCCACACCAGAGTTGTTTAAGTAGAAACATCAAAATAATCAATAGATCACAAACAGTAAACAGATTCAATGATTAATTATTTTGCTAATGTTAGATGCACAGCTCTCTGGCCTCCATCACCTCTAAAAAACACTCTAACTGAGCAGTCACCAGTCTGCTAAAATTCCATTCTAAATGATATATCCATGAAGGAAATAATCAAGATATCTAAATTTCTTAAGCTTCTCTTCTGATAGTAGTGACCTTGTTGTTAGCCAAGAACTACTCAACACCATAATAGCACTACTGACTAGTTACTCAAACTTCTCTTTTTGCACTGGACTTTTTCCATCAGACATCAAATGACAAATTCACTCTTAATTACAAAGCTGGTACAATTATAAAAATAATAGTTGTTAACAGTCTTCACATATTGTTTCTAGTATTTTGGGATAAACAATGAGTTACAGATTTATCAACTAGTTTAAAATACATTTAAATCAGAACTCAAGATGTATGCCCTTTCCTGTCAGACTCGGCTGAGCAAAGGTGCTATAGAAATCGATTTTGTTTTTACTTTATTATTATTATCATATTTTTATTATTATAATCATTTATTAAACTCAATAGTTTCTCTCTCCTCAATGGCTACCACTCTTCAAACTCAGTCGATCAATAAAGGAATTGGCAAAAGCGATGGTATTAAAGCATTGTATTATAATTGAGAGTCTCTGGGATAGGAATAAATTATTATTATTATTATTAGAGTCTTATATCACACATCTGCTGAAAAGAACCTTTCTATCAACTAATCAATACAGATTTTGCAAATAGCATTCCACTATCATTCTTAATCAATAGGTCGTGCAGTACTTCTATTTAAGCAACAAATAAAAATACGCTCTCATTAGGGACAGCTTTTGTTTTCAAAGCCTTTGACACAGTGAACTGTCAAATCTTACTGAAATATCTGGATCTATGTGGCATGAGAAAAACAACTCATCGTTGATTTTCTGACACTAGAATGCTGTGAGGGACTAGGTTCCCTGTGAGATGTAGCTAAATAAGATATGATTCATTTTATCTAGATTGAGTTTAAATTTATTGGCACAAAACAAATTTGCTACCAGCGTCAGCTCAGTATTTACAATTTGAAATATGGCTTTCAGTGAAGTACGGAAATGGAAGATATTCGTGTCATCTGCAAATAGCATAAAATATAAACTTGAGGATACATTGGTGAGGTCATTTATTCAGTTAAAAATAACAGTTTCACAATATCAGTTCACTATCACAAGCCCTTCCTGAATAAATGAAGTTAAAGCTTAATTACATTTTCAATATTAGTTGCCAAGTATATCATATGTCAATTTCTGACGGTATATTTAGGCAGGGTTCACGTAATAACCATAATTGCAAGTGAGAAACACTGAAAACAAACAGGTATTTCACATTATCAGTACACTATCAGAAGCATTGCCTAAAAGCCCTAAATCAAAGCATGCAGAGCTCTACAGAAATAATCTCCAGCAATGATATTCAAACTATTTAGCCAAGTAAAAAGGGTCAGTACAAACAACAACAATAATTAGAATTAACAAGCCTCAACTCATTAAAAGCACATCTGAAAACTTTCTACAGAATAGACACATGTTTGCATTGCCATTGGCTGGGGACAAAAGTCAATGAAACCCCATTTTAACAGAGTGTGGGTTAAGAGTGCCCAGTTGTAGAAATTCTGTTTTCAATAGTTAAGGAGCATTTATTGACTGCCTTACAACACTGTACTTACTCAAAGGTGTAGAAACAGCTGATGTACAGATGAGTGAAATGACAGTGGGTCAAATGACATGTAGATTTAAATATCATCAACATAGAAATAATAATCAAAGTACTAGATCAATGCAACTATTTTCAGCTCACAATTTACTTGGAAGTTTGATATGGTGACATCAAAACACATTAAAACTAGGGCATAACCGGAAATCGCCTCGGACATTCGCCTCAGCCGAATATTGGACTATTCGAAAGTATTCGCCTCGGCCAATATTACACCCGCAAATAGCTAAAAATAACTTTTTTGATAAAATAATTTTTTCATCAAATAAGTTTAGGACTAACGGACTTACTTATAATATAATGATTATTTAAGCAAGAACTTAACATTCCATTGAATTTTCTTTAAAATAATGATGTTAATTAATATAATTTAATTTCTTTTGGTTGCATTCCCGAGGTGGCAACCAAATCAGTAATTTTCCACTTGAATTAGTTCCACCTACTTCCCGGTTAACATTAGAGTATGGACATTGTTGAAAACTTCATGTTTTCTAATTTCATAACAGGGATTTACATTTTTTTCACAAATAAAGTTATTAAATAATAAATATATTGTTATCGCCTAGAGTGGGACGATATGCTATATGAAGGATATTGCTATAGACCCTGCATTGACTATAGATAGTTCTCCGTAGCTGTGCACGTGGTAGGTTAACTACACTTTGTCTAAGGATGGTACTCGCTGAGTCGCTGGCCCGATTTGCCGCTACTATTCAGCTCGTACCCAGATCCGGCAAATAGTTCATCCAAATACTCGGATTCGGTATTCGGTGGAAAATGTCTACTCGGTAATGCATTAATTAAAACCTAGGTCAAGCCCTCAATCAAGCAACACAAGCCAAAATAAATGAATCAGGAACAATATAATGAGTAGAGACAAACAGAAATAATTTAAGGTGAGAGCGTCTTTCCTCAACAAGTACTGTACCATAGACACCTCAAGAAGTACTGCTTTATAAATGCTTCAAGATATATGATACTATAGATGCCTCAAGAAGAACTTCCGTCATGGATGCCTCAATATTATGAATGTCACTGGAAGTAATACATGGCTGCCATAGAAAGCACACTACATATTCTTTCTATCCAATAAGACCATTGTAACCAAAATGATGAATCGACGCTTTTACTGATACTTACAATTGCATTTCAGTCCCTGATGTATGAGTCCGTAGAGCAAAGATCCACAGTGGTCACAAAATGTTGGACTGCCATAAGTGTGAAGCTTGAACTTGTGTTGATTTGTGGACTGCAAACAAACACAATATTTTGGGGCATGCAAAAAAGTTCACAAACAATAAACATATAAGTAACCTTCAATAAATAGGTATGTTATAAGCCTAAAAAGTATGTAAACTAATCATCAGAGCAGCAGCCCTTGTTGAAGTTGTTAGCAAGAACATGACATGAATACTCTTAACCACACAAAAACAAATATTTGCATGCAAAGACATAGAAAAGCAGATCTATGCTTTTACAAGGCTATGCGTGGGTGAAGCATCTTATTCTACTTTCTCTTCACCTATAACTATTTTCAAATAACACCTTTATCTCAAGTGTTGTGATTCAGTATAGAAAGTCTCTACGAAGATTTCTTTATTGCTTTACAACTTGTTATTCTAAATTGTTGAGCAGAGATTCTATGTAGAATAACTGCTAAATATTCCTTCACAAAGAACACAGTATAAGTAGGAGCATAGTATATGAGTTGAGGGATAGTATGACAGTAATATAATGTTGTATTGGAGCCCACTATCTGCGGCTCCTCTGTCATAAGCCTATCTTTCTAACATCATGTGTAGTTTGGGGTCACGTCTCTGACAGCAAAACAAAGAGTACATCATTTCAAATGGACAATTTTTCAATGAATCATGCAGTCTATTGTTTGTAAAGATTCAACAATCATTTTGGCATAGATCTGTACGTAAGCAAATGTTTATAATACTTCACTGGCAAGCGCACAATGGGACATAAAGCCAGAAGCAATAATTATAATACATAGACGTAATAATAGGTAATTAAAAACACAAAATAATTGAGTTGATTAAAATGAATGAAACAATGGTGTCGCAAGTCATCTGTACAGCATGCTATTTGTAAATCCCTTTCCAGTCAATGAATCACAGTGTGGTATCTCTCGATTAAGAGAACAAGGCTTAAGTGAGTATCTGCATGGTTGTCCATTCAGGTGGAAGTAGAAATCATGCAGGATATTCTCAGGATAGCAGAGAAAAGGGTAAAAACCCATGTCATAATATTATAAGTTTTTTTACAGTTCTTCACATGAGAATTTTCTTGTCATATCTCCACATTTTGTCGGAAAGCAGTTTGGAGTTGATTTGTAGCAGAAATGTTGTTATCTTTCTTCTATTGCAATAACTAACAGATGCAAAAGATCCTCTTAAAGATATTCAATGAAAACAACCTGTCGTATGTCCAGGATCCAGAATATTTTTATCGTATCACCATAGTTATATGGACATAAAATGTTCTCGTTAAAATGTTCATGTCTATGTTTTCAGGAGGATCATTTGTAATCTATCAATTTTCCAAAAAAAGATTTTTTTAAATCTCAAAAGCAACCATAATTGTTAACCTTTTTAATACAATGTCTTTAGATAATGTTGATGTTTTAATATAATGTAATATGACATCAGTACAACAGACTGTGAGTAAACTTTAATTGCAATAAATTTCTTAATTTGCCCCCATTCCTGCTAAAAACTTCAACCTAATTTTTCCTCATATTTTCTATACTGGACATACGCTAGGATGATTATCAGGCTATGAATTGCCTATAGTCATCCCTCTCACCTTCAATTGCACAACCCTAACAGGAGATGAACACAGCATTTGTGCCACTGTGGTGCAGCGCACGACAAGCCATGTGGAACCAGAGTGTGAAGTGTAAAAAAGGATCACATTGCAGATGATATTATCGGAATGTGCAGAGAACAGAAATCCATGAGAAAGAGTTACTCTAGAACCTTCTTGATAACTGTCACCCACTTGATTCCTTCTGTGTGAGAGGATAATCCAAAATTCTGGTATGAAGGGCACCCTATTATGAACAGCAACTTCTTTTTCAGGTTATTTATTTTTTATAAAGAGAGCACAACATAGTCAGAGAACATGAACAGTGAAACAGTTAGCTACAATAGGGAGGATAAAGTCTTCGAAGGACCCATACTCTAACAAGCATCATGACAATTGGCAAACAATATTCAAAGGCAATTTTGTCAAGTCTTAAATAGTTAACTAAGGCACATTAAAGTAAATCCCATAGCTGGTACATATGTTAAGTTTTTGTTAACCAGGCGAAGCTATAAGTATATGCTCACGTAAACTTTTCTTGAATGAAGTTTAGTAATCTGGAATATCATTCCAAGCGTTAGGACAAGTGTATTTAATTGAAAACACTCTTGTATATGTTCTAGCAGAAAAATACGTCTATAATTAGAGTTAAAGGAGGAGCACAGGTAGTAATGATTGACTTCAAATAAGGACAAGAAATAACTGTTGAATACAGAAGGTAACTGCTTATGTTTATATATGTAAATAAATTCAACTATTTGATATGTGATTAATTGATCACTCTTCGGTAATCCTGGAATTCTGTAGATATGATCAACACAGGTAAAATGATGCAAACTGCTCTTTCTCAAGAACAATTAGTCATGTAAGTCTTGATGCATAGTTAGATGCCCAGATGATAATGCAATAGCAAAAATAGAGATGTATAGATGTAGATGTATAGATGTATACTATAAGTTTTATCATATATTAACTGGTGGTGCATTACTCTAGATAGATCCCAAGAAACATATTGAATGTAGTCATTCAAAGTAAGGTGGCTATCAATCTGAATACCTAAAAATCTGGTTGATCGATGTAACTTTCAGTACTGGTATTTCCTTATCTGTAAGGTACCTTCCATTAGAGTAATTGCAATATATGGCAAGAATGAAATAATATATAATTGGTATTTTTAATATTTAAAACAATTCATTAGCCATAAACCAGTCATTAATGATCTCAGAGCAAGTATTTCTTCAAAAGAAGCCAGAAACACTGCAAATGAAGAGAGACTAGGAGAATTTAGGTTAGAGGTACAGGTAACCAGTTTATTTGGCAATGGTAATTCAGTAATAGGGGACTCTGTGGGCAGTTCCTTAAGTAGAAACAGGTGGTGCCAGTATGCACATAGGTCTAAGAAACTTTGTTGATATTGGCCATGCGTTGTTTATTTATGTGGTTCCGATCGATGGCTGGCATAAGAATTATAATTAAGGATAAATACATAAATTTTATAATCTTGCTAACTTTTAGATTACTTTTGAGTGAAGAACATACAGCACAACAACCAATCAACATCAAGCACACAATTTTACCTCAGGTAGCTTACCCACATTTGATACTGGCGTCATCTACTTCACAGAGTCCCCATTACTTCATGTGCTATGTTAGTGAAATGAGCATTGAATGTGTCAGCCCGAGCCATGAGACCATTATCAGTAATTTTAGATCCATCAGATGTTATACATTTGACATTAATATGAAATTATATATTAAGACCTTATGTTAGATTTAGGTGCAGGTTGATATTCATAGCCCAATCTGTTATGTAGTCAAGTTGTGCATCAGCAATTTCAATATCAGTATTTCATTCCAAAAATTCCTAGAAATCACGAAAGTGCCAGACAATTTACCATCAATTTCAGCATAATGTATACACTCATATATCTAATCAGCCACACTCATTCTGTTGTCACCGAGCATTCTATTTTCCCATGACAGATAAAATTATATCAGAAATTATAATCATTACAGGCATCTCAACATTAATTTATCTCTGTTTTGACCTAAAGCAGAAGTTTATGTCTGCATTCGCTCCCATTATCACTCGCATCCAAATTATTTCAGTCAGACTTGCTTCTACCGCATCAATTTTAAATGACGTCGGAGTGTCATTGACAGTTTTTCTAAGTGGACGAGAATGGCGGACTGAACAACACACGCCAAACATATTCTGATTACTCAAGTGTAACAAGTGTGAGCACTGGCAAACATAAAGGCAAACAATTGAGCTGTCCGAATGAGTATCATCATTCCCCTGCACTTCGTGCTGTTTGGACCATAAATCAGGAGAACATCGCCTCAATTCCAGGACCTATATTGTTTACCAAAATGGCCAAACAATTGCTGGCTAAAGAGGAGAACCAGGGACTGTATGCAAAGTGTTGAACTGAGGAGAGAAACGACTTGTAAATCATGACAGCAACAGCAGCAGTACATAATGTCGTGCAAGGCAACCAGACTTTGTATTTCGTGCCACCCTACAAAACCCATGAATTGAGTTTATCTCCTTCTCTCTGCCAAACACCCTAACACTCAGTGCAGCCTCTTTCCTGCTTAGCAATATGCTTCATACTATCTAACACTGATTAACTCCCTATAATCGGTTTAAAGATCTAATCATCCAACAATAAGCTTCATTGCAAACTAAGCACACATGATGTACATCAGGAGTCTGGCAGTTAATATCAATGGTCCACCCTTTCCTTGATTATTGTCAAATTCATTTTCTTATTACTTATTTGTGATCATTTTTCACAAAACCAGTCAGAAGTCGCATTTTATGAAATGCCTCATTTTGGCCTTTTAGTGGAAAAATCTATTTTTCATCACTTTTGACATTTTTACACTAATGATTAAACAAATTATTAATAAATATTATTGCCAATTGCTTTTGCTATAAAATAATGCTAAACATGTTTAATGAATATTTATTGGAACTTACACTGGTTTCAAATTAGAATTTCCGCATTTTTATCAAATTTATGATGATTTTCTAGGTCTGTTGCATCAATTTCCCATCCTTGCACCCCTACAATAATGGTATGGCCTGCAAGCTTAACATCTCCTCTAGCCGTCTTGTGTATTCGAAAAATGGACTAGCTTTTAATTTAAGCCAATCATAGCTTGAATAAGAAGTCATATGCAAAGAAATACCATGCTAGGGAAAAACAATCAAATAATCCCACGAACTTTGGGAGCGATTTTCTCAGAAGAGGATGCAAACATAGTACAATTTTAAACATAACTTAAGACATAACTTTTCTCAGGTATAAGATATAAGAGAAACAGAAGCAGTTCTGGAAAGCTAATAAGAAGGTCCATAATGTTGCATCAAAACCCCATTTTTCAAATTTGGAAATATGTGACTGATTTCGTACTGAGCCATCACATTTATTCAATTCATTCATTATTTAAGCAGAGTTAAGCACTCTTAATGATAGTTTTCAGTTCTTGTAATTAAAAGTAAACCTCTGTTGGTAAACTTGATGCAGGAACAAAGCTAGTAACAGGTGACAGACAACCAAGCCATTATAAACTCATTAGCCTATGACTGATATAGCAATTATATTAAATAATCATTATTCTTCCTTGGTCAAGGTATGGGCAGGCACAAAAGTACTCTAAACAGGTATAGATTAAATCTGAAAGATGATTATGAGGCAGCATAGAAATGGTCTATATACATATTCACTATAAACTGACCATTTAACCAGTTGCCAGAAAAAGTCGATGTGAACAGATTCATATTAAGCTGCTGCAAGAATGACTTGGTGTTTCTATTTCAAAGGCAAGCAGAGAATTTCCATGACCGCAAACGAGAAATTAAAACTACTGAAATTCATAAGCCAATGTTTCTTTTTAGGCCTAAGAAAGGCCAAAACTAAATGAATATCTCGTCCCTCTGTGGTTGAATTGCAATGCACAGACGCTAAGAACGTGCGTGTGATACCCTCTAGCCCCACAAGATTCACTCGGCCTTCCACTCCCTTGGGGGTGATCGTAAAATAAGCAGCAATTTCAGTGGCCAACAATAAGCTGCCATACAGTCATAGAATCAACTCTTGTTTACCTTGTTATCATGTGTTCCTACTATGTCATGCACTCATGTCATACTGCGATCTGTGAGACTATTAAAATAAACTAATATATTATTTAACACAAAGCACGTCATTACCAAATGCCATGAGCCACAGCATCCAACTAATCCATCCAGAAACAATCCACAATAGGATCAGCTAATCACTGCCTAAGATACACATGATAGCAAAATCGGCTTATCTACTAATGAAGCAGATTACAGATTACAGCATCCGCCCAAGTGCCCATCAATATCTTCTACAAACAGGCACTGTATGTGTAATTGAACAAAATGAGCCTCAACAAATCCAAACTCTCCCCAGATTATGAACATGAATCCAGTTGATCCCAGAATCGACTCTTGTTTAACTTGTTACTACAATGAATGTCAGTGCTATTAGTACTAAAAAGGCCATCTAGTACTAGTATAAGAACTATCAAGTGGAAGTCAGTCTAATGCTGCATATCAAACTTAACATGTTAGACTGAAAGAACCTAAACAATGTTCAGTGTTACAGAAGGTATGCATGGCAACCACCATTTGCAGTCTCCAATCCTATTAATGCACTTCTAAATGAGAACAGAATGGCAGATTCATTCTAATTATATGCATTGCTATGAGCTACAAATAATCAGAAGAGAATTCCAGGATATAAAAAATCGTTTTCCCTTACTGATGTATTGATAGCAATTCACCCATTGAACATTGAAGAGTCTAGTCTTTATCTCTGTGTTTTATGGCTTCATGACAACAGAAGGTTTTCTGGTGAAACTACATTTTTCACAGCCCTGCATTTCAGCTGAGATTCCAAGTCCAATAACTACAAAGACGTCCTTCCTAGAGTACATAGTAAAAGTAGAAGTTCGGTACATGAGTTCAGAGATAGTAAAACAGTTATACAACATCCTATTGGGACACAGCACATTATATAGAGAACATAAAACTGGATAAAGAATGGATGGGTAAGGGGCACCAGATGACTTAATATACCACAGACAGTCAGTAACTCATTCAAGTAATATACCGAAGACAGTCACTCATTCAAGTAATATACCACAGACAGTCACTCATTCAAGTAATATACCATAGACAGTAACTCATTCAAGTAATATACCATAGACAGTCACTCATTCAAGTAATATACCAAATACAGACACTCATTCAAGTAATATACCATAGACAGTCACTCATTCAAGTAATATACCATAGACAGTCACTCATTCAAGTAATATACCAAATACAGACACTCATTCAAGTAATATACCAAATACAGACACTCATTCAAGTAATATACCAAATACAGACACTCATTCAAGTAATATACCATAGACAGTAACTCATTCAAGTAATATACCATAGACAGTCACTCATTCAAGTAATATACCAAATACAGACACTCATTCAAGTAATAAACCATAGACAGTAACTCATTCAAGTAATATACCATAGACAGTCACTCATTCAAGTAATATACCATAGACAGTCACTCATTCAAGTAATATACCATAGACAGTCACTCATTCAAGTAATATACCATAGACAGTCACTCATTCAAGTAATATACCAAATACAGACACTCATTCAAGTAATATACCAAATACAGACACTCATTCGAGTAATATACCATAGACAGTCACTCATTCAAGTAATATACCATAGACAGTCACTCATTCAAGTAATATACCAAATACAGACACTCATTCAAGTAATATACCATAGACAGTAACTCATTCAAGTAATATACCATAGACAGTCACTCATTCAAGTAATATACCATAGACAGTCACTCATTCAAGTAATATACCATAGACAGTCACTCATTCAAGTAATATACCAAATACAGACACTCATTCAAGTAATATACCATAGACAGTAACTCATTCAAGTAATATACCATAGACAGTCACTCATTCAAGTAATATACCATAGACAGTCACTCATTCAAGTAATATACCAAATACAGACACTCATTCAAGTAATATACCATAGACAGTAACTCATTCAAGTAATATACCATAGACAGTCACTCATTCAAGTAATATACCATAGACAGTCACTCATTCAAGTAATATACCATAGACAGTCACTCATTCAAGTAATATCCCATAGACAGTCACTCATTCAAGTAATATACCATAGACAGTCACTCATTCAAGTAATATACTAAAGACAGACACTCATTCAAGTAATATACCAAAGACAGTAACTCATTCAAGTAATATACCATAGACAGTCACTCATTCAAGTAATATACCATAGACAGTCACTCATTCAAGTAATATACCATAGACAGTCACTCATTCAAGTAATATACCAAATACAGACACTCATTCAAGTAATATACCAAATACAGACACTCATTCAAGTAATATACCATAGACAGTAACTCATTCAAGTAATATACCATAGACAGTCACTCATTCAAGTAATATACCAAATACAGACACTCATTCAAGTAATATACCATAGACAGTAACTCATTCAAGTAATATACCATAGACAGTCACTCATTCAAGTAATATACCATAGACAGTCACTCATTCAAGTAATATACCATAGACAGTCACTCATTCAAGTAATATCCCATAGACAGTCTCTCATTCAAGTAATATCCCATAGACAGTCACTCATTCAAGTAATATACCAAAGACAGACACTCATTCAAGTAATATACCAAAGACAGTAACTCATTCAAGTAATATACCATAGACAGTCACTCATTCAAGTAATATACCATAGACAGTCACTCATTCAAGTAATATACCATAGACAGTCACTCATTCAAGTAATATCCCATAGACAGTCACTCATTCAAGTAATATACCATAGACAGTCACTCATTCAAGTAATATACCATAGACAGTCACTCATTCAAGTAATATACCAAATACAGTCACTCATTCAAGTAATATCCCATAGACAGTCACTCATTCAAGTAATATACCATAGACAGTCACTCATTCAAGTAATATACCAAAGACAGACACTCATTCAAGTAATATACCATAGACAGTCACTCATTCAAGTAATATACCATAGACAGTCACTCATTCAAGTAATATACCATAGACAGTCACTCATTCAAGTAATATACCAAAGACAGTCACTCATTCAAGTAATATACCATAGACAGTCACTCATTCAAGTAATATACCATAGACAGACACTCATTCAAGTAATATACCAAAGACAGTAACTCATTCAAGTAATATACCATAGACAGTCACTCATTCAAGTAATATACCAAAGACCGTCACTCATTCAAGTAATATACCATAGACAGTCACTCATTCAAGTAATATACCAAAGACAGTCACTCATTCAAGTAATATACCATAGACCGTAACTCATTCAAGTAATATACCATAGACAGTCACTCATTCAAGTAATATACCATAGACAGTCACTCATTCAAGTAATATACCATAGACAGTCACTCATTCAAGTAATATACCATAGACAGTCACTCATTCAAGTAATATACCATAGACAGTCACTCATTCAAGTAATATACCACAGACAGTCACTCATTCAAGTAATATACCACAGACAGTCACTCATTCAAGTAATATACCATAGACAGTAACTCATTCAAGTAATATACCATAGACAGTCACTCATTCAAGTAATATACCAAAGACAGACACTCATTCAAGTAATATACCAAAGACAGTAACTCATTCAAGTAATATATCATAGACAGTCACTCATTCAAGTAATATACCAAAGACAGTCACTCATTCAAGTAATATACCAAAGACAGACACTCATTCAAGTAATATACCAAAGACCGTCACTCATTCAAGTAATATACCATAGACAGTAACTCATTCAAGTAATATACCATAGACAGTCACTCATTCAAGTAATATACCATAGACAGTCACTCATTCAAGTAATATACCAAAGACAGTCACTCATTCAAGTAATATACCATAGACAGTAACTCATTCAAGTAATATACCATAGACAGTCACTCATTCAAGTAATATACCATAGACAGTCACTCATTCAAGTAATATACCAAAGACAGTCACTCATTCAAGTAATATACCATAGACCGTAACTCATTCAAGTAATATACCATAGACAGTCACTCATTCAAGTAATATACCATAGACCGTAACTCATTCAAGTAATATACCATAGACAGTCACTCATTCAAGTAATATACCATAGACAGTCACTCATTCAAGTAATATACCAAAGACAGTCACTCATTCAAGTAATATACCATAGACAGTCACTCATTCAAGTAATGTACCATAGACAGTCACTCATTCAAGTAATATACCATAGACAGTCACTCATTCAAGTAATATACCATAGACAGTCACTCATTCAAGTAATATACCACAGACAGTCACTCATTCAAGTAATATACCACAGACAGTCACTCATAACCATAACCACAGTGTTTATTGTTTCACCATCATTATACAAATGTAGGTAACAAATGTAGGTAACAAATTCTCTGTGAACAAATTAATGTATATAATTTATACATCATTATTAATTTAGTTATGAACTAATAGCATCAGAGTAAGAATTAACATTTTTTTATAAAACCATCTGATGTTACACAGAGTAATAAATAAAACAATAATGGAAAAACCCTTAAGCGATTGATATCCCGCTGGCAGGGTCACCCAATTACGGAGATGAAATTAGGAAGTAGTGGATGACGTATTGAGCATTCAGTAAGGTGGTAAAGTTACTATACCTAATTAACTTAATAGAAAGTATACAAACTTAACAGATTGTGAAGAAATTGTCACTTCATGTAGAGTGAGTCAATAGGTGCTTACGGAGTCAGTATTTAAAGGTTTCATAGTGGTTTATATTCCGGATTTTGTGTGGTAGACAATTCCATGCTAAGGGACCAGCGTAGGGTATCAAGAATTTACCCGTGTTTGTACGAGGAAAAATAGGACGATAATCATTAACATTTCTAAGACAATATGGATTAGCTAGCTGAAGTGGTTTGAGGTAGTTCAGATAAGCAGAAGGTAGTAATTTATTCATAAACTTATATACAAATTCATTTGCCTGGCATAGCGTTATTTGCGATACTTGCAATAAGGGAAGGGGAGAGGTACCTGGCAAGGAGGTTTTCCTAATGATTTTAAATGCTCGATATTGAAGTACAACTAATCTATTCAACCGTGCGTGATAGTTTGCCGCCCAAATTACATTGCAGTAGGTTAAGTAGGGATGAATTAAGGAAAAGTAAAGGTTCGTGCAAATTGTTTTAGGTATTAGGTACGCAGTGCGTGATATAATTCAAGTAATATACCCCAGACAGTCACTCATTCAAATAGTAACTTCACCTCATGAAAGGCACTAGATGCTATATTTTAAAGGCCTAACTTGATGAGATATAATCTACCGTAACTGTTGATTGAGTAAGTTTTAAGAAATATCCTTAAAGCAGTGGTTGTCTTATGATGTGAATGGACAGCTGAAAGTGAATTGGGTTAAGTTAAGAAGGTTCCTGGCTCATGCAATACTTGAAGAGGCACAGCTAAGAAGTTCAAAAGCATTGATCAACTGAAGAGAGGTGTGGAATTGTGTAGACTACTGGAACTTTTCGTCTGAAGCTACTATTCTGACACATGCACTGCAATCGCTGCCAAGTGAGTTGAAATTCAGTCTAGTTCCATTAATTTGTTCCATGCACTGGTCAAGAATTGCAAATGGAACTGTGACTATACTAACTGCTGGAGTTATCCACAGAGCAGGCCAATGTGTCTGAAAGAGTTCGATCTGCTTATGTAAGACAGTTGCATCCAAGTATGACAAGGAAGTGTTGATACAAATAAATCTTCGTAAATAAATTAAGTAATTAACTACATGCATCCTTTGAAATTGAAATTGAAACAAGGCTCTCAGATTTATTTGAAGGAGCCTTTGCAACACTGGCTGGATCTTTTTTCATCTTAACTGTATACCTGCCAGTTTCACATCTATAAAATCAAGTCCCTCTGTATTAGAAAAACAGGCAATCGTAAGTGCTAGATATATAACCACTTTGACAGTACAAGATTAGTTCCAAGTGAAGGCAAGAAATGCTCAAATGGTCCCACTTTTAATTAGTTGTGATTATCACCTAATTCAACACTCAAAGGATCCAATCTGAGCTCAGATAACTGGAAAGGCTGCTGTATATCTGGAATTTCCAATGTTGCTTATTCCACAATTCCACAGCCAGCACTAGAAGACCCTTGTTGCAGCAATTAAGACTCTCTCACTTATTGTAAAGAGGGCTTGCATAGCCAGCTGCATAGGCACTGTTGATTCCTTCATCCTTCTCAACCTTCCCATGCAGTGTGAATAAGTCAGTGCTTTCATATGGGTTGGGCCATTTTATATCAGCACTATCTGTCACAACCTCTTTGTAGGTCATGATCCAGCTTTGAAGTACAACCCTTCCCCAGTATATATATCCACCATATATATGTACTACATATATATACGTATATATATATATATAAACATAAGAAATGAAGAGGACTGAAGTAAATGCAGGCAATGCAAGCCCTCATGTTTACATATCATTATAACACTGTGCTTTGCATCAGGAATTTAGTCTAATCTAATAACTTCTTATAACATTCATTGGTCTAGGCTATCAGTGACTGGTCTCTAGTCTAATAATCCGGCAACATCTCCTCCTTCTCACGCTCATACACTCCAATGTTTTGCCATAAAGCATCTACTCCTAAGGTCTACAACTTCCTCTTTCCCCACAATGTTCAGCATAACTGCCATCCTCTTATCAGCTGATTGCATTAACTTCACAGAATTTCTTTCAACCATCCTTTTGGAATGCTCTTCCGTCTATAGCCAATGCCCTCCTGAAGAGTACTACTAAATGAGTTATATAAATCTCTGATTATATTACTAGCAAATTCATGGAGAACAGCAGAAGCAGACATAATTTAAAGCACTGCTACAAGTTTATCTATGGAGCCCCTGAAGGGACATGAAAGAAGAATATTTTAACTCGTGTGCACGAGATAACTCGTTCCCTCGACTTAATAAGTCGTGCGCACGACTTATTTGACCAATAGCAGACCGACTTTCCGTGACGTAAGCAAACTTCTATTTCGGCGATATAATGGCGTCGCTGCAACAATTGGCAGCGAAGTAGTTTGAAATGGGACAACAGCGATTTGCCATTTTAGCGTCCCAAATTCCAACAACTCATATGATAAATCGCGGGGATAACTCAATTTATCTGATATTGTCAGTATTTTAGCTCTGTCAATCTGAACATCATTTTCATTTTCGCTTTCATATTCGCCTGCAGAGTGATATCCCCAGTCTAGCACACGCTCAGCATACAAACGGTATCCCAAATAACAATGTAGCTTTAAATGCCTTCCTTATAGGCCAAAGCCTTTCACACCACATAGTATACACCCCTAGTAGTAGCAAACGTAATCTCCAGACTTCTAAAGCGCTACTTGAAAGCTATGCGCAGGGCACCAGCTTATTCACGATCGCTGCGTCAAATCGAAAGGGTTGTCCAAATGATAGTTCCGAGGGAGGTCATAGTTCGGTTTCCAGAAGGTCAGCAGGGAGGCAGAGTAACTGTTAAGGAGGGCATCGCTTTCGTCGAGGAGTGACAGATGGGATGTCAAGTAATGAGTCTGGGTAAGAGTTCTTGAAAAGGTGGGATTTAAGTTTAGAATGGAATGCTCGAATCACTATATCATAGACATAGCTTCATTTATAGAACTATGTGTTTCCCATCAATACCAAAATAGAAGTTTGTTTACGTCACAAAAAAGTCGGCCTGCTATTGGTCAAATAAGTCATGCGCAAGACTTATTAACTCGTTCCCTCGACTTAGTACGAGATAAAATATTCTTCTTTCATGTCCCTTTAGGGGCTCCGTATTTATCAGTATACACACGCACGCTCAGACACACGTGCGCGCGCACACACACACACAGTTGTCACATATACACTAGATATTATATCAACTATAATAATTACCGTCATGACATATGTGTGTCATTGTGTGTGTCATAGTCTAACGTTTCACTTATTCACCAGGCGTTTGCGCAAATCTTACTGCATCTGGTGCTGTTGCGTCTGTCACATGTAAATAACGTTTACCAGACGTTTGCACAAATCTTACTGCATCCAGTGCTGTTGCATCAGTCATATGTAAATAACGTCAAATGTGCGATGGGTTTTAACAATATGTTTTAAAAAACGTTTTAATGACGTGTATGAGTTATACATCACGTAATGTAAGTGTATTCGCAGTCATTAAAATTAAATGGAAACTTAATGGATGAAACTCGAGTAGATCAGGAATACAAAGATGGAGAGCTCACCAAAGTCAACCAACTCTTCAGCGACCTGTCATTTTTCACGGGTTAAGTACAACCTGTGTTTTTCGTGGGTTAACAGTCAGTTATATATAATTTATGTATAATATTATGCATTAACATGTGGCATGTTGTTTATAAAACATTTCCATTTTGAAGAATGAAATTCAGAGCATCATTATGCTTATGGAGAAAGAGAAGGGGAGTAGATAAAGATGTATAAACTAGGAAGTCTCTGTTGGACCCAGATCAGAAACAAAAGATGCCAACAGACTGACAATTTTAACAAAGGAAACACAATGAAATCATATCAAGCTTTGTCAGTAAATCATTTAAATCTATAGGCTGACATTTGGCAATATGATTGTGCCTGACTGTCTCTGGGTCCTGTCTACATGTGTGTACATGTAGACCGGAAGAATTATTTAATATGAATTAAGTAATCTACTTCAGCCACTGTAAAACCATATCCTGCAGGATAACAAAATGAACTTTGCAATTGTAGTTCTACCAATTTTAATCACATTTATATATAGGACAAAGACAGATGGAGATCAAGCAGACAAAGAGAGAGAGAGAGAGAGAGAGAGACAGACAGACAGAAATAGAGAGACACAGAGAGATACTCCTGACCTAGACAGCAAACCAGGATTGAATAGAATTGTATTAATGCAATTTCACATTATAATGAACGTGAAAGAAAGACCATTTCAAAACTCATTTAACAAGTTCTTGACAACTTATGGCAGAGAGTTGGACTGGCCACAGTGAAGCTTCTGTGTATCATAGACTCTCTATAGAGCACAACAATCAAGATGAAATCTATGGCTAAGAGTTGATGAGAGGAGACACGACTGCCACTGCCTGTGATAAGATGGAGTACAGCCCACAAGGCAGCAGGAATACATGCATACACATATTAAGCTCAATGCATTTCTGCATCATCAACAATCACTGCAATTTCTCCACATCTAGCTGGATAGATATACCTTATATGCAACAAGGTATACCTCCACTCAGACTGCAATAGTGGTACTAGAAATCTGATCACAGAGAAGTGATTCATTATAATCTAAGGAATGCTGGCAAGCAGCACTTTCTATGTTTTAATTTAAGCACAGCTCTTCAGGGCAGCTAGTACGCAGGGCTCAATAAATATTGTTCAGTCCTTAAATAAATCTATTGTATAACTCTACTCTAACATATGCCGCTTTCAAAAGGCTCTCCAAAGGTGTTACATACAATGTTAAATTACATTTAATTAAATTGTAAGTACCCTCAAATCTCATGTATTGCTACTTTTGGAGACATTATATTCCAAAACTGAATTCAATTTGGAACTCATTATTTGAATCGCTGTCAGAACCATGAAATAAGGAGGATACAGTGCATCTAAAGTAAATGCAATTTAAGTGCAATGTAAACATCTGTTCAATCATACATCTTTTACAACCATAGATATAGATGTCAGACTTTGCTACAAATGAAAAGTTCCCTTAAGATAGCTGAAAAAGTGCAATCCAAGCTTCATTGATTGATTGTTTGATTGATTCCTACACAAGCACCACCTAACCAGTTCAAGTTTCTAGCAAAGTTCATAAACAACAGTCAATTCAAGAGTTTGAAAACACACCTGCCAGTGTCAAAACAAAGACCAGGGCAGTACCAAGCTATAATTGTGCCCTGTGCCTAGCATCAATCTGGCGCTCTTACATTGTTTTGCCTATTTAAATTTCCAATATAATTTATTAATGGTTTTTTCTAAGAACTCATTTTTATTAGATAATTTAATAATCAATATTTCCTAAAGAAACTAAATGTAGTGATCTATATAAATAATAATACTGAAAATTGAAATCAGTTAATTATGACAAAGCTCAATGTTGGCCTAATAGATGTTTTCATAAGCTCGTGATGACTGATGATGTAAATTTTGAAAACATAGATGTTATAAACCAAAGTTACCAAACAACAAAATATAGATAAATGATTAATAACTATATAATCTAAAACTTAAATATTTAATTATAACTTTCATGTAATTAAGCTACAGATTGTAATAGTCACCAACACACTTTCTTAGTTTAACTTTTTAGTTTTATTTGTGAATGAAATTAATACCATGTTTCAAAAAAAGAATGACGTTATGGAATAATAACAGTTATTCGATCCTGAAATTTGCGCCCCTTCTATATTTGTGCCCTGTGCCACGGCACCACTGACAAAGACCTTTAAATATCACATATGCTGATAGTGTTACATTCATAACTAATATTATTGCAACCATATTGCATTCATTGCACTGGCTGCTCAATGAGCAAAGAATCCATTTCTTAATCTGCCTTAAAGTTCACAAAGTACTGCATATTAACCAGCCGACCTACCTCTATGCCATGCTCAAGCCAATACAAATAGATACTGCACTTGATGAGTGGGAACTGTGGCTCATGCTGTGCCCAGTGATGGACTAAATGGCACTTTCGCTTGCTGGCTTCAAGCTTTGGAATTTGCTGCTAATTCAGTCTGTTGTCTATTTCTTTAAGTCATTTTTGTCCACACTAACAACTGAAGATGCATCTCCTTTATTAACTTGCATAGTACACCAACCATAGTCTGGCTCTGACTTCCCGAATCAATCAGCTATCAACCAGGTTTTCAAATGGTTATGATTTTCTCCCGGGAATCTTACTCTAAGCAACCTTTGAACAATAATGTCTGGACATTATGTAACAGTGCTTCGGGAGTCACTAAATTCGATAAGAAATCCTTGTTAAATTAATGTTTAACATATACTACTTAACACTAAACATGTGGCACAACGTAAGTCAACCACAATAACAGGCAAATCACAATGACATATTTTGAAGCTAAGCAAATTAATTAATTAATTAAATGATCCAACATAAAGACTTAAAGAACTGAGTAAAACAGCATGACTTACATCTGAGTCAGGACCTTTGTCAGCCCCAGGACACTGGAAAGTCACAAACTCATGGCAACGCTTATGAACCACGAAGCTACAAACTGCAAAAAAAATCATTTCACTATGAGACAATCATTTCACTATATGAGACAATCATTTCACTTTCAGACAAATATTTCAACATCAGACAGTGCTGAAAAATTGTCAAAACTTTCACAATGAGGTAGGTAGGTACCTGCTCAGTATTATTTCTCTCAGCTCACTCTGATCTGCCATTTTCAGTTCCCTTTCATTTTGTCGCAGATCATTTCGCCGCAGTTCATTTTGTCACAGATCATTTCGTCACATTTTTAAAACCACACTAACCATAACCCTGACCCTAAACGACCCTCACCAGGGGCGTCCAGGTAGGGGAGTCCGGAGGCAAATGCCTCCAATTTCAGGTAGGGGGGGGACATTTTTTACATCTTAAGAGGGGAATATCTTGCCTTTCTGGCACTTAGGACCATGGGTTTGCCTCTATCACTCAGGGAGTTTGACGCCCCTGACCCTCACCACACAAAATCTGACCCTAAACGACCCTCACCATGCATAACCTGACCACGCATAACCTGACCATAACCGATCCTCACCACCCATAACCTGACCCTAACCGTCCCTCACCAAGCATAACCTGAACCTAACCGATATGTGACGAAATGAATGCGACGAAATGAACGGTCACCGCCATTTTCATTGCAGACATTTGAAAGTTGTCAAACCCTATGGAAGGCCATGGTCATGCCTGAAGTGATGGAAAATTAAGATTTTATAGCTAATTAATTACCGGTAGAATATTTACAATGTCATAATAAGATTCAGCTAAATTTTGGTTACATGCTAATTAGCAATAGAAATTGAGAAAATCAACTCCCTAATTAATTCGTTCCTAATTACTTAGCTACCCATCACTGTTAAGAAGTAATGTACTGGCTAACCAGTGCATGTGGCCCAGGGGAATAGACTGCACTGTACTTAGGAATACAACCCTAACTTTAAACCGTAATCCTATAGCTCAAGACCCTGTGCAGAGACCCAGTAGGTAATGACGTGCTGTTGGAAGGGGAATCAGTGGAGGACATCTTTCAAGTACTCTGAAACGTGTTCGAACTTTGAAGTGCAGCCCACTTGGCATGCAGCTGTGCACAGATGCCCAACCTGGCAGCCCATCACATATTGCACAACAGCATTCATTGCGAGAAGCAAAAAGAAGCATTGATGCCGATTCAAGAGCGAGGAGTTAGATATCAGCTGGAGTTGTTGGAACTGGTAATAACAACTGTGGCAAAGGAGGCGGATATGTGGCGCAAGTTTAAGCTCCTGGTCCAAGATGACCCGCAGGCTCTGAATTGAGGGTAAGAAAGTGTATAAAGTAGGCCAAGGGATGAGCGAAATGGTGCAGGGAGCCAGAGCAACCTGGCCTATACTGTAAAAGAACAGTCCTACAAGAAAGAAGTAAGTCAGTTGAGAGCAATGTCAAAGAGACAAAAGGTAATAGGTAACACTGCAAGAGGATATCATGATTAAATGAGCACCACTGATGTCAAACAGTAAAACGAAGGTAACATGAGATTTAACAATGGTCCAATATATGTCGGAGAGGAGGCAGTTATGCTGGGTTTCCATGGAGTGAGTCTTGCTGAAAACTGACTGTAAGGGGGTTGGTTTTAATCTTTTTATCAAGATTGTGTATGAGTGGAGCAGAAACAATCTCACTGATCTTAGACAGAAAAGAACTCATTTGCCATGGGCCTAGAGATTGTAGGTTCAGCTGCATCAAATCTTTTGGCCTTAAGCACAAGAACCAGGATGGAACTCTCTTGTGAAAGGGAATGGTCACAGCATACCATGAGGAGGGCAGAACAGTATCAACAAGCTCCTACTAGAGGAATGATTGCATAGGTTAAAGTCTGCAGCTTTCAGTGATACTGCAGCTCGTCGCTGGTGACCGGGTTCGCAGTGGAAAGGCCACAGTATGAAGGTGGAAAGAATGGTACTGGATACTGGATGGCATGCTATAACCTTACAGATTGAGTGTACCCTGTCTGTGAAAGTCTCCAGGAAAGCATCCGCCGTGAAGAATGACGCAGTGGAACGACATCCAGGTCAGGAGGAGCAGCCATCAATGTCATCAAAAGTCTCTCACGATCTTTTTAGGTTTGCCAGGTGCAGGGTGATCTTGCACCACCAGGACCGTTCTTTATCCTTGCATTGCTTGAAATACTTCACCCAGGCGGCATTTTTGTTCGCCTGTAGTGCCTCTCCTCGAGAGGCACTACAGATAGGAATGGCAGGGCATTAACACTGAGTGATGCATCTTTGCTGCATGAGCTGGAAGCATGGTAATGACAAAGCTACAGGTGACTCGTAGATGGCAAAGAGGTCAGTGGTGGAGATTGGGTGGGCAATGGCTGGGATGCAAAGCAAAACTTCATGATAGGAAGTGCAATCCAGTGTTCACCAGTTTCGTACAGTCTGCCTCTCGACAGGCATCGATGTCACAGAGTGAAATGGCACCATGGCGATTAAAAGACTGTGATCAGAAACAGTCAGCGGGTTGACAGTATGGTCTTCTTCAGTTCCCATCTTGATTGGAGTTGTACGTGTTACAAGGGATAAAAGATGGCTGAAAAAGATCAGACATTGAATGATCTGAATAGTATGCTGTACACTTGGAAAGGCAGGGCATATACACTTGGGTGTTGTAGAAACCTCGTGGTATTTCTTCGTCTAGAGGACCCACCACAATCAGAGGCAGTGGAGTTTGTGCTCATCACAGAAAAATTCGGCCTAATGCAGCGAGTTTCTGAACCGACCATCAGTTGGGGAGAGGAAGGGGCTAGCCGAATGAATTAATCCCTCAAGATAACTGCCAACTGGCAGATCGTACTGTCATTTGAGAAATGGCACCATGGTGATTAAAAGACGGAGATCAGAAACAGACAGCAGGTTAATACATTTGGTTATAACCCTTCTGTAGAAGAGTCTTGTTTTTGTCCAGTCTTGCATCCATGCAATTGCTCTGGAATTCATCTTTCCATCAGGTTAAACCCTCAAAACAAGGATTGCGAGAGCGGCTGTGTTCCTCTGCAATAGGCAGACGACAGAACTCAATGGTCTATCCACTCAACAGAGTGGAAAAAGACACGGCCCTGTCTGTTGCTTTCCTGTTCTGGAGCTGAGCATATCTCTTGGTCCTAAATAGAGAGCTCTCCAGCTGATCTCTGTCAGTCTCAAGGAGCAGAATCTTCAGTCCTTGCAAGCCCCTGCTTCTGGGCATCCTATGGCTTCCATCACTTTCAATGTGCTTTTAGCAGGTTTCTGACTTTCCCAGCAAATACACCTTATTTGTTTGCAGGTGACTGTGTATGGAGAACAGCTCGTATGGCGATTCTTCAAAGGTCAGCAGTAATGGTGATTGTTATTTGCATACAACCTAAGTTAGTTAGTTTTTGATACTAGATTAGTTGAAGGACAATCCGCTTGTGGGTAGGTGGGTATGATGCCATTCAACAATCAATACTCTTCTCTTTCTTATATATTGCCACTGTTTAAGAGGCTAAACATGTGTTCAATGTATCTTTTTATCTCTTAGTCAAGTGTAGTTAAGAAAGAGGTAATTGCAAGGGTCATGGCATGATAATATGCTTTATCCAAACCATAGCACTTCTGTTTTCATATTACTCCTTGGTTTCTTTTTCCCAAGGTTTGATATAAATCTGACTTCCTGAATTGTATTCACTTTCAGTTGGCCCTAACTAGCAAAGCCCTTTGATCCCTAATTGGGTCTCCAGGGTAATCTGCTATTAAGCAAACTGTGCGTTTTGTTCATTGTCTTTCCGAATTACCAAATAAACATGAAATACGATGATGATGATGATGATTGGTGATTAGGTTGATCATTTCTCCTATAGGCAGAATTTGCTCAATAATTTCTAAGATATTGTAAATTTACAGTTGTTAAGTTTGCATATTGTTATGCCAATTGAACTGGTCAAAGTCACAGA
This sequence comes from Bimastos eiseni, assembly GCA_959347315.1. Classification (NCBI taxonomy): domain Eukaryota; kingdom Metazoa; phylum Annelida; class Clitellata; order Crassiclitellata; family Lumbricidae; genus Bimastos; species Bimastos eiseni. The sequence goes on along the minus strand of OY365812.1, from coordinate 25,435,095 downwards.
GCTTAAATGGAGGCACATAATGCAAATCTGAAGATCAAAGGAGAAGATTGTTGCACAATGGATGACCATCCAGCAGAAAAGATCGAAAAACAGAGGATGCTACTGGTTCATCAGCAAAACTGATCAGACATTATCTGCTACAGTAGAAGGCGTCTTGCACACAACTGAAGGAAGAACACTGGAAACAGTTCTTTGCCAAATCTTCACATCTGACAAGATGTGAAGATTAGGCAAAGAACTAATCCTCACTATCAAACAATTTATGTCCATTCCTATGCTGATGACACACAATTGTATAAGCACAGATGCCACTTCCAATCTAGTCCAGTCGTCCTATCTGTGTTAACGTCCATTGCATATGACGACAGCAGCTGGATGACATCAGATCGTGTTAAGCTTAACACAGACAAGGACCAGTCTATATCTTCACAAACTCTCATTTCATGAGACTTGTCTCAATTCTAAACTTGTCAGATGAAGCAGCTGCATATGGATGTTTTGGTGATGTCTGTATGATGAGCATAATGTAAACCATCATGCTGCTCATCAAAACCTATCTCACAAGTCCCTTCAGCCTGCATTCTTTCTGCAATTGCTACATCACACCTCCTCGGAAAGCCACAGTTCTCTTTCAATGTCACTTCTATAAAACACATTGATCAGCAACCATGTCATTGAAATCATGCATAATGAACTCCATTGGCTTTGCATTAACAATAACATATGGCACAAAATGTGGCTACTCATTTACAACTGTCCTTATCATTTCGTCCCAGATACTTCATTGGATCATAAACGCTGATGTCCTCATTCCACATACGACATTTAGCCCACAGTTACCTTCACATTCTTGCAATAACGATATGGTTAGATAAGTATGCTATTGCTGAACCATCTCTCTCTCTCGGGAACAGCCTACCAGTTGTCTATCGACCGATTTAGAATGAGATTTAAAAAAATCATCGTTCTAGGAAATTCATGCGATAGTGAGTCTGAGACACCCCAGGCGTAAGGGAGCTGGACTAAAATGCTTATAATATTATTAACAATAATAATAATAATAATAAATGAAGCCTTCTTCGGAAGAACCGTGGAAGTCCATTTTCGGTTTATTGATAAATTCTCCCAAAAACTTTTTAAATCTACAGATATATTAGATCTGTAGACTTTAAAAATGTTGTAAAGTATACAGATATAATATCTGTAGACTTTAACAAATTTTTTAAGTATACAGATATAATATATCTGTAGGCTTAAAAAATTTAGGAAAAATATATCAATAAACGGTTAATGGACTTCCGCGGTGCTTCCGATGAAGGCTTCACATAATATAATAGAAATAAGGATATAAGATAGAAAAAACCAATAATAACAGCAAAAAGAAAATCACTTGCAATAGGCTGGAGCATAATGAACCATTCACTAGAGCTCCTAAATCTGGATGCAGTGGAAGAATAGCAATGACACTGTAAGCCAAGACACCCTCAAGGAGAATGGAACAGAGAGGGTTCTGTGAAAATGATGGGGAAGGATGCAGTTGATAGGCAAAGTGGAGAAGGAGATTCAACGCTGCAGGAAAGAAGAGCAGAATTGATCAGATATTGTGATCCCTGTACAAAATGTTGCTTCATGGGAAGAAAACAATGCAAAGGAACTGATAAGCACTCAGTATTGTGATGTCTGTATGCAGTGAAGATACCTGGTGGATAATAGGCTCTCACAGGTGCGATGTGAACTTGTGGGATGATTTGATGCACTCAATTATATTGTCCAATAAAAAGTCAGAACACATTGATTAGTAGTGAAAATATGGCACAACTTATAAATCTAATAACGCCAAGTGGTGTCTTTGTCAGTTTGCATTAATGAATGAACGAATATTGATTATAATTAATTAATTACATTGACTGATTGATCAATTTGAAAAGAAGAGAAGAATGAAGAGAACATCAAAGTCCATCTGATTAATATCAATGTTCTACAACATGTGGGCGTCATCAATGGAAAGACGAGGCCAAATTTTGCTTAATTACTGCAATTTGTTTTCATCTGAAAAGCTGGAATCATCTAGAATTAAACTGGTCACAATATCCAGTTCAATTCTATATCATGCAGATGATTCCAGCTTTTCAGATGAAAACAATTTGCATAAAAGTTCAGGCCAAAATAATCAGGCCAAAAGCTGGAAGTTAGATTCAATCTTAGAATAAGCTCGTAATAGAACAGTAATTTACAACAGAACATATTATGTCAAAATTAAGTGACAGACAATATTTCACCCACCATTGCACTGGAATCCTTGTTTCCCAAAACCCCTGCAAACATAACCACAAAAAACTGATTGTTAGTAATTTAATAAGTAAAATAGTTGCATCAGTTATTCAATATTTCCCAGTGTATAATAGCATTCAATCAATCTAATTATAAACCTAATGTTCCTGCATTTCATCAGTATTTTAGTTGTCTGAAAAGAGATGGAATAAGAGAAAATGCAATGTAAACAATATACAAAAACGTGACTGCCAGATGGGTATGAATTTAAAAATACTTTGTTAACATGCTATAAGCGAAACAAAATCAGTATTCAGATAGTTCTACGTTCCTTGTTTTATTATTACACACAAGTTAAGCAAAAGTAATGATGACATGCAATCTGACGATGCAGTTGCAAGCAAACAAATTGAAAATGAAATGAACAAAACTGAAAAGTGTAAATCAAATGAGAGTTACTCTGGAAATCTAAGGAGAAAAGAAGAGCAGTTCCTTAAGTTGCCCTGAGACAACTATTGGTATGAAGTGCTAATGGCTCCATTTTGTTAGTGTTGGCATATGAAGGTGGGTGGCACTGCCATCTTATCTTCCCACTGTCAGTGTACAGCCAATGTACTCATTATATCTGAGTTGGCTATGAAACACAGGTGGAACAGAACTCTTAAACCAAGTTTGGGCTCTGGCAGGGATTTGAGTCTCCAACCTCTCATTTGACAGTTCAGCATGCTGACCCCTACACTGTAGAGCACCTCAATATAAACAGTTTCACCTAATTTCAAAAGTACTTTAACTTTGCAGGGTCCAGCAGTTTTATCAAAACTTTGCCAGGTTTAACACAAAAAAGTACAGTTTTACAGTTTTAGTATACATAGGAATATTTTATTACCAATCGTCACAGGTTACTCCCTGAACTGACCAAAACTCACTACAGCTTTGTTGGCTAGATTCTCAATTGCTGTAAACTACTTCCAACTAGGGCATAACCGGAAATCGCCTCAGACATTCGCCTTGGCGGAATATTGGACTATTTGGAAGTATTCACCTCGGCAAATATTACACCCGTAAATAGCTAAAAATAACTTTTTCTGATAAAAATAATTTTTTTTCATCAAATACATTTAGGACTAACGGACTTACTTATAAGCTATTGATTAATTAAACAAGAACTTAACATTCAATTGAATTTTCTTTAAAATAATGATCATGTTAATTTATATATTTTTATTTCTTTTGGTTGTATTTCCCAGGTGGCAATCAAATCAGTAATTTTCCCCCTTGAATTGGCTCCACCCACTTTCTGGTAAACATTAGAGAGTAAAGACGTCATTGATACCTTCATATTTCAAATTTTATAACAAGGGTTTAAATTTTTTTCACAAATGAAATTATTAAATAATAAATATATTGCTATAGCCTAGAGTGTAACAATACGCTACATGAAGGATATTGCTATAGACTCTGCATTGACTATAGATTGTTCTCCGTAACTGTACACATGGCAGGTTAACTATGCTTTGCCTACGGATGGTACTCCCTGAGTCGCTGGCCAGATTTGCTGCTACTATTCGGTTCGTACCCAGATCCGGCAAATACTTCATCCAAATACTCGGATTGGGTACTCGGTGGAAATTGGCTACTCGGTTATGCCCTACTTCCAACAAGTGAACAAGAGTTCAAAATTTTCACCAAGCGCTACAATATCACAGTTTATAAGCACAACTTTTTAGCACAAAGGCTGCTGCCTCCAAAAGTTACTCAAATATTTTGTACAATGATGCAGCATGATCTTCAAATCGAATTTTATCCAAGCTGATTGATTTAAACAAATTCAGTCTCGTCGATCAAAATGAGCGGTTGGAAGGAAGACTGTACTGCAAATACAAATAGTTACAAATAGATTGGATAGAGGCTCTTTGTGTTCTTAGTTACCATCTCATAATGATTTCTTTCTAAAATTGAGAAACATTTACAACAGAGAATGCTATAATCTGCAATCAAATATCTTTTCTTTAATGCAGTTAACTTGAACTTTGTGTGGAAATTATGCTGTCACATGTGAAATAAATCAAGTTTATAACAATATCCTGCAATACGCAACAAGAAACAGAAATCAGTGAGAGTGAATTTGGTTACAGCAAGTAAATTCTCAAATCACTAATTTCTATTTCTGTATACAAGTCCCTGCCTTCAGTCATTCAACATTGCATAAACATTTAACAAGCTTTATGTACTAAAAAGAACCCAAGGATTAACATCTGCTAATAGCAATATCCTATAGTTAGTTCTCTGAGGGAGTGAGCAGAAGAATGAAAGCAGTTTAAATCTCTGATACCTACACAATAAAAACACTGCTTATTCTAACAACAGCTGGCCTTGTTTCAATACTTCAGTACAATGGGGTTCCTTGGGGCTCCATTTGGTGCCTCTGTGTACTGTTAGTTTTATAATGTCAATTAGAGATAACCTGAGGCTCATCTCTTAGTTTTACTCTTACTTTCTCTTACCTACCAGATTTCAATCAAGCTTCTCTAACAGATCCTGACAACGACTCACTTGAAAACGATTTTATTTACAATTATCAACTGATATTTTGCAAACTGTAAAAATGGAACTATACAAGTTATTAGATTAGATATCTGCTGACCGTTTTGTATTCAAATTAGAGTGTGTCTCTGCATTACATGCATATGGTATATGGCATGTATATTGCATGCTAATAGTTGTCACAAGGTTAAAAACAAAATCTATGACTTCTCATGGCCTTTTCCCATGACTTTTAAGGATTTGTTAAAGACAAAAAAGGACCGAAGTCATTCTAATTGTTTGATTGACAAATTTAAAAAAATTTGTAAATATGATAAGAAATATATCTAATTGTATATTAGTGATTTTTCCATTTTCATGACTTTCCATGTTTTCAAATTAGATGACTCTTCAGGAATTGTTTTAGGGAAACAAGCTTTTCCAGGTCTGACATTTTTTTAAGTCTAATTCCATGACTGTCTAGGTTCTCCAGGTTCCATGGCAACCCTGGTATATTAAGTGAGCTAATCAGTGTGTCACCTCCTGTTCTGCAATTTCTTTGTTTGGAACACAACTTATGAGTTCCTTATTAAAGTGGTGGTCAACTGAGGATGCTATGATAATGCAGAGCATGAACAGGATGGGCCAGAGAAAAGAACTTTGTGGAACACCACAGGTGAGAGGGAATTATTGGGATGACGTTCCTGATGTTTTGGCTGAGAAAGAAGGAAGAGAAATTGGACCAAATCCACAGGACAGCATTGTCGGTAAAAACCGAACCAGGTACACCATTTTTTCAGTATGTACGTTTTGGTTGCTAGAATGGTGAATGGTGCCATGTATATGAATACTAATATTTTTTAGCTTTTTTAAAATATTTCTCCGATAAATGGAGTGACTCCTTCAAGCATATATCAGGTACCCACTAAAAATGAGCAGGGATGAACCCAATACCAATTTCCTGCAGAGAAGTGATATAAAATACTTAAGAAAGTCTCAAACTCTTGATTTTTAGTCTGGCAATTTTTATGAAAATTTTTATGAAAATTTTGGAAGAAAACAAAGTACATACTAACCTTGACATGAATTTACTTGTTTTTTCAATTTTCAGTTTCTACTATGAAAGTGATAGAGTGGTAAAAATTAAATGCAATCACCTTTTGGAGAAAAAAATCCAATTTTCATTGTTCAAAAGAGAAAATAATCGGAATTCTGATTTCTGTTTCACAAGCTGACTTTTATTAATACTTGGAACTATTGTTTGGCCTAGTGATGCTGAGTACTACAATAATTGGCGGAGTCAGATACTTAGCCGAGATTCAGATCATACCTAAAAACGAGCACAGGAACCTGGGTCATATTTTTCAAAAATATTGATAGCCCTAGTAGTAATAATATATTTATATAGTGTTTGTATACTAATAATATAATTTATAGTATAAAAAGATCTGAATCCTAATTATGGAAATCAGCCTATAACTAAGCCAAATGACCTTGAGTTGACGATCCCACATTCCTAACACCAGCTGAATGATTGGAATTCCAGGGTTCCCTTGTGAAAATACCTATCTCTATCTATAGGTGACTCAAAGTTAGGCTAAGTCATAGCCATGAGAATACCAGAAAATTGTGGAAGCTTTCAATCACTGTGCTATAGCTGTGATATAGTCATTAAAAAGCAATAATTGGAGGACCTTTGTGGCCAGATGCAAAATAGGTCATTTTTTCAATCAGTCATTTATTATCAGTCATTTAATCAGTATTAGTTTCTAGCACAGGTATTTGTCAAAATTTAAAAATTAAAGAAGCTTCATCATATACTGTTTTCAGCAAGTGAAGCAAATAGATAAAGTTTCAACATAAAGTAGCACGAATGACCTGCATCTGTTCAAAATAGATTCATACCTACATATGAAATAAAAAAATATGCAACAATTTGATGTCTAAGCATTGGAAAAGTTATGAAAAGTACAACATGACTATGTTTTTTGCCAAAAACGCTATATAATTCAGATTTTTATGTCAAGCTTTATAATTGAATACAGACCTTTCCGGCTGAGCTATAACTTAATTCAGACACAAGAGCATTTGCTAAAAATCAACTCACAAAAGAAAGTACTATCTGAGAGTTAACTTCAAAACAGGTTGAGCTAAGAAATTCTAAATTCGAAATGGATGTTTTCAAAGTAATGGTCATGAGTTAAAATGTGTTTCCAGCCAAAGTAACTGTCGTTGGAGAACATATAACTAAGTATGCACAAGCAAATCGACAAAGAGCACAACATTTGCTGCTCATATGACTCCAATAAACTTATTTGCTATACAATGTTAACTTTCAGAAATGCCACCAAAGATTTCAGGACACTGTTCCTAACATTATGAAAGGAAATAAAAAAAACATGCTGCAACTGATATTCTCTGAGCAGGGACATTAAGAAACAAAGAGTATAACGACCATATTGTAAACAGGGCCCATAAACCATTGAAATATCCTCAAAGATATCTAAGCCCTTCTGAGGCAACAAAGATTAAGCATTGTCTTCATTCAGACCAGTTCAGCATATATACATATATATATATATAGCTGCAGTCCTGTTTCTAACACTCAGAACTACTGAAGAAGGGCTGGAAAGACACTTCTGTATTCTGCATTCTGTATCACTCGATTCTGTATCACACCAATTCACACCTGTATCACACTAATTCTCTATCACTACAGAAACATGAAGAGACATTTCCATCAGATATACAAGCTGCCTTGCCATTAGAATTAGAACCAACATGTGGTAATTTTCTCTTATTACACCTACAGGACTCAACATTCTGTCCTTTCATTCAAGATTCAGAAAGAATGGAATGAATTAGAACCAACCTGAATGAAAAACGCAATATCTTAAATATAATAATTGAATGCAGATGTGCTTAAATATGGTCCCATTATTCATCATGTTCAATTAGAACGTTTAATGATTTTACTCAACTAAATTTTACTTAGATGTCATTTAACAGGTCTACAGACGTCCGTCCATTGGTTGTCAACTGTTGCCATGAGCATTCATTCAACAGTCAGAATTTCTATGCACTTCATACTGAGTACTGACATTTTGAAAACCTTAATAGATTTCATCATTTAACTGCCTAAGACATTGTTTGACTCATACAGCTGTTGCAGCCCAGTCATTGACAAAAAAAACCCATCTTAAGCAATACCAAAAGAAATCATCATGACTACCCTTCAATTAAAGACTCTTCAATGCCAACTATCAACATGTTAGAGCGCTCTTTCCACATATTGCTTCAATCAGTTTTGCATGAACATGAGGATGGACCAATGGCAAGCAAAATAAACTTTCATATTCTCTGGAGGCACAATTTGCCCTTCATTAATTAGTTTCTTACTTCAAATGGTTTCCTGTTTAGTGTTTAACTTGAACCATTTAACAGTTTGAATAATTAGTTTCTACGAAATTCATATAGAAAATTTTAAATAATTGTTACAACTTAAACTGAAATCATATGAAATTAACTGAACCAAAACTAAACTAATTTACTAAAACTAAAATTAGTTTGCAAGAACTAAAATACATCGCAAAAGCTAAAACAAAAACTAATATTCAGAAACAATCATAACTAAAACTAAAAATAAAGCCTAACAATCATAAACTGAAACCAAATTTAGACATAATTAAAATAGCACCAATACTAAGGAAAATTGGACACACTTCACAAACACTTGGATTGATGAACTGGATATGGAAAGTTGATGTTGATGTTCCCATATAGATCAAAATGTTGGACAATGGAAAAACGAGATTAGAATAGAAATCCAACAGCAGAAACGAGCCAGCAACAAAAGATCACAGGGATTTCAAGACCACATTCTAAAATAAGAAATGATGTCATGAGATAATCATCAGGTATCCAAATGACACTGCTAGATAAAGTCGATCAACGAATATTCCAATGGTTTGGACAAGTACAGAGAATGCTAACTGACAGAATCTTATGCAATGTGCTACATGAAAAATTCAAAGGGAAAAGAAACAAAGGCTGACCAAGACTGCACACTGGGTAGATAATATAAATGAGGACATAACATCACTGAGACCAACACTAAGGGGAGAAGTTGTAAGGGCAATGCAAATCATTTATTTGTACCCATTTCTACCAGATGACTGGTGTCAGGATTAGGGATGAACTGAAACTCGGCTCGAGTTTCGTAGCACTCGGCATAAACTCTGACTCGGACTAACCATAGGTCCGAGTTCTAATCTTTCCGATTTTCTATTTTGAAACGAAAATCAGATTTTTTTATTTACAAAACAACAATCAACCTAACTGAAAACACAAATACTGTTATTATTATTATTTACCAAATGACAATCAACCTAACCAATAACACTAATCACTGGGCTGCTTTTTAGTGTAAATTAAGGCAAAACTAAATTGATAAATGTTGAGCAAACTACCAAACTAAAACTCAAGAGAATGAGACTTTTTAAATATTCTAAACTCATCCAGGACTCAGCAAAATTCAACTCGTAAGACTTGGTACTCGGCAACAGATTCAAACCTGGTTCATTCCTATTCGGGAAAACACAACTACTGTTATTATTATTATTTACCAAATGACAATCAACCTAACTTTTTGTTTTGTAACGTTTTATAACCGATGATTATGACGTGAAGCATCTCTCTATATCTAGTATCTCTCTTTACTAAGGTTGGGATTATATTAAATTGAAATATAATTGAAGTATGAATGTTGTATGTCTAAAAAAGTGAAAATATGTCAGGATGTCTTAGCATCAAAGACGACTTGAACATGTTTTAGCACTTTTTTAGACATACAACTTTCGTGCTTCAATTATATTTCCATTTTACCACATAAATGGATCTAAGACTTACACAAATGCCTCAGCCATTGATATATATATATATATAATAATATTTTTCCTTTAATTTCAAACTGACAAACCGCAGTATGGTTACAAGCACAGTATGAACGAACAATGACGAGTTATTACAGGAGTCCATTACGCTATACATCTTCATTTTTAACAAACGCTGCCGCCTAGTGAAAGAAGTCAACCTGGGGGGATACGGGTCTCGATCTCGGTACCTTAAGCGTTGTGTGCCAGTGTGTTCACCACTACTCTATGTCCCCCCCCAATTAGTATTCCCATATAAAATTCACCAATTAGAAAACAACATTTTATCCAATGAGTGATGGATAGATAGTCAAAAACCCAGTCAAAATGTATCCTGGTAATAAGGGTGGGCTTTTCACTAAAATTTTAAAACCTGTAATTAGCATACTATTTTATTTAGCATTAAATGGATCTAATAATTATCAATCAATCAATCAATGCAAAAAAAGAAATTCAGTTGGATTATAATGTCAGCAGCAGCTCTTATCTTTAGCAGAACATCTGGCATGCAGTTACCTGGCATTAACACCCGGACATTCACAGTATTTGATCTCATGCCTAAATTTGACTGCAGATGCAGAACTGTGGAACTTTCATCATCATCACCATCTTCAATATCATCATCATTATTATCATCACAAGTTCCTGAAAGAGGAAACGGTTCAAATGAAAGATTTCCATTTTTGCACAGGTAATCTGTTACGTCCAGGGCTTTCTCATATTTAGTGCAATCTTGTTAAGTCTTTCCATTTTGTCTATCCAACAACTCTCTTTAGAGCTTGTTTATTCAGATCAGTTGCTGCTTGGCGTCAGTTCCCCACTATTTCCACATACAATGAACTCATAGAGTCTGACTCCACATTTGAGCAGCTTTAACTTAAGTCACCAATAGGAAGTAACTTGTGTGTCACATATGCAATCACAGAAGTTGTCAGATGACACTTGTAAGTTTATTTACAAGTTTAACCCTTTAACGACCAGCATGTACTAAAATGTTTGGGAAAACACATATAGCTGGTCATTAAAGGGTTAAACAACAGCTCTCCCATTCCATCACCAGATACCATGACTTGCGGTCCCTTACATCAACAATACATTGTTGGGATCTGAGACAGGCATTCTGAGTATCAGTGGCTGGTCAGGAGTTAAGGAATAAACTGGCCAACTTTATGCTTTGTGTCAGAACTATAATTGAAAGAAAAGCTGAAACTTCATCTTTTTAACCTAACCTCTGGTTCCTCGGAGTTCAACCGGGCTTCTCTGATGGATTAGTACTTTGACCATGATTTCATCTGAAGTGACCATTATGGTGACAGTGCCACAGGCACAGAGGTCACAAGATTAGAAATTAAACAATAAATTATAGGGGATCCCACTCCTCCAACAGAATATAATACTTCAATAACAGTTTTACATGTAAGCAGGGCAATAAGTGGGACGGTATGAAACGGTATGCCATACTGGGACCTCTTCTCCCCGAATGCAAGCATACTGGCATTTCTCCAGATGATTCCCACAGACCCCCCTAATCTGGAGGGGAGAGAAGGGGAATGGTTCTTGTATCCATACTGGCACCTCTATTTTCCCACTTCATGCCCTGCTTGTAAGAATATAGCATACGTGGAGCAAAGCCTTTAGAATTAAATGGTGGTTATAGTTCCACTTGTCTCTAGGTTTTTGTTAAGTCAGACCCATTAGGACCATTATAGGAGTTTAGGTTGTTTAGCACTTTCCTCTTCTCTTCCATCTCTGTTCGTTCCAGACTAGTAGGTGACGATAGATGCACTGTGGTGGATACAGGACAACAGACACAGCCAACAGAAACAACTACCTTGCCTCCTTTCCAAATACAGACCACAATAAAGACATACAGCAGGACAGGCAGTCACATAGCCACAGCCAAAGAGACAGACACAGACAAACACAGGCATGACAAATGGCCACAAGAGACAGAAACATTTACATAAAATTCTGAAGAGAGCTGGCACATACATGCAGACTATATATAAGGTGCTATAACTTGGCAAAACTGAAATCCAAGGCAGAACCAGCAGAAGGTAAGCATATCAGTTTTAGAATGACCATCTAACATATCCCACATAGCTAACCTGACTGGACAAAAAACTTAATTTTCTGCAGCTAAAATTCAGTTATAACACCATGTCATGAACTGCAAATATAGCTACCTTTTCCATTTCTTGCAAACACAAATTCGATTCATAATGTCAACAAGAATTTGCAAACCAAAACCAAATTTGAATAAGCCAGACTATGGGAGAACATGGTAACAGCAAACAATATATTTACACAACAATTCCGGCCAATGCGCAATGTTACCAAGTCTGTGAGTCAGAAATTTTTTCCACTCACTGTGTTTTCAATGGCTTTTGTGGCAAGTGACTGCGATTTCATGGTCAACCTACCTGAAGAGTCAAATCTACATCTGGGATCTGCTTGAGAATAGAAAAGAGAGTTTTTAGACCAGTACCAGTGTACCAACTGTCAATCACAGAACGTCTCAACCACTGTCAGATGATGACCACCTGCCCTCCTGGTTTCAGAGATTTCTGAAAGCCATCAATGAGGGATCACTGGATGGTGAGCCCCACAAACTACAAATATGCTCTCTTCTGTCAACTACTTTATCATTCTGTATATTCATTCATTCATTCATTTCCGAAATTTGTTACCGCCCTTCTTCCAACATCTTTTTGCTCAGAAGTGCCTTGACGGCGCAATTGTAGTTGTACTGCAGTGCAATTGTGTGCGAAGGACTTGCTCAAGACTCTTCGGCCAAGGGTCGAACCCGCTCGCTCAGCGCACACTGAACGCTACGGGCTGACCGCTCTAACCGATCGGCCACTGTGCCACACGTATGTGCATGAACTTGCCATTAGGGGTTATTCTGGTTATCTGATCAATGTTTGCTAACTGATGAATCTTCTGGTCTTAGTAAAATTTCATATCGATCTGGCTAACGCAGAGGTTAGCATCTCAAGTAGTGACACTATATACAAATTTCTATTAGCAATTACAATATGTACTACAACAATGCTAAATATGATGACAACAATGACAACAACAAAAACAATGATGATGCTGAGTGAACAGATGTGTATTTGATCTTCCTAGAGCTAATGAACAATCTGCTGAATTTACTACTCACACTCACTCAACAGTTATAGTGCAGAAACTAATGATGAAAAACTTCTGAATGCAAACCACAATCACAAAATGACTCAAATAAAACCAATACAGTCGTAAAAATTCATCTTTGCCATTCTAACAGTTTTAAGTTCAATTTTACAGACAATATGCAATGTATCATCAAATCTCTTTGCTTGAAAGCGATACACTCAACCAATACACATTATCCCGTAATAAAATAATACATGGATGAAAAATGCTCATCTGTACACAAACCTACAGCAAATAAAGCAACTTATCAGCACTTAGAGGCAAAAGAGGAAAACAGGACAGCAAGACAAACATTCTATGGAGATCTATCAGATCAACCACCACCAGTCAAATACAATTCCAGGCAGAAACAAATAGGCATCACAAGATAATAATACACTTGTACACATGTGTGCAGTTGTACACCTAAGCCAAGTTTTCTCATCCTCAGAGTTGCTATGCCTTTGCCAACATCTGGTATGACCTCCTGTGTGTGCATGGGTGACACTTTGTGTGTGTGTGTGTGCGCGTGTGTGTAGATGAGTGTAGGTGAGTGTGCGAGTGTGTGTTTGTGTGTGTGTTCACATGCAGGCTTAATATGCATAATAAATACAGCACAGTATGCATACCCTTGCAGCTTTAGAGAGGCATATTGCATGCAATGCACACTGAATAAATTGTTTCATAATGTTAATTTAAGCTAAGAAGCCAATCCATGCCATATCAGAAACACAGTTGAAGATTTCTTTCTACTACTAGTCTACTACTTGTAGCAAATTCAACGCTCAACTACAACTATTGTACTACATCGACTGCACACTGCATTAATAGGAAAAGCAGACAATCACAACAGATCAACCACCTGCCCTCGTCTGCTATTGTTTAGAAAATCTGAATACACTGCACACACAACGGCTGCCTTTGGGGTTAGCTCAAGGGACAAAGTAAGTAAGTAAGTAAGCAAGCAAGTAAGTAAATAAGCAAGTAAGCGAGTAAGTAAGTATATTCTTCACTTAACCAACTTCATATCTGCATTTTGGTGTACAATAAATCTACTGCTATTTTCTCTTCAACTGTAGTCAACTTGCACATGGAACCATTCGTCATTGTAGAGATTAAATAAAACCGGTTACAACAAGAATCAAATGCAGTGCAACCAGTGACTATATTCGGATCTACTTAAACACACACACACTGTGATTCAAATTGAAACTTTGCCAAGCAGTTAAAATAGAGATGCACTTTTTATATTAAACATCAAAGCATTCATAAGAGGTACAAAGAAACTATACTTTGTGTTTAAACGGCCCTCTCCATGAAAGCAAAACTGGCTATATTGCCAACCATCCCAGAAAGGCCAGGACAGTCTCGGCATCGACCAAGACCATCCGCTTATTTTGTCCAGGAATAGGCAAGTAATTACAAAAGATTAAGCGATTCAACGACATTATCCAAATCCAAGCAACATGAGCAATACTGTAATTTTGTCTCATCTTCAGCCATCCTCATGAACTGTCTTTCTCCACTCACATCTCTCTTATGTCTTTCTCGTGAGCTGCTCCAATGTAATTCCAATCCATGTTCGAATGCTATCCATCCACGCCATTCTTGGTCTGTCCCTCACCCGTTTGCTCGGGACTGCTCTTTGGATCAGTTCTTTCTCCATGCAGCTCCCTTCTTTTCTTAGTATATGTCCAAAGTATCTCCGTTTCCTCTCTTTCACGTGTATCAGTAAAGTTCTCTCTGCTCCAGCTGTCTCAAGTATCAATTTATACGTCTTTTTGTAGTCCAAGCCACTCGTAATATGTGTCTTAAGCACTTCATTTCAAATGCATTTACTCATTCTTCATCCGATTTCTTCAGAGTCTAGCTCTCACAACCGTAGGTCGCAACGGGCAACACATGTGCTTTCAGGAGCCTTAACTTTGTGGCTGTAATACAACATCTTAATTCTCAATGTTCAAACTTGTACATAATCATAATTTAATCACAAGTGTTTCGACTAATCAACTTTAGGTTAAGGACATCATTCGAAATTCATAACTTCATAAGCCTAGCGGAATGTGAAAAACTTCGCGGGGTTGGGGTTTGGCAGGTTTCAACAGTTTAGTATATTCCGGTATGAACATACTAAACTTTTGGGAGATGTAGCGGAATGGGTTTGTTCAGAGATGGCAACCCTAATTGGAAATTATGCTTTTTTAATCTTCATCATGGTAACCTTTAAACAACTCTATTCATCTCTCACATTTACTCCTGTACTACATTAAAATGCTGAATACTTGTTATTAAGACCAAACCACATCTTCCAAGTAATAAGGGTATACAATTTGATTATAATCCCAATCAAAGCAAACATTGAAAACACGAAACATAATACTCAGCAACAAAAAGGTTACAGCTGGCAATAAAATCACTCTTTCATGACAAAGTGTACCACGGTAACCAATCTACTTGCTCAACTATGTCAGGATTGTTCCAAGTATGAATTCAATAAACGCCATGGCATAATACACTCTGACTCCAACTTCACAGCAGCAGTGAAGAGGCCCCATTCCATGTAGCCCTAACCTTGCAGGTAACTTGAAGCGTTAAGCTGAACCGGTAACAATATAGTACTGCACCTTAATACTCAAACGGTGTTCCCAAACACGACAGAGGCATAAACTTGACATGCGATACTAACCAAATAAAATCCTTGCAGTGACTACAGAATGTAGGTTGTTTGAAAAATCTCGCAACGAACTTGTGATCTTTGATCTCGTAGACATCTTTCTGTCTCAGGGCACCCTTACGTTCGTGTCGCTGTTGCATGACCCCCTCTCGACTAGAATCCGACATGTTCGATGGTCTAAACTTATAAAGTAGGTCAATCGCAACGCGTTACGATTTTAAATTTTTAACCCCAGCCAAACCCTAAACCGCAACCAAACCAAACAACGCTGATACTATGAAAAGCATAAGCCTACAAACTTTATTGGCACCAATGATGTATGAAAACAGGAGATCTAGTTTTATATTGAGTGTGCGTCGGTAGGAGGCCGACTATGATTGGTCAATTTAATCAGTCGGCATAAAATTATTATAAGCGAGCATTACCCAATTATATTTTAACGCTATAGACCTAAATATAATGTCATCTGCTTCATCTGTGCTAATACAGAGCACCATTCTTAAATAATAAAATCTGACTCTTAATATGCTAACACAAAACGGGGATGTATCTACTAACATTTTATTATAATTAGCTTGATAGTAATAATTAAAACTGTCATTCTGCTATAATCATATGCTTCCTATGCATGGTCAAGCCAGCGCACGAGTATCAGCGCAATGGTAAGGGAAATTATACGGCTCAGGTTTCTGCTTTTTGACCAGCAGATAACTTTTGACGACCTCTGTGATTTTGCAGATTCTTCTCTTTCCTCTTCCGTGCTACACAACCCTTGCCATGTCCCCGGTTGCCTTTTGCCTCTTTAAAAGAGTGTTACCTATTCACTCGGATCCGTCCTCGATTGCACAATCGAGATACGCAATAACCAGATGTAACTAGCACCCGAGTGCTATGCAAAGGAATCTAGTCCTTTAAGCCTAGTGTTGTAGTTCCTATTGCTTGTTTTCTATTTATTCTAACTACTCGGTGGATGTAGGCCTATGCTGTGTAATTGCTTATTATGATTATTTTATACGTTATTTGACTGCTCATATAATGATCAATGATACCACCGTAGCGCGTTTGAAAGCGGTTCAATAAAGTTCACGTGCCTACTTACTTACCTACTTACTTGATAATACTTGTCAATTAAATTAAATTTATTGTGAACACTGAATAGGATTTTAAACGATTTTCCGAGTGAACTAGCTGTGTCTATGCCTGAGTAAAATTCACTCAAAGCTTCACGTACGTAGATATAATAAAATAGCAAGCAATTAAGGTCCTTATAAGCGACGAAAAGATAATGATGATAACCGAGATCAGTTTTTTTGCATAGTGAGAAGCATTTGTCAATGCGATGTTTTATGAACACGACATGGCTATGCATCGGTGCTGTGAATTTAGCCATTCTAAAAAAAGTATGCCGTTGCTGTTTCACTGTTTAAAACCGTGATTTTACAAAGAATAGTATGTTTCGACTTTTCGTATGACGTTTTTGTTGAACCTCTGTGGATCTATAGTCTGAGTAGTTGCTGTCAAAATGGCGGGTTCCATGTACAGAGGTCTCGCTAGTTTATCGGCTCGTCTTAATGGCGCTACTGCTTTTCGTAATATACCTAAGTGGAGCTCAGTTTCTGTGATCGGAATGCAACATCTGATGAACAGGACACAAAGTTCCCGAAGTTTTTGCGCATTAAATTACTCTAAAACGGTGAGATTTGGCATGTTGCTGACCTTCACAGGACAGAGGAGCTGGCCAGTGTTTGGGCACGGGTAAAATGCTGATCAGAATTGCTGATTGGTCATGCTGATTGATGGGTAAAATGCTGATTAGCTGATTTGCTGGTTTTCGTTTTTATAAACAATAATACGAAGAAACTATTGAACAACTTTTATTTGCACATATCAAATCTGAAGAGACTATAGAACAACTTTTATTTGCACATATCATGATTTTTTTCTTTTTTAAGTTATATGTTATTTCCAAAGGACGATCTGCTGCTGAACAGGAGTAGCAGATGTCATCTCAGATTTTGAGCTCGATCAGAACTAGCGCTTCAGCTTGGTCCTGTTGTGCAAGTGGATGGTCGTCAAAGTGAGAAGGAATGACTTCTTGCCGGAATCACATCCTCATCCATGATTCTGGGTTGTTTCCTTCTGCCCCGTTTCCTCTTGTTCCGTCGAAGTTGGGTTAAGTTTAGTGCGTTTGGTTATGGTGTCAGTGACACCGATTGCCATTCTTGCTGCAACAATGTGATAGCAATGTGACTTTGCTGGACATGTACAAGTGGTTGTTGGAAAGAGTCGGACGACATGTGGTTCCTGAGTGCCCATGATGGTGAAGACAGAGTTGTGGATTCGGTGTGAGTTTGTTTGCTTGGATGGTCCTGGATGCTCCAGAGGTGTCTTCATGCAAACAGAGCCGAAGTTTAATTTTAAATGTTCTAATATTTGGCTGGTGTTGAATATGTTGGGAGAGGATATTGGGATCCAGTACATCGAGTTTGATGAAAAAAATGCTTAAATGGAAGCTGGACTAATGAAAATATTTATTTTACGAGTAAATGAGGTTTTACCTGGAAATACACTGTGTCGCATAGACCACAGCCACAATTTTTTTCTTTTGCTGATCCACAGTAACACCAACGATATCCATCAACTTTCCAGTCATACTTCTGAACATCTTCTCACCATGAATAATGATTAATTGCTCCACCTGTCTGTCGATTCTCGATTGCATTTACTGCTTGAGTAGTAAATAACTCGTAGCTATCACGCATGTTTTCACTATATTCAAATCAAATGCTTCCTAACTTTCCAAATTTTAACATTTCATTTGGGTGCTAGGCCTATATATAGGCATATGGTGTCTAGGGTCAGTCAACCATTTCTGATTGACTTCACTGGTAAACAGTGCTGTCTGTTTGTTGATTTTAATGCTTCATGAACTAAGTCTGTTATTATTTAAACCAATATTGAAGACAACAAAGTACTGATTAACTTTGACTAATACATTTAGTAGGCCTATGATGATCAATGCTTCATAAACAGTGTGTCTGTTTGTTGATTTTAACTATATTGAAGACAACATGGTTCTACTTAACTGTCACTAATTCAATTAGTACATTGATTAATGCTTCATGAACTCTGTCTGTTGTTACTGAACCAATAAGGCTTATAGGCTTCATTCTCATCATAATGAGAATGAAGCCTTTAACATTAAATTAAAACAAACCTGGCCTTAACATTAAACATTAAAATTAACAAACTCTGTTTGTTAATTTTACCAATCAGCATTTTACCACTCACCTTGCTGATTGTCTGCTTGGTAAAATGCTGACCAATCAGCAAGTTCCAATCAGCATTTTACCTACCCCAATCAGCAGATCAGCAAATCAGAATTTTACCCGTGCCCCCAGTGTTTGGCTCAGTTGGCTGATATAGTGCTTGTATCTTTACTACAAGGGCGATTAGCCTCGTACCCTGATTTGGATGCTTATTACACCTTCTGCAATGCTACCATCTGTATTTGATTGTATCAGACAGTGCCACCAACTTCTGTAATATAATTGAATATAGCACGACGACTTCATGTAATAATGAACTAATGGGGATACCGTCGTTGCATGGGTTGAGACAGGTTTTTGGCCCTGGAGAGCAGGAAGATGGGGGCTGCGGGTTCACCAAACCCTCTGATGGGTGTCTGTGGTGTCCCCCAAGCAAAAGGCAAAGGTTTCAAGTAAATGGCTGTAAAAGTGTGGAAATGCATAAACGGAATTGTGTATAGACACTGATGCGTACAAAGTACATACCCAACTGACCGATTGTGCAAACGATGGCCAACTACTGTATACCTGGTACCTGTACGATATCTCCCAAACAGTTCATTCATTCATGTCGGTGTAAAAGAACAACAGGTGTGGCAGACAGATATCACATGCACGTGTTGGCAAATGCGGGGCAGATGTTTCGTCGACATGCTCCTGGCGAATGAGAAGGAAATTTTGATTTTATGTGGACTCCTTGGGGTAGTAGGCTTGAGACAGTTTTTTTAACCAGGAAGACAGCGACTGCGGGGTTTACCAACCCCTCAACTGCGTGTTCCAGGTGTTCCCCGAGCCAACGACGATTTCGAGTCAACAGCTGTAAAACTGTGCAAATGCATAGCCGGACAAACAGACAGAGAGACGCACAGAATCTTCTCTTTATACATAGAGCTAGGACATCACTCTATGGTCTACCCGCAAGCTGATCCTCAAAAGTGATGAAAATGCAGAATTGATGTAATTCCTGAAATGGATCCTATATGGCTCCATGTAGACAAGCTGTTAGAGTGATACCATTGAAATTTGTAACTCCTAATTCTACATGTGGCTTACTTATAGAATCGGGACCAAGACCGATACTCTTTTTTATAAACAATTCAATTTATTAAGACACTAAAACGGAATAATGCGCTCAAACATCAAATTTATTACTGAAGAATACTAAACTAAGTAATCTTAATAATGGTCCAGAAAACAGTTTTACCTGCAGTCTAAACTTTAGCGGATTCGGCCTGAGAATATCACGCTATAAATTATTTACAGTGTACGATAGTTTCTAAATAAGACATCTGAACAAGTAGATTAATGTTCGTTTAAATGGTGTAGGCCTCTACTTGTACTCAGAATTGTAGGTTAACAGTGACTATACGTGGCCGACCACATAATTATTAGATTGTTACAAAAAAAACAAATTTGTTAAAGCAAATTTTGAAATGGCTGATTCTGTTGCAAATGCATTTTTTGCCCATAGTAGTAACATGTATATATAGATCGTCAGCACGTCATAAATCAGTAACAAGCGTGTAGGGCCGGTGTCTAATAATCAAAAATAACTCACAAATATCAAAGAAATTGCTATGATACGGTAATTCACAAAGAACGCTAATCTAAGACGGAGATCAATCCCAAGACCGTTCCTTTAAGACCAAGACCGACGCAGTCAAGGCCAGTGGTCCAAGACCAAGACGGATGCATTCGAGACCAAGACCGCAGTTTTCCGGTCTCGAGACCAGGACCACGGTCTCGAGATCACATCCCTGAAAATTGTAAAGCAAGTCGCATAGCTGGCTGCAGCAGACCTTACTCCACAAACTATGGTTTCTTGGCGGATATGTCCCCTTATTCATCTTTAGACAAGGAACTTTTCTCAGGTTATCAGAACTTGTCACCATAGGCTTTTAGATACGGTCTTAATTCAACCATCATCACATTCAGCTCAGACCTGTGCACAAAGTATGAACCTTTTATAAAATGTTGCATTCACAACATTTTTTGCATATGTCGTGTTAAAAAAATTAGAGCAAAATCGCTGAGGATCACATTTGCTCTCCTATTTGTGCAACTTCTCATTGACTTCTGCACTCCTTTGGCTGGCATGGTTCCACGAGTTAGGGCCAATATAGCCAAACTAAATCTTTTGCCACCATTGGACTAGGAATGAATCAAAACTCGGCTTGGAACTTGGCTCGGTCCAGTTTTCTTGGTACTGGGCATTACTCTGACTCAGACAAACAATGGGTCTGAGTATTACTCTTTCCGATTTTCTGTTTTGAAAATGGAAATCAGATTTTTATTTACAAAACGACAATCGACCTAATTAAAAACACAAATATTGCTACTGTTAGTGCTTACAGGTTACTAATTCCTAGAGTTAACTAAGGCAAAATTAAATAATTCATTAGAGTTGTGTAACCAAAACATCAAGAGAATGAGACTTTTTGAAATATTCTAAACTTGGATTCGGCTTCGACAAAATTCAACTCGTAGAACTCGGTTATCGGACTGGGCAAGAAATCCGGTTCAACCCTACATTGGACCCTCTTTAGGGAATAAATACCGTTCCCTAACCTCTCTGTGTTACCATGTTCTTTGTGGGTTCCTTCCTGCATTCTTCTCCCTGCTTACAACGTTTTTTTTCTTTCAGAGTTCTCACACTGGGACTGCTATTGAATGGCTGCTGCTACGAGAGGCGCTATATAGATTAACAATTACAATACAATAATAACAATAAATAAATACAATAGGGAAGCATAGCAGGAAAATGTGTTGATTGTATTTTTTTGTAATCTTTTGATTGGTTTAATTTACAGTCGTTTTGTATTGTTTATATGTTGTTTGGCTGCAGGCTGTTCGCCCTGTACTGGGAGTTCGATTCTACAGCCATGTTCCACTGACCCTGGACATGGTTCGAGATAGAGTGCTGCTTGTTTTGCGCCTCTATGACAAGATCAACCCGGAAAAGGCAAGAATTTATGTATTCTCTGAAATTTCTCTTACTCTTTTGATTTGTCTTTAATTTCTCACAGACGATGCATCAAGTATGATGCAATTAGAAGTTAATAATGAATGAAAGGAAAGGACATAAGAGGAATGCTAATTGATACAAGACAGACTCTCACAGATAGAAGATAATGTGCTTCCTTCTGAGTTATCAGAGAAACAATTCAATTCAGATGGTACCGAATCCGAGTATTTGGATGAACTATTTGCTGGATCCGGGTATGAACTGAGTAGTAGCGGCAAATGTGGTCAGCGAGTAATAGTGGCACTGGCCCAGAAAATTTGGTACGCTATAGTGGAAATAGAAGATAATATCATATAAAAGCAGTGATCTCTCCTTAAGTAAATTTCTTGATGATTCAGTCAAGATTTGTTTAATCATTGCTTGAAGACCCAATGTAGATGTGTCTGACTAGTGCTACAAATGGTTCCTGAAGTAGAAATTAAATAAACAGCAGTGTTAAGTATTATTAATTAGTTTCTTCTATAGCACTGGTATATAAAATGCACAAGGCATCAACTGATTAATTATCTTGGCACCATGTGCAGTGGCTGCCACTTGCATAGTTCCTTCATTACATTAGACACGTTTTTCTAAGACATGAACTATCAGACACTAGCACAAATCATAGACTATACGTCTGCACCATTTTTTCCAAGAAAGCGCCATCTCCAATTTACAAACAGTCATTTACAGTTATTTTGGCTGATTTTGTCTTGTGTTCGTCGCTGATCAGTGAAGCGTGACCGCAATGTGGTCAACCTGCATGACAAGTGTTTACAATTACGGCCACTGACAAATGTATGTAACATGACAAGTCTTTGTCTGGGCCTGCCATCTTGCCATTTTCCCATGGATCAATCTGAATGTCATGTACCTGGGCCATCTATGCTACAGACGCCCATGTGCTTACCAGCCAAAGATAAAGGCCATTGTAGTTGCTTCGATCTCTGACCCACCATCCAGAGTGTTCCTAGTGAGTGGACTGCGGCCAAAGCCTAGTAGCAGTACTGTATGATGTTTAGACTATAAAGCTGTAATAACCATTACCATGGTTTTACTGCTGGCTCATTCCCCATTACCACTGTATTACTTTGACAGTAATCTTATTACTTCGTTAAAAAAAATTTCCCCATTGCTGCATGGAAATTTGCTGTGTCACTATCTATCGAACAGGAGAAGGTTGTATGAAATGCAGGTACATACGCTGAACCCATGGCAGGCAGTTTAATATTCTGAATAGACAGCTACAGAGTAGAATGAGGTTGGTGTTGAAGATAACGAGCATGATGATAATGATGGAAAAATGTGATAACAGTACTGATTATGACACGACTGATGATGGCAATATTAACGATGACACGGATGAAGGTGACTGGGTTGAATTTGTATTGTGAAAGGCTGATTATGTAGTATAACAAGTACGATGATGATGTGGTTGTTGATGACAGGATTGATGGTGACAAGATGAGCATGAGAAGGACTGTACAGAACGCAGTAATGGTAACGATAAAAGATTTTATGACTGGTTCTGTTTTAGCTGACGCTAGAATCACACTTCACAAACGACCTTGGTCTTGACAGCCTGGATCATGTTGAGGTCATAATGGCCATGGAAGATGAGTTTGGTAAGAATTCTGAGGATCTGCCAATTCTTGCATATGCAGTTAAATTAAATAACTCTTGATTTGTTTTGAAATTACATTCATACCAAGTCGTGTTGAGAAGAAAGCATACAACGAAATGTATGCTTACATACAATTGTGTATATACTCATTGCATACGGACCTGGTATGCCAGATAAAATTTAAACTTTGTTATAACCAGACTTCTCAATTTTCCACTGAGATCACCAGCATATTTTAATGTTGGTCCAGCTTCTGTAAAAATCCATGTATACACTGAATTCATTTGGAAAGACATGTTATAGTAACAATACATTTTTATACTGTGGCTTGCAAGACAGCATTTGCTGGGCACAGTAGGGGCAACCAAAATATTTACATTACAGTGTATGGGCCATAGATTAAATGAGCACCTCTGATTAGGTTGCACTGTGAGAGGCGCTTTATAAATCCGTAGATAGAATAGAATAGAGTAATGAATAACGTACTGGCAGTTGAAAGATAGGTCGATTCCCACTACCCATTAGGTTGACTAGTCCTCCATTTGCTAAGTGGCAGCATTGCTTAAAAATTTTAATGAATGCTTAGTGTGTTGGATACCTTGCATGACTGCCATACAGTTAAATTAGACTCTTGTAAGTACTTGTGATCAACCCTTCATACTTTATTTGTAATCATATGACAGCTTTGTCAGTTTGAAGGTGATTGAATGAGTATTATCATTTTTATTAATCATAAAATGTGCCCATATACTACACATGTCTTACAAGACACTATGTAGACCATAATGTTTTAGACATGTCTTGTTGAATGAGTTCAGCATGTATAATGGAATCCACAGTAAGCTAAACAAACCTACTCTCCATAATATTTATATATGCTTCATTTCTGTGGGAAGTGGCAGTCTGTCTAGACTTGGTCATGCATGACCAAGTCTGGCACATGGGGCTCATTGCCCGCTCATATTGTTTCTATACAAACATACATACATGTACATACTTATTATGAGCACTTGTAAAATACCTATAGCTGATTTAGTTAAGACTGGAATTGGAATGTCATACTATACTTGTAAATGCCTATATCTGATTTATATGAGACTGGAATTGGAAATTCATACTTTACCTGTAAATGCCTATATCTGAATTCTATGAGATTGGAATTGGAATGTCAAACTATACTTGTAAATGCCTATATCTGATTTAGTTATGACTGGAATTGGAATGTCAAACTATACTTGTAAATGCCTATATCTGATTTAGTTAAGACTGGAATTGGAATGTCAAACTATACTTGTAAATGCCTATATCTGATTTATATGAGACTGGAATTGGAAATTCATACTTTACCTGTAAATGCCTATATCTGAATTCTATGAGATTGGAATTGGAATGTCAAACTATACTTGTAAATGCCTATATCTGATTTAGTTAAGACTGGAATTGGAATGTCAAACTATACTTGTAAATGCCTATATCTGATTTAGTTAAGACTGGAATTGGAATGTCAAACTATACTTGTAAATGCCTATATCTGATTTATATGAGACTGGAATTGGAATGTCGGTAAATTGTAATTTTTTTGAATCCAGTCTTTTTGTAAGATTTGTATGCCTAATTTTCTTACATTATTATGTCCTTAATTAATGTGTTTTCTTGTTTAGGGTTTGAAATACCCGACTCGGATGCTGAGCGACTCCAACGTCCAGGGGACATTGTCCAATACATTGCTGATAAAGAAGATCTCTACGAATGAATTACCTTTGTCCACTTAGAACCTGAATGAATCGTTGGAACTTGAACACAAGTAGCATGGAGCTACTTATGTAATTATGTGGTGCGGTACCATTAGAAAATTGGCACCAGTTTTAGAGGGTTTTCTTTCAAGAGATGTGACATTTTCTGAGGTCAAAGCCAAGGTAGTGAAGTCTGGTTACAAAATAGTTGAGCTAATAGTGATGTCCATTTTTCCAACAACTTTTTATGGAACGAGTTTCCTAATTTGTTTCCATATTGTTTGAAAGATAATTTGTTTATAACATACTAAGTCTCATATAAAAGTTATTATCATTTGATCAATCATTTTGAACTTTGCTCATGTTTGCTTACAAGTTGCACAGGTGGCGATTTCAGAGGGGTCGAGGGGACAAGTCCCTGCCATCTTTTACAGAGAGAGGACACATTATATGTTTGTCCCCCATATTTCTTACCCTTCTCATTGGGTGTCCCCCTACCTCAAACGAGATCACCGCCTGTGTCTGCTTGATACGGATTCAGGCAATGCACATTTGGTGGGATGCTTAGAATATTTGACTTTTTCCATATGCCTGATGGCCACATGGGATCTACCTGTGAGAGGTTCTCATGATGGATTTACAATTTGAATGCTGACATTTCATTATTATTTCATAATTACTAAGCTCCGTTACAAAATGGTCAAGCATCAATTGATGGTGTTTAGCAATCACATGTGAAGGGCTTCTTCAAACTTCCTACACAATAATCGTCTCGTTGAAGGCTTGAAATCGTGTTCTCCACATTGAAGGGTAAACGCTCTAAAGTTTGCTTCCCATTCATTTCAGGTAATTTTGTCGCAGTTCATTTCGTCGATAAGAAGTGATTCATTGATCCATTCGAATCAACTGGCGGCCCTTCCCGTCATGCACTGCCAGATGATCATAGTTCTGTTTTTTCCGATCGATCTGTCCTTGAACTACCCTTTGGACGATCCATTTGATTATACGCCGTGCTCGTGAATCGTTCGAGTGGCGCTTTAGCAGTTTGGAGATTACGATTATGATTTTCTCTGTGTTTTTATTTTGGCATCATTTGTTGTTCCAGTCTGTAACTTCTCAGGTTTTATTATCTTGACTTTCATATTATTATCTTTATCTGTCGGAACAACATTCGCAGTTTTATGGTATACGTCGTGTCAGACTGTCTCCTATCTGCTGAATTTCATTGTAGGCCTATCTCTTCATTCTCTTGTCTATTGCAGCTCCGTTCAGCGCCGTTTTGGAGGGGGTCAGGCGAGAGACCAAGGGGTGGGGCGGGAGGAGTTGAGGAGGGATCTGCCGTCCAAGAGTTGTATCTGTGTTCATCAAATGGACACTGTTTGGCTGACCGATCGTCCATCGATGGACAAGGCAGAGGCGGTCGAGCGTGGGACCGCTTGCAGATACTTATCTTGGTAAATGGGTGGTAGAGGTTGGAAACGCTCGTCCCCTCCCCCCCCCTCCCCCAACGACAGCACCGGACTGTTCTGTGGGGAAGGGGCAGGCGACACTCTGACGCCGTCTATGCCATAATTCCGCCAGACATCCCATAATTCCTGCGACATCCGGGCGATTGGGCGAATGATAAGAATCGATTCGTCGATCCTTCGAATCAACTGGCGGCCCTTCCCGTCATGCACTGCCAGATGATCGTAGTTCTGTTTTTTCGATCAATCTGTCTTCCACCCTATCGCTATGCACTCCTCCACTCCATGCCAAGGAATTAATGATATCACTCCCTTACCCAAACGCTCCTACGTGACGTAGGCCCTACGCGCCAACACGCACAAACACACACATACACACACACACACACACACACTAAGGTATCAACAGTCACTGTAGCTTTACTTAATTCACTCCCCTACTCTCCAGCAAGACAGTCTCAGTATCCCCAATTCCCCATCCTAACCACTTCCTCGTACTCTCCCAAGACATTATCATTCACCGTAACAGAGACGCATATCATTTGGTCGTGAAAGTGCATCATTTCCTATTTGAGACTTTTATGTAACTAAGACTGGCCATTTATTTTGCACGAATAATCAACAATATTAATTACCTAAGTCACGTGCGTGTGTCTGTCTGTCATACTTTAATGTTTCACTTATTCACTCGATTCACTGGGCTTTTGCGCAAATCTTGCTGCATCCAGTGCTGTTGTTGCGTCCGCCGCATGCAAAGGAGGTTGACCTTAATAATATGCATCGCAAACGTTACTGCATCCGGTGCTGTTGTAAATAACTTCATATAATGTCTGATGGTTAATAGTACGTTTAAACATTGACGTTTATACTTTTAAATATTGACACGTATGAGTTTACATCGTATTATAACAGAGTATAAAGTGCGCTATACGAATGTAGCATTAAAGTTACGTTCACGCAGCTATTTTCAGTTATTAACATTATGGAAACTTAATGGATGAAACTCGAGAAGAGAGCCAGTTGAAGAAACTCAAGCGTTGACCCGTGATTTTCACGTTCTAACAGCCAGTAGGCATAATAGCCTATAAATAATTACAGTAATAGTAGTTTATTTACTTAAAATAATGCCCATGAAAGATAACAATGATGATGATGGTAGTGGTGGTGATGATGGTGATGATGATGATGATGGTTGTGGTGGTCCATTGTTTTGAGTTGTACAGGTCCTCCTCCGAGAAAATAACAATGGCATTGTTTTCTGTTGGTATGAAAGTGGGGTACGCTACCATCTTGTCCAAAAAGTACCCTCCTGAAATTACGCACACCTCCACTTCTATCCAATATATCCACTCCTACATTTTCGCTAAGTATTTATATAGCCCCGCCTTAAGTCAGAGGCGCTCCCATTTATTCTGCACAACGAATATCTTTATTCATTGCAATCACTGTACCTATTATTACCTACTGCCTTCGTTGTTTCAATCCTTCGCCTTTGCAATCGTAATTCGGTTTTACCTATATTCCCGTCGTATAGACCCTATTCACGCTGCTTCTTAGACCCTACCCCACCTATCAGTCTATTCAACCCCAACCATATCCCTTCGTAAGGAAAACACATACTGGGTTAATAGCCACGGATGAACATGACACACTTTCACTCTGATCCTGCATAACGTTCGTCTATCCGTCCGTTCATTACTTAGTTCTCCTTCCCTCCTTCCCTCCCTTCTGTCCTTCCTCTATTCCACCGCACCCTATCGTTTCCGCTTCCTCAGAGACCCTTCTCCGTCTCTTATTTGCTGCGGTCGGCCGAGTGCATCCATTGGACCCAGGCTTATGGTTACGAGCGTGATCTCAGACCCCAAAATAATGAGATTTCGTCTTCATTTTACATTTCATTTAAGAGATTTATTTAGCACCATCTCAAGACGATCTATTCGGCAAGAGCCTTAAGAGTAGAAGAGAACGTGGCCTGAAGTGCTATATAAGCATATTATTAGACTACCTTCACACCTTCTCTGTCCATTTTCCAAGATGATGGTAAATTGATTTGCGGTGTGAAAGGCACTGAAGAGTTTACTTCGGTCTGTCTCTGGTTCGATTCGTAGCCAGGTTACATGTGCTGAGTGATTCTCTGATAGAAAGTAATTTCTCTTCAATAGCATACATGTAACAGAGCAGAGGAGTGGTACGCGAATGTCGCCGGTCGATGAGTCGATGACCTGCGAAGGAAGATGAATCGTAAACGCCGATGGTAACATCCTGCCCTGTATACGGATGAGCTTTCCGTTTCCGATCAAAAGAGCGATGGAGTCTTGTAATGGCTTTTGAGGGTTCAAATCAAATGCGAAAATGTAGGAGTGGATATTGCCTACATATATACACCTATATAGGCCTATATATATACATGTATATATATATATATATATATATATATATATATTATGTGTGCTTTAAATCACTAGAACGGCTCAGGAACGTCATTTCAGCTTTTGGATTGCCACTGACTCAAGGTGATGCTATATAAATAGTTGGCGAGAATGTAGGAGTGGATATAGCCTATCAGAGGTGTAAGAAGGTTTTGAAAAGTGGGGGGCATAATTAAATAAATATTGCGGGAAGCAAAAACATTTTTTTTGCCCCCCACTTTTTAAGTTTGCCCCATCAGAAATTTGAAAAATGGGGGGTCACAAATTATCTTAACAAAAAAATCATCTTAAAAAGCCATTGGAGAAACATAAAAAAAATAACCGATCTGGGGCACATGGGGGCACTGAGCACTAAAATTGGGGGCTTTGCCTCAGTTTTGAAACGGAGGGGGCGGTGCCCCTCTGCCCCCCCGTTTGTTACACCTATATAGCCTATATATACCTGTATGTATATTATATAATATATATATATCTGAGATTTAGGTGTCCAATGATGTCGAATGTGGGTAGGGTATACAATATATATGCTTTAAATCACTAGAACGGCTCAGGGACGTCATTTCAGCTGTTTTCAGAGGGGCAGGCAAGAATTTTTTGGCGACGGGGGAGGTTAAAAAATTATTTGTCAAGCAAGGATGTTTGTGGCAACGGAGGAGTTCCTTTTTGCTTTGAATTTGGTTTGGTTTGGTTCTTGCGTTTTCAGTGGTACCAAAAGATTTTATGTGTTAAATCTTGTATCGGCTAAAACGCTGATGCAGTTTCAAAAAGTGAAATTATTCAATTATAGACAGACGGACAGACAGAGAGAGACAGAGAGCAAGGAAAAGAGCCACGGAGATGGCGCTCAGATACTCCATAATAGTTCAGTCTTTCTGAAGTGTAATAAATCGTGTATCGCGGGCGAGGGAAGACCCGGATGAGATTGTCCCCCCCAAAGCTAAACCGACGTCCAAAGGAACACTTGTAGCTACCACCCAGGAGAACCAACATTCGTCAACCATTCCAAAACTCCATTTGCGTTCTTCAATCGCAGGTAGGGGAGATACGAATGTGTATGCAGCTGAATGTATCGTTACATGTAGGGATTGTAAGCCTATGACAATAGACCCAATTCATAGAGACAAACTTGGAGATTTAACTGAGCATCATCATGTCTTTCAAATCGAACTGCTCAACCTCATGGAACGGGTTCCCTCACCCCCGGACAAAGAGTGACTCTGAACCGCTAGAGGTCCACCTGTTCTTGATTACCATGCATTGCGCTGAACGTACCCCATAATATGGTTAGGTCCCGAGCCCAACAACCACTGGTTAACGATCGCATGTTTAGCCCTACGCAATTCTTTTAGTTGTGATGATCTACAACTAAAAATTAATAAACGGCAGTAATCGCACAGAATCTAGACTGCAATTAATTTTTTCACTTGGAGTAACAACGTGTGTTTGGTAGTAATTATTCGTACACGAACGTCAGATAACGCATATAAAGATATTTACTTTGAGGGAATGTGCAATTTCACATTCTCATAGTTCGTGGATTCAAAAACTATTCATGCTAGCATTTCCATGGATATTCATATGAGCTATTTCCATGCGATTCATGTGAGCTCTTTAGTTCATAAGGTTTCTATAATTTTTGAGCTTTATTCGGGTTTACTGGCAGAGCAATGAGAGTTTACAATGTCATGTAGACTATTACCTTTGGACAATCCCATCCGGGTCATAGCTCGCCCGCGATGCAAGATTTATTTAGATTATTTAATAAGTGTAGTCAGTTACACTTCAGAAAGACTGAACTATTATGGAGTATCTGAGCGTCATCTCCGTGGCTCTCTTCCTTGCTCTCTGTCTCTGTTTGTCTGTCCGTCTGTCTCTCATTCTCTATCGTAAGATGTTCCATATAGTTTTCACCTAAATTTCGCCTAATTCGTTTTACAGTCCAACATATTTACAGCGAGATTCGTAGCCATCCTGTCCCACATGTTAAAGTAAATCCGTGTGGGTCAATCTCAGCGTTATCCTAGTGATGACGTCTATTATGCCCTAGTTTGACCGAACATGACCAGTGGTCAGTGGTCAGTCGATGACGAGACATCGACGCATGTTGTCTCTGAGGTAGCAGCTAACGTCCTTCGTACATCCGGCGCAGTTGGTCAGCTCCAGCTCCTCAAGGTTGACCAGTTGGACAAGCCTGGACAGTCCAGTCGATGACAGCAGTGAGCAACCTGTTTAGTCGAATCAACACAAGAAGTCGCTCATTCAAAGGTTGTGATAATTCAATTGTAGCCTATCCCATGTCATAGGGCTAAATCTACTTTGACCCAGTACGAGCAGATTGAGTCACTAGTGAGCGCTCAAGCCTTAAGAACTGGCGAATTTGTAGGAAGAAGTGCAGAACAATGAAGTTGATGAAAATTGTCTCTTCCATTGGTATAACGATCTGAGATCGTTTGTGTCTGTCTGTTAAAAAAATTGTAACGCTGTCTCAGCGTCTAGATGAACTATTTTCTTGACTTAAACAGACGATGCTTCAAGCTTAATCACCAACGCAGGAATATCTATCTTAGGTCATTGTATAATGATGACGATGACGATGACGATGACGATGGCGATGGCGATGACGATGACGATGATGATGATGATGATATAGGTCAATATGATGTATACATCGTTAGCTGACGCATTCTGACCTGCGATTGAGAGCACACGAAGAGTCGTCAGACCGTAGATATGTTGAAGACCAAGGTCTCTGATCTTCGTACACCATCGCAGGTAGAGGTGAGAAAGGACTCGCATTGAAGGCAGGTATCCGAGGCCACGGTCAGTCACCTGGTTGCATCTGCAGAGTAGGTGCAAAAGACAACTATAGCAAATACAACCACTTGTTCGATATGATTATATATCCAATGTGTGATTGACAGTTGCGTAGGCCTATAGACATATAACAGGTCCTATTAATGACTTTCGAAATGCACCGAGTAACGATTCGCTCGAGTTATAACTAATAGAAATTAATTAACGTTGACATTCTTTGTAATCGTCATAATCATTATCATCGTGACGATGGTTTGTATTCTATTCCTCTGTCCTAAAAGAAGTCGGAAGAGGGACCAAAGTAGTGGCGTCACTAG
The DNA here is from genome assembly GCA_959347315.1 of Bimastos eiseni. Lineage (NCBI taxonomy): Eukaryota > Metazoa > Annelida > Clitellata > Crassiclitellata > Lumbricidae > Bimastos > Bimastos eiseni. The sequence continues at coordinate 25,402,824 of OY365812.1, read as the reverse complement.
GGGGGGAGGGTAATGTCTTTAAAATAATGTGCTCGCCTCTCATTGCGTTTCATTTTGATTTCTTTCATATGGCTCCTCCTTTCAACAATCGTTTTTGACCTGCAATTTGTCATTTAATTCTATTTTCCTCGATCAATTTGTATTTCATTCTAATATTTGATTGATTTACATTGACCCTTGTTCGTGCTATGGCATCAGGTCTACGTTTTCTGTAGGTCTATTTCACGATGCGTTTACATGGGCGTCTGCGTTTATAAGTCAACCCTGAACGAAGGAATCGTCTTCTGCCTAGATAGGAGGACGCACTCCTTGCCTATTCTTTGATCGTAGTTTTCAATTTCTGTCGTTGTAATTAATTACGTCGACCGTTGGTTTGGTATTCCTGTTCTTCTGTCCTGCAGACTCTGGTAGAGGCACTCAGTGGTTGAATTCCCACATCGCTGCATTCTGGTCTGCTTTTGACCTCGACTCGACCCCATTCATTCTACCATTCTGCCTTTGATGCAATTTTGAGAAGAACACCTTCGACTGAGCATTGTGGGTTATCCTCTGTGTAGGATATGTTTTCGTTAGCCTACTTGTTTCGGCCGATGACCTTGAAATCAATGCTGATCTATCCATTTAGAAGTTATTTCAAGTCTGGATATAGGCCTATATATATGAAAGTCATTATATTAATTTTTTGCTTTACAGAGGTAGAGCGCAAGGATAAATCAAAGGCCTGGTCTGCAGCAAGTGCAAGTGCACCTGCGGCTGGACGAAGACCAGAGGTTGGCCTGTAACAAGTTGTAGTTCATCTGTCGTTGGTTTAGCGCGAAGACGTTGTCTTTCGGGTTCCCCAACCCCTCTGCGACCTCTGTTGGAAAGGGCCAAAGCCACCACGTAGGGACGCTGGTCACCCTACAGCGAATATAGTGTGTGATACTGAGAGATGTTGGCGATTCATTTTTACATGAAATTATCTATTCAATGAAATGTATTGGAGCATTTTTATTATAGCAGTGATAACGAAATGTATTGGAGCATTTTTATTATAGCAGTGATAGCACATGGTGTTAAATGCCATTATTACCGAATAAAATACATCAGTTGGGAAAACGCTCCATAATACATTTCGCGAACGGCACAACGGACCCTTCTCACGGTATCCCAACTCATGGGGTGTTGCACCCATTGAAAGGTTAGCGTTTGGGAAGAAGTCCGCCCATCAATTCATTGAAAATGGGCTGGGTAGAGACCATATATGCGGTTGCCATGCAAATGGAGTATAGGCCTATATTAACTGCGTCATAATGCAAAATATTAACTACTGAATGCCAGCGCTATAAAAATGTTCTGCCATGGCAACGAATTGTGCCCAGAGCGTTTTCTAATTGGATACTGGCGGTTTCTTTTTGACGGAAGGTGGATAAATAAGCGAGGGGTCAGTTCCATCCAGGCTTCAAGGAGGGCGAGAAGAAGAAGAACAAGAAGATCGAGAACTACGAAAATCTCGAAAAGGTAGGTTTGACCTGTAGCCTCTTGTGCTGGCGGAAGAGAGGGTGTCGAGGACCCCGCTTTTCTACCAGCACACAGTCAAACTTACAAGGGAACATGGCAGGGGGCCTAACCATAGGATTAGATGATCAAAGCATTTAGAATTTATTAATTAGAGTAGGCTAGGACTTAAGCCTTAGACTGTTGGAAGTGGTCACCCTACGACGTTTTCTTAGGGGAGAGATGTGCGTTGTCATTGGTTGTGTAGGAAGAAGAAGACCTGTGAGGAGAGGACTACAACGTCAGGAGACGATGGTCGAGGTCTCGCAGCAATCGCCAGCCAGCAGCAGCAGCGAAGGCGACCAAGGGCGACGAAGGAGACAATGACGAGGAAGCAGGCGAGGAGGAATCTTGACAAGGTAAACCTATCTAACTGCTGTCCTATCTCCAATCTCTTCTTTCTATCTAAGCTAAATCACCACAATCACCAATCTCTTGCTCTCTACTGGCAACTTCCCTATGTTCTTTAACATCCTCTCGTCTCTTCCAATCTGAAGGAGGCATCTCTTGATAATGAAAAACCTATCTAACTGCTGTCCAATCTCCAATCTATCCTTGCTATCTGAACTGACTGAACGAATCGTCCACACTCGGCGCAACGACCACCTCTCTTCCAATTGACTCCTCAACCCCCACCAATCTGGCTTCACTAAACATCACTCCACAGAAACCCTACTTGCTTCTCTATAGCCTACATCAAGCTGGTCTCTGTCTTCAGCCACCAGCAAGGCTCCTGCCTTTATCTCCTTGACATCTCCTCTGCATTCGATGGTAATGACCACAACCTTCTTTTTGATCAGGCTATCCTCTTGGTTTTGCGTTTCTGGCACTGCTCTGTATACTCTGGTTCCAATCCTAATTATCTTCCAGATCCTTCTCTGTCAAAACCTCCAAGCTTTGTTCGCAACATCTCCCACTCACCTGTGGTTTCCCTCAAGGCTCCGTCCTGGGTCCACTCCTCTTCATCCTATATTCCACACCATTAAGTCATAGATCACCACTTGTAAGAAGATGACGCCCAACTCTACATATCCTTCTAATCAAGCTCTTTCTCCATTTCCATAGCGCAGTTACTCAATGTGGTTAACCTAATCTCTCAATGGATGTCGTCCAACTTCCTCTACCTCAACTATTCCAAAACCGAATTAATCATCATAGACCTTCCTGACCAAATCAAGAAAATCCATTACCCTGCAATACACCCATCCGCTAATCCAACATTCCTTACATTCACCTCTGATGCCCCAGTCCGCAATCTTGGCGTCACTTTTGATCCTCATCTCACTCTGTCAAACCAAATCTCCAACCTCTCGCGCTCCTGCTTCGTGATCTCCACCGTATCCTGTCTATTCTGCCTCCATCATCGCTACCTACATTGTTCACTCAAAGCTCGATTGCTGCAATTCCATTTTCCTCAACCTCGAAGCCACGCAATGCAATGCAATGCATTTTGATGTAATGGAATGAGATACAACATTCATATAAAATCCTTCGAGATATCTACTCAGAGGCTCTCTCTGCGCTGGCATTAATGCCACAACTAAAGCGTCTACAACTTATGTAGATCTCACTAGCCAGAGCCGTCACCAGAACACCCAAGCACCGTCACATCAATCCTATCCTCAAATCTCTCCATTTGCTTATAAATAATACCAGAGCGCATCCATTTCAAAGTCTTATCGCTAATCTACAACTCCCTGCAGTACTACCAGCCCACATATCTTAGCAAACTCTTCACCGTCTCTCCAATCCACTCTACCCGGTCATCCTTCTGTCTCAGTCTTACTCGACCCCAGTCACCCCTCATCTCAAGTTCTCCCACCGATCCACATCGATCACTGCACCACGTCTACAGAACGATCTGCCTGCTGAATTCCGTACTTTTGGCTTTTCCACCAAATAGTGGGCACATCGTATACGGCTGCAGATAAATGCTTAGGCTAATGATTAACCTATTAGCACAAAGGAGCCTCCACGTGGCAGACCGTGATTGGTAGGCCTACCTGTTTAATAACCATTGAAAAGAAACTCTATAAGGACCTCGTCTTAAACGAACAGGTGAACACGTCGTAAATTATAGATCTTCTGCGGATATTGGGTGAATCGTTGATGCCACATATATAGGCCTACATGTGCCTGTCCTGATAGAGCGAGGACGAGATCGGAGTCATCATCTCGCGTAGCACAGGATACACCGCGATGCTCCCGTAGCTTTAAAATAAGCGGATGCCACCGACGGCTCCTGACACACAAACACTTACGACTACAGTGTTGATTGGATGCCTAAGTACTAACACGGAACCCTCCCTGTAGACCTGAGATGTAATTACTGTGGACGCTGGCAATACACAATGATCAATAATGATCAATAATGATCAATAATGATCAATAATGATCAATAATGATCAATAATGCCCCATCGGTGGTCTTCGCCATCCGCCATTACTAAATAGATCAAACAGTCGAGCATCTTAATACCTGTCTGGCATCGACGTTGAAGAATTGGGTCGTTCACTAGTCAGACACCCTTATCAGCTTTGTGGATGACTTTAACCGCAGTGACGCCGGCAGCAATGTGAAAGTGGAGGATGCCACCTGGCTAAAGAAGCATCACTTGATACTTTAAAGGCTATGCTTAGAGTTATAATAGAATTTCTTCAATATTGTTGAGATGTTAAGCTTAAAGATGCACATTGTAATAACAAGTATATATTAGTGAAGGTTTACTTTTTAAATTCAAAATGTAGCCTATTATGTTCAGTTTTAAAAATTGAATTCGGTAATTTAGCATGTAACATGTTGTCCAATGTAGCCAACGTTTCATGAAACCAAATGTGCACCTACAAAATTGGACCCATTTCAAATAATAACTATACTTAATTTCTCACTTTAATTTAAGTTAAATCGTTAAAGAATAAGTTTTGATTTTAGTGTATTTATAATATTAAAAGAATTTGTCAAAGAAAAGCCACATTTACCGTTAAAGCCACGCACAAATAGCAGTTCAAATATTTATAAGTTCCCATAAAAACGAAGGTTGAGAGTTAGATTAAAACACAAATAGGCCCATATTTAAAAATGTCCAAAAATTCTGAACGTCTCTCATTTGCACAAATAAACTTTTGTTCTATTATAGATGTCTCTTAAGTTGATGTGATTGAGTCTTTTCTGACACATAGTGGATCATATGCCGAATTCTCTCATTTGGAGTCCAGTCCGCACATCTGCCATTCGATGAATCAGCAGCTGTTTAAATCTTAGGCCTGAAGAATGTGGTGATCGCATATATCTTGTTCTTCGCAACGCTCTCCAGGCATATGGTTGCTAACTTTCTCTATCTCTATGATTTGATGTAGAATACTTACGATCGATAAAGCCGTAAGGCCGTACCGTTCCAAAATTATTAAATTATGCTAGTGACTATCGTACACTTGAGTGCAAGGGCTATTAGCGGTCTAAAACACAGGTCATAACTTTTTTGCTTACGTCCCTGTGAATGAGTAAAATTGCTCCTAGATGACAACTGGAGTCTCTGAGCCGTCTGATATCAGCTGACTAGTAATTTTTGGAAATTTTTAAAATGCCCGTGTAATTATGTCAATTTTGAAAACATGTCTACCCGTCGTGCCCTTGAACTTTAGAGAGTGCAGGTGCATGTACCTCTGCCAGATATATGCGATGCCGGCGCCTCTGCTCTAACCCTCTCTCTTTTCCGGATATCCTTGGTTTAGAACTTTAGATCTAGGCCTACATGTGGAATTCGCTGGTCAAAGTACTCGGTGAGGTTTTATACAAATGCTTACGTTCTCTTTACTTTCTAGCAGCTCCAGTGACATTTGTTTTGTAATTGCTAATTGTGATTGTACCTTCTTTGATTGTTCATGTCCCCGCAAAGCGGTTCAATAAAGAAGATGATATGTGCTACATACTTACACAGCGCCTTATTAGAAACTCACATAAGCGCTGATCGGGCTGGTTATAGGCACCGACATAACGATTCATTAAGTTATTAAGTTCTCATATCTCCGTGTTTTATAGACTATTATTATGATTAAACGGTGAAAGACTGCGTTGCTTTAGTTTCTCATTGAATTAGAATCAGAAGCGCAAATAGCGCAAATGATGCAAACAGTGACGTCCCCCACTCGAACATAAAACAGAAGAACTTCACGACAATTGCGACTTTTTGCCATATATAGTTGCCAATTATTGGTCATCATTCTTAGCCTAACTATTTAATCGATCTGAGAAATTAGTTTCTAAATGTTTAATGACTCTGCATAGATAGTTCCTGTGTTCAAGGCCTTACACACCTTAGGCTGCGAAGTCAAGCACTTTTCGTTATCTTACACAGACAGACAGACAGACAGACAGACAGACAGAGACACAGACAGACAGATACACACAGACAGGCAGACAGGCAGATATACAGATAGGCAGGCAGGCAGAAAGGCAGACACTATTACAGGCAACTCATAGATAGACATACACAAAGGCAGATACAATACACACGCATGAACAGACATATATCGGCAGACACAAAAATACACTCAAGCAAACACACTGATGCACGCGTAGTAAAACAACCATAGACAGAGACTAGAAGGCAGGCATGCAAGCAGATAGAGAGACACGCAGATGAACATAAGTCGTAGAATGACAGTTTCTCTCCATTTATGAGTCCTTGGGATTTAACGAGCAACAAGGAGTCGTATCCAGTCGCAATAAGATCCTTACGTCCGTCCGTCCGTCCGTCCGTCCGTCCGTCCGTCCGTCCGTCCGTCCGTCCGTCCGTCCGTCCGTCCGTCCGTCCGTCCGTCCGTCCGTCCGTCCGTCCGTCCGTCCGTCCGTCCGTCCGTCCGTCCGTCCGTCCGTCCGTCCGTCCGTCCGTCCGTCCGTCCGTCTGCTGCTGCCTATGCTCAATTCGCCGGTTGCTTCTATAGAAACGCGACTACGCTGAGTTCTAGAAGTGACTCCAGCCTCCAGTGAATGGCGTCAAGAAGGAGTCCCGCCGAGTCCTAATGAGCTCTCTCCCAGCCCCCATTTCCAAGGACTCCCATTTCCATGGACCCGTATTTCCAAGGAACCAATTTCCAAGGAACCAATTTCCACGGACCCCATTTCCTAGGACCTTCATTTCCAAGAACCCCATTTCCAAAGACCACCATCTCCAAAGAGGCAAAGCTCTCCATTTTCAAGGACCCACAGTTGGGCATACACAAGATCCCATTTCCATGAACCCTCATCTCTAAGATCACTTCCAAGGACCTCCATTTCCAGGATACCCATAATTATATAAAGACCCCCATTTATATGAACCCCACTTCTATGGACCCCATTTCTATGGACCATATTTCCAAGGACCCCCATTTTGATAGATACCCATATCCAAGGATCCGCCAGAAATGACGAAGAAGTAAATATAATTTCGGTGACCGAATGGCGACGATTCGATTCACTGAGGAGGCTATGATCTGGCGATCGATCAGTGGAGGGAGGGAGGGAGCGGCAGAGCAGCAATTGGCGTCCATCCCTCGGGAGGGATAGGTTCATCCATCGCTCTATGCAGCCATCTAGCGACGGAGGCAGGCTAACGTAAGAAGGGAGGCAAGGAGGAATGGAAGGGTGGATGGATGGAAGGAGGAAACGAAAGAATGCATCCTTTTGTGATGGCTTAAGATCGATACCGGAAACAGCGGAAGATGAGAATATTAGGAGACGGAGTCAAAATGGCTATGAACGGAGGAATGGATAAAGGAGGAGGAGGACGACGACGACGAGGAGGAGGAGGAAGAAGAGGAAGAAGAGGAGGAAGAGGATGGAGTGGAAAATGGAGAAGAGGAGGAAGAGGAGGAGGAAAAGGAGGAAGAAGAAGGAGGGAGAAGAGGAGAAGGAGGAGGAAGAGGCGATGAGGAGGAAGGCTCTATTGATTACAGAGGCGGACAAATGGAGGAGAATGGGAAATAAAAGAATCGGGGAAGAGATAGACGGAAGGAAGAGCAGCGCAGAAACCGGAGAGAAGAATGAACACAACGAAGAGACACATAGATGCATCGCAAGTGAAGTAGGCAGACAGACAGACAGACAGAGACAGACGACCATAGACAGACACAGACAAGGACAAACAGAGAGACAACGACAGACGGACACGTTATGACAAACTCATTATGGGCGTCACTCTGTTGCAACTGGGACCGATGGACGAAAGCAGAGAGAGAGAGACAGACAGACCGACAGACAGACAGAGAGAGGGAGAGAGAGAGTGAGAGGGAGAGAGAGGACTGGATTCGTAGAAGGATTTCCTGGATTAGTTTTTGAAGAGCGAAACGACTTGGAAAGAGGTCGACGTTGAATCAGAGAATCGTCGACGACCGATGATGATTAATGACGCAAGAAATTGGCACCGACGGCCTAGAAGGAGATGGCTAAAGATGGGTGCTTGCGGATGGCTACGATGGCTTTGAAGGAGATGGTAAGAGATGACTATGCAGTCACAAGAGATGTGTCAAACGAATGGCACAAGGCAGAGAGAAACAAGAGAGACAGAAACAGACTGACAAACAGGAAGATTAACGAAGATACTGAGACAACCAGAAAAGCAATGGTGTGTCCAGGTCATAAATTCTATGAGCATCAATGAGGGTGAGTGGCACCCTGTGTCCGGTCATCATTGCCCCTTTCAAGCGCTTTGTAATACAAACATTTACTTAGAGTAGATCATAGGCAAATGACCAGAGGTAAGCATCCAAAGGGACATGGCCATAGGGACAAGGGCAGAGAGACATGACCAGAGAGACATGGCCAATGAACCATGGCAAGAAGGACATGGCGAAAGATACACGTGTGTATAGGCATTTTTGACGAAGGCTGTCAAAACAATTCCAAGAGCATTCTTAGTCAATCTGTTTCTAAAACCTTCGCTAGATATCGCGAAGATACACTGGTGATCAAATAAGAGGAAATGTCCGGGAATTGTCCTATGGAGAAATGTCCGGGGAATTGTCCTATGGAGAAATGTCCGGGGAATTGTCCTATGGAGAAATGCCTGGAATAAATGGTGGAGGAAATGTCCGGGGTCGTCCAGAGCGATGCCCTCCTAGCATACAAACATAATTAGATTCATTCATTCGTATTCCTAGGTAAACATTATACATGTAGCCTACAAAATGCAGATGGGTCAATGTACGTCATTTGTACGAACTGATCTATTTGATAAAGAGATGAATCGATTAGTCACGAATGACGCTTTTCGATCCAAAAGGTAATTGAGGAACACAGGAACGAAGGATGAATGCAGGGAATTGACGGACAGACGAATGGACGGACGGACAAACTGATTGACGGACGGACGGATGGACGAATGGACGGACGGACAAACTGACGGACGGACGGATGGACGGACGGAAGGACAAATTGACTGACGTACTATTGTACTGACGGATGGACTGACGGACAGACAGTCAAATTGTTGAGATATTGAGAAACAAATTGAAAGGGAAAACAAACATTGGATAAAAAACAGTTATAAAAGAGAAGACGGCGTCCAGAGGCAGATCGAGTTGGATGGAAGGATGTCGAGAAGGAGACGAAGAGATATTCCATCAGCAAGGAATTGATTGCAGAGAGAATGCCGTCTCATCTGTCAGTATTCTCTCCATCTCACCTACTCTTAGTCCATACCTTCGTCTTCCTCTTCCATCTTCGGAGCACCTCCCTCTTCGTCTTCGCTCGACCCTTCCCCGACGCCCACTTCACTTCTCACAATGCATGCACTCGTCAACGCCGGGCGATTGCGTCATGACCTGACGACCTCGGTTGGTCACGTGACAGCAGAAGCAGCAGCACAGCGATCGACAGAAGGGAGGAGGAAACACGTTGGAGGAAAAGAAGGAAGGATGGAAAGCGGAGGAGAATGAGGAGGAGGAGGAGGAGGAACACGTTGGAGGAAAAGAAGGAAGGATGGAAAGCGGAGGAGAATGAGGAGGAGGAGGAGGAGGAACACGTTGGAGGAAAAGAAGGAAGGAAGGATGGAGAGCGGAGAAGGAGGAGGACGACGACGACGAAACAAACGAACGGACCAAATGAAGAAGCAGGCGCCACATAAATACAGAGATCGACTCGGTTTTTTTTTAGGTCGATGAATTGGTTGAGAGATGAACTGATCAATCGATTGCTTATTTTATCAGTTGCTCAACCAATCAATCGCTCTCATCCATTGACTCCATTCCAACCAATCCCGGCGATTTCGTGCAATCTGTCAGTCTCTCTCGCATGCACCCTCACGCCACCCTGCCAATGAAAAGCCATCTCTTGTCTGAAGCTGGGACCTTACATGTAGAAATTGTAGATCCGTGGTTCGACGTGTTCCTCTTGTCATCTCATGGTTGGAGATTATTGCCAAACACGATGCCTCACATCGCACGAAAGCTCAGTGAAGTTCACGAAGGTCGTTGCACACACCTTAAGACGCTGTCCATGGCTTCATCGGTCGGTATCAGATGCTTTCACCTTCGGACTTTTCCCCTCTAGGGGTTTCCCCTCTAGGGGTAATCACCCCACTCTCTCATGACTACTTATTAATTAACCAAATCAAATCAGATAATACGAATATAAGACACGCGACTGACCGCAAATAATGGAGGACGATAGTGCGTGTTACTGACTCTAATTACTAAGGGGCCGTCCATAAATGACGTCACGCCGAATTTTGACCTCATTATCCCTCGTCACGCCGCGACTCACGCGTCGTCAAAATGTCATAGTACCTCAAATATGACGTCACATAGCCCTTTACCCCCAAATGTTTAATAACGATAACTTGAAACAATCCAAACTGTAGGCCTTTGCTTCTCCATTCTCCCACGGAGAAGCAAAATGCTCCATCATGGAATAAAAGTAAGAGCTTCGGTCTCATCATCCTGTCCAATTTCTATTATATTCAGATCCAGCACTTATTCGTCTATCCAATGCACGGTCCCAATTTTTTTCATTTGCTATTATAGCCCCTAGTTCACGTTGCCGACGTGCAGCGACACGTACTCTGTTGCCAGGTGCGTTTTGGCGGTATTGTTGATTCCTGCTTGCGTGTTTTAGAGTGGTTGACTCACTTCCAAAACGGTAAAACCCCAAAATTGACACCGATCATAAGAGTAAACCAAAAAATCAAAAAAATTAAGAATGCAATAGGCCTAATCATAATTGGTGTTTTTAAATTGTGGTAACAAGTACTGTTAATTAAGTGGAACTTGTTAAATGTAGTTAAATTTGTTATGAAATTACGCATTATGATGTTTGGTGTGGATAATGTGACGTCACATTTCTTAGCAATTCAATTAAACGTATGTATTGTCACGCTTTCATAGAATAATCGTTGCGTCACCACAAATAATATTATGAGACAAGTCCGTTGTTAGGCCTATAACAGACGTATTTCATAATTAAAGTGACGCAATAATACGTCTATTATTTAGCTAAGCCTGGTGTCTATTGCTACGTCACTATTATCATGATATTATCTCAGATACATATTTCTGTGTTACTTTGCGCGTTATATAGGTCTATCATGAAAATCTTGCTATTAGGCATATCATGAAAATCTTGCTATTAGGTCTATCATGAAAATCTTGCTATTAGGCCTATCATGAAAATCTTGCTATTAGGCCTATCATGAAACTCTTGCGTTTTAAAGTGTGCCTTGAGAATAGGCTATAGGCCTACCCATTGTTACGTCACTTCGATTATGATCAAACAAATCTATTATAGCGAATTGAAATTTGCTTGAACAAATATCTATTGTTCACCTTCATTATACAAAATATTCACCATTAGCAGTTTAACAGTTGAAAATAAAGGCATATTATTACATCACATCAATTATGAGACAGTCTATTATCAGAATTCAGATAGATGCGTCTAATCCTCTGATAGGGTGAGAATAACGAGGAACAGGAAGCTGATTGATTGCGGTGCAATTTATGGCATGCCGATGTGACGACCTTTCTTCATTTCCTCATCCTCCTAACTGATTGGACTATTGCAACGCTGTCCATGCAGGTTTGCAAATGATAAAATTCGTCATCTTCAGTCCGACCTTTATTTCTATGGCCGGGTCGTCATACTCGTGATTAATCTGCCAAAATGCTATAAAAAAACACGTGAGAGACACCGCACTGGTTTCATCTGAGGATGGAATTAAGCTGACACTCAAGATCATCCTTCTCTTCTTCGGCCGAGCACCGATGGTCGGTTCAGTCCCATAATACATCAGTGAGCTGTGTATCCTCTATCCAGCCATTATGTCTCGAACAATATGGATGTGGAGATCTGTTGGTTCCGCGCTCCCACTCACTGACAACATCCTTCTCATGTACTAAATCGCCATCGTGGAAGAGTTTTCCACTTTAAATTGGAGCTTTACTGCAACAGAACGCTGATATAACATTTCAGCTTATATCAAGACATATCAGCGGAGGGAAATCAAGCAAAAGAAGCTGTTGGAGAGTGAGGCCGAACCACATTACGAGCTGCGTCTTATTTGGATTAACTGAGAGTCGATTGGAAGACATCCAAGCATTCATCCAGTATTTATGGCTCAACAACTTCATTGGCCTCATTGGCTGCATCTCTCTCTCTCTCTCTCTCTCTTTCTTTCTTTCTTTCTCTCTCTCTCTTTCTCTCTCTTGTCTCTCTCTCTTGCTTTCTCTCTCTTGTCTCTCTCTCTGCCTGTCTCTCTCTCTGTATCTCTCTTTCTTTCTTTATTTCTATCTCTCTCTTTGTCTCGCTCTCTGTCTGTCTGTCTCTGCCTCTCTCTCTCTTCCCCTCTTTCTCTGTCTCTCTCTCTGTTTCTCTCACTCTGTAACTCTCTGTCTCTGTAACTCTCTGTCTCTGTAACTCTCTGTCTCTCTCTCTGTCTCTCTCACTCTGTAACTCTCTGTCTCTGTAACTCTCTGTCTCTCTCCCCGCTGTCTCTGTCTGTCTCTGTTTCTGTCTGTGGCTCTGTGTGTGTCCCTCTCTCTCTGTCTCTCTCTCTCTCTCTGTCTCTCTCTCTCTCTCTGTCTCTCTCTCTCTCAATCTCACTCCATCCCCCCTCTCTCTGGCGAATCCAATTTAAGTTCTCTTTATCGTGCGGAAATCACAGCTGAGATCTGATCCCAAAAAACTTTTTCATCAAGTCCTTCATCCCCGTCTGCCACGTCAATGGCTCCTATTAGATCCTCTGACCGACCCTTGACCTTCTCGTTGCAACCAAAATGACTAAATCCAGATCCTTTTCCAGCATTGGTCCCTATCGATGAAATGAACTTCAAATGTTTAATAACAATAATTTGAAACAATCCAATGTTTCCATACAACACAATGTATATGTTTCTCCATTCATGGAATAAAAAGAGAGAGCTTGGATCTCATTGTCCTGCTCTATAGATATTCCGTTCAGATACAACTCGAAGTTCCTCCTCTAGCAAATCCACGCTCTCTCCATTTCTTCGATTGCGATTGCAACCGTTAGTTCAAGTTGCCAAACTGCAGCGACTCTCTGTGACCAAATGCGTTTTTGCGGAATAATTGAGTTCCGCCTGTGTGTTACAGAGTGGCTGCCTCACTTCGAAAGCTCCAAAATTGACAGCGAGCGTAAACATAAATAATCAAAACATTAAGAATGCAATAATCACAATTAATAGGCCCTATTAGTATTGCTACATTGTGACAACTACTAACCAGTACTGGTAATTAAGTGGAACTTTTTTAAGTGAGTGAAAGTTTTTAATAACTACGCATTCTGATGCTTCATGTGATGATGTGACGTCACATTATTTCACCGACCCGACCCTCGTCACACATCGTCACAAATGTGTGACCCCTCCCCTAGGCGCGTGACGCCATTTATGGAAGGCCCCTATAGACTTGTTTCATAATTGAAGTGTTGTGTCTTTATTCTCTACACTTTATTAATATCCTAAGCTTGTATAAAATAATGTAACGATAAACCTTCAGTCTAAACTAGCAATTGTTATTATTATTATTCATTTATTAGTGAACTTGTTATATAATCGAACTGATGTACCAATAGTCAGTGCTTCACTCTCTAAATAAAATTATCAATAATTAAGAGTTGCACAATCAAACTGACGCAACTATTGACACATTTGGCCTACATGTATCTGCAGCCTAAACTAGGAAACGTTTGGTAACGTGTTTTTGATAGCAATGAAATGTCATTGAAATGAGCCTTTAAATGTTGATTAGTCTTCAGATTTTACGGTGCTGCTTTTTAAGAATTCGTCTGTCGAACCAACAACGTATTGCAAGCCGTTATACTCGTATAATAGACTCAGTACTTTCCACTGAATGTTCAACATTTTGATGTCCTCTGTCTATACTAAATATTACTATGCCCTATGATAAAATGTTGCTTAAATGTTGGCAATGAAAATTACATCTTAATCAAAATCTCCAGTGCATAGGCAGGTCAAAGGTCACCGCAATGCAGCTATAATTATAATTCATGTAGGCCTATTTTAGGATTAATGCGTGCAAATAATGGAATCGTTACAACCTGCAAGTATTTGTATATTTTTACAATTGTTCGTTACCGTGTAAGTCGGGTGTCTTCAAGGGGATTTCATAGTAGTGTCAGCGAGTGTTATAAATCTTTTGTGGATGGCTGCCTGTGTCTGGGCAGTTTCGCATGTCCAGTGCGATAATCCTCACGTTTTCCGACTATCTCCTTCAACTTGCTCTAACCATTCTTCACCATCTGTAATCCTAAGATATATCGCTCTCTGTCTTCCTCTTGTCCTTTTCCGTTCCATTCCTCCATCAATAATTGTTCTTAGGAAGGAGTCTCTCCTCATTATGTGGCCAACCATCTTCTCCATGGACTTCAAATCATTCCTCTCACTACTCTCAGCTAGGCCTAGTTGTCTTTTTCATTTGCCATTTGTAGTAGTGGATCCTATCTGTTCATTTGTCCTACGTTTCATTAGCTGACTCTCTCCAACCTTCGCCATATCCACATTTCGAAGGCCTTCAAACTCTTTCTCGTGGTCCATGCTTCTAATCCGCACCACACTCCATATCACAGACATGATTACTCGTTTCTCTAGATTCTTCTCTAGATTTCCACTCATTAATTCCGCTCATTGCCTGTTGCCTGAGGCATAACCGTCGCCAGGCTTCATCATAGTTATTCTTCTCTGGAGTCTGGACAAGTCTCATTGACACTAAGCATCAGTGGTAACCAACCATACTTACTATAGATACTATGATCACTTAATATGATGCAAAGTTATATGTTGAAAATAATAAGGAGAAGAATATAGCTCTGGGAAAGGATGCCTTCAAATATACGGTGTTTATATTGATCAATTCAATAGAAATGGAAGACGATGACCGACGGACACAATCGATCTCCAACACACAAACACCAACACTACACACATACAGACGCACACATCTACAAACACAAACACACGCAACACACTCTGTCTGTCTGTCTGTCTCTGTCTCTCTATCTCTCTCTCTCTCTCTCTCTCTCGCTCTCTCTCTAACATCATCTTTGCTTTGACGACATCTGTTGCAATTATAACAACACGAGTAGTGGTAATGGATTCAGCTATAAGAAGTTTTATGATCGTCTTTATAACTCCTCCCACTCTACTTGGAACTCTCGTTGTTCCTTTGTTCAGTCATGAGGTCTTCTCGAACCTCCATGTATCTTCTTAGGATGATGACAATACTGTAGTTGATAATGAGAACGACATCATTCGTGATAACGACGACCACAGTGATGATTATAGCATTATAATCGTGGTAGCAGATTGTAATCATCAGTGAATCAGTATGATTATGATGATAAAGATGATGTAGGGTACGTTCCTCACCTGTCGAGTACAAGTTCTTCTAGTTCTGACCCGAGGTCTGAAGCAACGAACTCAAGGGCAAGGTCGGTCACCCGTAAGCACCAGGACAGATCGAGGGACCTCAGTCGACGCAGGTTGCTCGTGAGGATGCCAACGGCGTCGTCCGTGACCTTCCCACACCCTGACAGAGATAACGCCGTCAGGTTGGGAAGCGACCGGGTGACGTTCAGCACTCCTCGGTCCGTGATCTCCCAGCAGGACCTCAGTCGAAGAACAACGAGCGTCGAACTCTGACGAGCCCCGAACAACGACATCGCTGAATCAGTGACGTGGTAGGCCTGGAGGTTGAGCTCTCGAAGGAGCGGAAGGAGCTGAGCGATGGCCCCCACCGATTCATCGGCCACGTTGATGCAATCGCTGATCGTCAAGCAGACGATCCGCTGGTTGAGAGCCGCCCACAGTCCAGACTCAGTCAGCTCATTGCATCCGCTCAGCTCCAGGCTTCGAACCCCTGTCGCCTGTGACATCACCGTCGCCAGGCTGACGTCACCGAGGTTGCACGAGCGAAGGGTGAGAGAGCGGATCGAGGGTGCGAGGTATGCGCCGAAGTGGTAGACGACGTCAGAGACGTCTTTGTCATTGGCGCAGAAGACGCAGACGGAATCGAATCCACGTCGTTGGATGTTCCGATAGAAACTGCGTCGATCCAGTTCAGACCAGTTGCGCAGCTCGCGGTAGTTGAGGACGGCTCGAAGGCTCGTCCAGTAGGACTGATTGCGGTAGAGCACTTCCTTCCACTTCCGACAGACAGAGGTCAGGCAACGCCGATCCGCGCTTCCGAAATACCAGAAGAACTGAGATAGAAATCGCTCGTTCATCCACACGTCCAGAGACTCCACTAGGTCAGAGCCAGTCACTTCCGCCACTCTAGCGCGGACCTTCGTCGACGTTTCGAAGCCTCCAGAGGTTTTACTTAGAGTGGAGTCGGCGAAGATCCTGGCCCTTCCGGC
This sequence comes from Bimastos eiseni, assembly GCA_959347315.1. Classification (NCBI taxonomy): domain Eukaryota; kingdom Metazoa; phylum Annelida; class Clitellata; order Crassiclitellata; family Lumbricidae; genus Bimastos; species Bimastos eiseni. The sequence continues at coordinate 25,386,419 of OY365812.1, read as the reverse complement.
ATGCATCGCCGACCGAAGTACTCTCGATATGGCGCTTCGGACGTCGAGGCAGGGAGAGTTCCAGTTCCGGTCTGGGTTCTCTGTGCACCGACTGAGTCCGTGATCCGGGGTAACGAGGCAGCGGACCGACTCAGGACAGTCTTCGTCCTCAGCGATGTCCGTATCCTGGCTACGGTGGAGCTTCTTCAGACCTCGTATGGTACGGGATAGCTCGCAACAAGCCCTGCCCAGCGCGGACATCATCAGAACCCCAGACGAAGAAGCATCAGTGGGATACTGCTTGTGCTGCTGCTGCTGCTGTTTCTGCTGCTGAGCCGTGTCTGTCTGCAAGCGACGGCATGACGCACTGCATGCCGCTGGTCGCAGTCTGTCTCAACAACCCCGTGGCTGATGTCTTTGTGCCGAAGACATCCGCTGACAGTGGCGCCACCTGGTCGGAAGAATCGCTGTAACTGCAGCTGTCGTCCGATTGACGGAGAAAGGGCTATTTTTAGCATAAATGTAGAGGGAAGGATGAAGAAATGGAGGTGTTTGTGTCTATTTGCGCTTGTACATCTATCCGTCTGTCTGTCTGTCTGTTCGTCTGCATTTCTATCAATGATTTTTGTCTGTTACAGAAAATAGGCCTACTCAAATAGTGACAAATACTAAGGCTGATATCATATTATGTGGATTACCATTTATACACTGACAACACATAAGCACACACATCTTATAAATAAAGAAGACTTTCTGTGTGTCCCTCTGTCCGGCGTTGCATATCCACAGTTTTACAGCTATTGACTCGAAACCTTCGCGGTTGGCTCGGGGAACGCCCTGGGACGCGCAGTAGTCCTGAAACCCGCAGCCGCCCTCTTTCAGGTCACCAGGGCCAAAAACCCACGTCGCACCTCTCACACACCCATAAAAGAAAAGTTTCCTTCTAATTCGCCAGGATCGTGTCACCTGCGACATATCGTACACGTACCAGATATACAGTCACGTGGTATCTACTGTAAACACTAATTGTTTGCATGTATATCTAGATTCTGTGTACGTGTCTGTCTCTCATACATTTGCACACTTTTACAGCTATTCAGTCGAAACATTCGCAGTTCGCTCGGAGAACACGTACCTCAGACACCCAGTAGAGGGGCGGCCGCCGTATTCCTCCTCGCCAGTGCCAAAAACCTGTCTTTACCGGGGCACCGGATGCCCCAGCTAGGAAAGTTATAAATAGTATATGATAAGATGTGGTAGATGCAGATATATGCCTATATTGTAGAACACAGATAGAAGACGAAAGCTAGATTCTACAGCATCGCTCCCTCCCTCCTCCCTCTCCCTCTCTCTCTCTCTCTCTCTCTCCCTCTCTCACTCACTCACTCACTCACTCGCTCGCTCACTCACTCACTCACTCACTCACTTTCTCCTCAAGGCTTGAAACTCACTCACTCATTTTCTCCTCAAGGCTTGAATTAGTCTCTTTGTCTCAATCCAGAAGATATGTCACATCATGTCAGCCACACGGATACTCCTCATGCTCACTTGGGGGCCGTCCATAAATGACATCACGCAACTTTGCACGATTTTTTACCCCTATTCCCATCGTCACACGTCGTCACAAATGTCATGACCTCTCAAATGTGATGTCACAAAGCTCCGACCCCGAATCAAACCAGATGTCCAGAATGCATTACAATTTTTCTTAATTATCAAAAAGGTAATTATACCTAAAAAAAATACTTGAGGCTAAAATATTATAGTAAAACGAAGAAAAATGGAGAAAGTATAATTATATAGACCTAAACACAAAATAATGATTATTTTCGCAAAGATGGTAGAGTACTACGACTTGATCATCTTTGACTTTCGTTTACCATCTTCGCTTTTGTCTATTTTTGAGTATGCATTCATAATTAATTCAAACTATCTTGTTATTAATTCAAATTCACATTTTCGACTATGACATTCTCTCAAAACAGACTTCATTAATTTTGTCTTCAAATGCTTCATAGGCCTATTGCATTTTCGTTTGAGGCTCTAGTCCAGACCCTGCAACTTGCAAGGAAACTTTGGGTAACGATGGTACCCTTAATAATTTTTAAGGAACTTCGCGCTCGCCAGTATTTGATTTGTTTCTTTTGTATGACTTTTGCTAGTGGTATGTCAACATTCGATTTTTATCTGGTGATACAATAAAAATAAAGTTTGGAAATCGCTGATCAGCAATTAAATCTAAATTAGTAAATTCTGCGCCATATTTTCAGGGCCGCCCAGAGTGCATCAGTGACCATAGATAATAATATTAGCCTAAATCTATGTCAGTTACAAATTTTGCTCTTTTCTATTAAAAATTTTCGGGATTTCCTTGCAATCGTTACTTGCGTGGAATCGCGCCGTGTTGTGTGTTTGGTATTGGAGGAGACCGGTTGGCGATAAACGTAGTTTTGCAAAATTCTTGAATTGAAAACTCTCTGTCATTTAGTGCAAGGCACAATCTTTGTATAGTTGATTGTGACAGCTTGTGTAAAAATATTTGGAGATTTCTTCTATATGCGTTCAACCATGTTTGTCAAACTGTCAAGGGTAAGGACAGAATGTACTTTGCACTTACTATGTTTCATAACACTATTTGACGTTGCACAAAATGCAGCTGTGAAAATATTAGTATCATTATTGACTTTAATTTTTAGTGCTACCTTTTGGTAGAATCCCGTAAATGTTTTTGGTTGAAACTTACATTAATTGGGATGTCATCGCTGCTGCCAAAATACTATACATCTCATCTCACGTTCCAGCTCCTCCAACTGAAGACCTCTCTGGAGAGGTGACAACTGTCTTCTTATTGCAAATCTCCTTCCCAACTGCCTAATATTTTATATGTGGGGTCTACGCGCAAACGTCACGAAACTTTGCCCAAACATACCTCAGACATATGCATTCAAACTTGCCTATATCAAACATTCCCCATTCATTTGTCACGAATTTTCTAAAATGTATGCAAACTTAATGGCAAATAGCTAGTCTACAATGCCATGTGGCTTATATTTCTTGCTTGTGTTTCATTCTGTTAATTTGGTGATCATGGTGTGGATTCTTGTGAAATCTGTAGAGCAGGTAATGGTTATGGTGTTGCCTGTAAAAGTTGTCCTGTTGCTGCATGGATTTTTTTTTCTTCAATTTTTACATACATTCCTGCATTTATCTTACTCCAATATCTTATGTGTGTCTGGATTCTTAGCTCTTCAGAATCCATGTAATATTAAATCTGAACTGGCACTCCAGGACCAATATTTGCCAACCTGAAGTACAGAATACTGCAACTACTTGATATCACTAAATTGCAAATAGGTCTGTTCATGTTTGGTTGTCATCATCATCATATGCTGTCTCCCAACTCTGATAATTTTCTTTACCTTTGGTCTGATATGCATGGTTATAATACTATGACATCTGATAAATACTGTCGTGCTAATGCAAGAACCAAATTTAAACAATTTTCCATTTTATGTTGTGATCCATCAGTATGCAGTTCCTTTCCTGATGATCTAAGTAATCAAGAAATTTAAATTCAGGTTAAATAATTTTTCATTAATATGTATGGCCTGTAGGCTGGCTATCATTGGAATGATTCGATGGGTTTGCCTTCCCCCAACTTTGCCTAATGGTTGGCTATTGGTTGATCGCTCACTGTTATAATTATCATTGCTATTATTAGTCTTGTGTGATCCTGTGCTCTGTGTTATCTATTGTGTGATCAATGTTTTACCATGCATCAAATTCATCACTGTATTAACTCTGTAAATTACCTTTTTTGCCCGACTCATTGCCCTGCATTAATGTTGTGTTCAATTTATAAGGTGATTGTATTTTGTGCCACCATCTATGACTGAATGTTGTGAAATAATATTCATTAGCTTTGGTTAGTGTTATAGCTCCTATATTGTGTAAATGCAATTTGGTTGATCTAGATCAGAAATCTAAGGATCTCTTGGTTCTTTAGAAGAATCTTTGCTTTTTACACTTTGTATAACCTATTGCTTCTGCTTAGGTTTCTTATTCATCAATTGGTAGTGAAGTTATTTTCATGCTGTTTTTTTTTACCTTGAACCAACTACTGGTTGATCAAGACAATTTCTAACCTATTTGACATGATTATAAATTGATTTATTATTATAATATAGATGTGGAGTTCACAGTTTTCAAGCTTTCTTTTCCCAAAAGCAAACTCCCAGTTTGACCATGCAATTATCTATTTGTCAAGTGTCCCTGAGCTCTGCAACAATTGACCCTAATGATGAGAGTGTACTAAAAGCATTAATAGAATATTAATAGCTTCACACTCATGCTGAGTTACAAGGGTCAACACATAGCATAAGTTTGAAGTGCTGCCTGAATGCTAGATTCATATGTAAATTAGCATCAGATGTTGCAACTATATGGTCCATATGGCATTGTCCAATTAGAAAGTTTATTTTCAAACACTGACAATTATGGAGTTAAGCAAACAAACAACAAGTTTTTATTGCCACTTATTTGTCATACATCAAATAAACTTTTCTATATTATGCAGAAGATGTTGACAGAAGGAATGCCCAGAATTAATATTATTTCGCTGTTAGGGCCACCAAATTTTATCATCTAACTACATTGGGGTTGGCAGCAATTATAGAAATCAATTTTAATTGGGTAATTAAGAGAATGTCCTCAAGTAGACTACAGTGTGGCTTGGCTTGTCTTTTGACAAAGGCATAAGTACATAATGTAATTATAAAGTACAAGTCAGTAAGTAATAGTTTTAAATGTAGAACAAGGGTAACCACTTGAGCCAAGTTAAAGTGCTGTCATTAATTAGTCAATCCGTTTATTGTACATGATACTAAACATAATAGTATTTGAAATAGGGAGAGACTAAGAACCAGTTTGGTGTTGGTAAGAATCAAACTCAAAATATATAAGCCATTGATTTCGTTGATAAATAATGTGAATTAGCATTAGGGATGCTTGCCGAGTCCGAGTTTCAAGGGTTGAGTATTGCTGAGGCCGAGTCCGAGTTTCTAATATTAATAAAAATCTCATTCTCTTGATTTCTGCATTGGCAGTTTACACAACTTTTATGAATTTTGTAGCTTTGCCTTTGTTTTCTATAGGAAGTAGTAACTTGTATGCACAAATATTAGCAGTATTTATGCTTTTAGTTGGGTTGATTGTCGTTTTCTAGATAAAAATAAGAGTCTCTGTGTTTTAACATAGGTTGATTGCCATTTTATAAATGAAAAATCCGATTTTCATTTCAAAACAGAAAATTTGGAAAGATGAAATCTCGGACCCTTTGTTTGTACTGAGTCCAAGTTTTTCCGATTATTGTTCATTCCTAATTAACATAAATGGTAGGATTTGATTTTGATGCCCTGGTATTATAGAAGTGACAATCATTGCCAATGGTGTCATAATGAGCAAATCCTGGAGGTAATAGATTATGGACAAAATTATATATAAACAGTATAGCTGTTTGATGAAATCTTACTCGGTTAAGTTTCAGGAAATTAAGTTCTAGAGAGATAGGACCTGTATGTGAACAGAAACTCAAAGCAATTAGTCGAATTGCTCTTTTCTGCAACATCACTATTTTTAAAATCAAGAATTATGAGTATAGGCCCATATCATGTTTCAAGCGTTAAGTATGGATAGATTAATGAATAATATAAAGTAAGACAAATAGGGAGGGGAGCAACTATGATGTGTGATCCAGAATCCCAAAATATTTAGCAACCTTGGCCATTGCAACTCTGATATGTTGATGCCATGTTAGATGATTATAGGCAGTTACAAGAATTACTATCCACTGTTTGAATTCATGTCCATGAATTAATGGGAAGAAGAAAAACAAGACACCTGTGTAGTCTAGTATGCAAAAGAGTCAAAAGCTTAATTTTAAACCAATTGATGTTGTATGTGCATTATCACTAATCTTGGTCAGTTCAGTGTTCTCCCATGGCAGGACAGAAATCGGAAAATCAAAGATATCTAAGAGGGACACAAGAAGTTATTCTGGTATTAGTTCTATTATATGTTGGCTGTTTAAAAAGCGTTAATTTAGTTGTTATCTGTTTTAAGTTTGTGATGCAAGAGGTGAGGTCGAGTGTTTGCATGCGTCGGAAATGGACGGGCAGGGAATCTCTGGCACAGGATGATGTTGAGGTCATGACCCTTGTCCAGAAGGAAAAGCACAGACAGCTTTCTGGACTGGAATTAATTGCATCTGAGGTAAATTACTTTTCTGCTGTGTACATGATGCCTAGTTTCTGATGGTGCATTGCATCATATTGTGGGATGCGGCTTGGAGTTAAGAGCGAGCACTTCTAGAGAGTTTTATAGAGGCATTTCAGCAGATGTGTTGCCTATATACCTCTGTACTAAATCAGGTGCTGATAAAATGCTGTCAGTAGCATACGTCAATATTGTAGCGTATAAACTTATTATTTGGCTTCCAAGGTTTGATAAGTTGAGTAATGTTATTTAGTCATTAGAATGATAGCATTGAGAAAATTTGCATTCTTGCGTTCAGTTTGAGATGATCTGTGTTGTTGTTGTTGTATCTGTTGGGCAGAATTTTGCAAGTCGTGCAGTTCTCGAAGCACTGGGAAGTTGTCTTACCAACAAATACTCTGAGGGTTATCCCGGTGCAAGGTTTGTCTAAGTTGTTTCATGTTTTCTTGCTGTTGTGGTCGTCATTAAGGGTATTGTTTGGGTTAACTATGATTGTCAACAGAACTGTCATTTGCTGTTACTTTAGAGCAGACTGGTCATTTAATTGTAAAATTTAAATGATCCATTTTAGGGAAAGATGCAAATTAACTGTTTGAGTACTTTATGGTGCAAATGTTTTCTAGCATAAATTTTGATTATTTTACATGATTTCTTTCTACTATTTTTAAAATTTATTTCCTGGTAAAATTATTTAAACCCACTGAGTAACATGAAGCATTTAGTACGTTCTTAACACCTCAAAGACAGTGATCACAGGTTTACTGTACTTGTGGAGAAATGGCTGCTCCAGTTATTCTTGAAAAATAAATTCATTTTAAATATTCCAAATTATAATAATATTTCATCAGTTTGTAGCTACTAAATACTTGTCTAAAATTAAATGAATTCTGTATGAAATTTTTTTGCATTTGATAGATATTATGGTGGTAATGAGTTTGTCGATGAGATTGAGCTGCTTTGCCAGAGAAGAGCGCTGCAGGCCTTTGACCTTGACCCTGCCAAGTGGGGCGTAAATGTGCAGCCGTATTCAGGAAGCCCAGCCAACTTTGCTGTATACACAGCCCTGCTTAACCCTCATGATCGTCTTATGGGTCTTGATTTGCCCGATGGTGGACAGTGAGTGTGAATGTTTTCAAATGGCCATTTACCTAAATGGGAATTCAGGTAAAACTTTTTGACATCTTTGGTGATGGTTGCCTGTTACTATCCCGGCTGCCAGAGATGTGGGGTTCTGGTAATAAATTACTAGAGTGAAGGATACAATACCTAATCCATCTGGAACATACTTCCTTAATCTGTCTTATGCACTACTAAAGGTTATCTGAACTGCATTTCCACCTTTTTATCATATTTTGTAGTTCTTATTTTAGCTCTATGTTATTGGTTTCAACTATTTTATTACCATATCTAAAGACAGATAGTGCTGCATAAAAATTGATGTCTTTTGCATATCACATCTGTAGAAGTCATGATTCAATTAAATCTTATGGGATAAGAGATGAGCAAAGAGTTGTGACAGATTTGCTGTGTGATACTTTGACAGCGCTGTTCAGCAACTGAAGAAAGAACATTTTGATTCTGTATCTTGGAAATTTCTTACACTGCTAGGGATATTTACATCCCTACAAATCTTTTTAGGCTTTCAATTTGACTTTTCTGGTGAATTTATCCAGATTGGAAATTATCCCTAATGGTATTTGAAGATCAAGTTGTATGAAAAACATTATAACTAACAATTTGTTTTTCTTTAGTTTGACGCATGGCTTTATGACTGATACAAAGAGAATTTCAGCAACTTCAATATTTTTTGAATCGATGCCTTATCGACTAAATGTAAGTGAAAATATAATTTAATAGTTTTTGAATGAATGTACACAGTCACTAGAGATTCCTGGGCTTGATGCATTGCTACTGGAAAATTTAGATCCTGTATCATCTTTCATTTATATGCTGAGATTTTTTAATTCACGAGTATATTTTGCACTCTGAAATACTTTACGTGGCTCCAGAGGCGTCACTCCCCCTTGAGTTATGGAGGGAAACCCCAGGTCCTAAATATCAAGAAGGTGAGATTCCCCGCCCCTCCCCCCGCCAAGACTAAAAAGATATCTCCTACCTGAAATTGAAGGCATTTGCCTCCAGAGCCCCTTATCTGGACATCCCTGCGTGTCTCTACCATTATAGCTAGCTGTCATCACTTTGGGAAATGGGAAAGTACTGGAAAATTTCTTGTTTACAATAAAATATGATGCAGTACAATTGTTTATTGTTGATATTGTCCTCTGAAGGCTCTGAAGTACACAGACATTCGTATGTATGACACAGCATTATAGCCAACGATGGCATGGGGGAATTGTGAGTGTGATACTCACTCTAGGTTCCAACACAGCAACTGCCCCTAGAGGTAACCTTGATACCATAGTGTCTGTATGCATGGGGGGGGGGCGGGGAGTAGTGGTGAACACACTGGGACGCAGCAGTGCTCCGGAACCAAGTTTGAGACTCGTATCACTATCCCTTAAGGTTAACTTCTTCCCTTCTTTCGCTAGGTGGCGGCGTTTGTTAAAAACGAGATGTATGGTGTGATGGTTATATATTAATATTCACGATAAGTAAATTATTGTGTTTGACAGTCAAATATCCATAATTATTGTTGTGGATATTTTTACAAACTGTTCACAGCTTTGCTAGCTCTGTTTTCTTGTCTTTCCAAAGATTGCCTAACTGTCTGAATACATTACATATGTTGTAGGTGTTTAGCTGGTGACATTTTTGTTGTAGCCCTCAACTGGATACATTGACTACGAGAAACTTGCTCAGACAGCTCGACTCTTTCGTCCTCGACTCATTATTGCTGGGACAACGGCTTATGCGAGACTGCTCGAATACAAGACATTCAGAGAGGTAGCTCATCAGTAGAGATTCTGTTTAGGTTATGAATATTCATTATGACAGATTACTCAGCATTAACAATCATATAATCTCCTCTCTTTAGATCTAAGTCCATTTCTTGTACCTGCTTCTTAACTATATATATATATATATATATATATATATATATATATATATATATATATATATATATATATATATATACTATTTTATCTTGCAACTATGTATGTATGTATAAAGGAGCAGGACTAAAATTGGTTGTGGATTTCTGATATTAAATAGTTTGAACCTAATATAAATGCAGCTAGAAATATTTGTAGCATGATTTTAATTTGTTGTGATTTTTTTGAACTCCTAAAAGAGCATATGTTAGATTATAAGAAAGCTTTTTATATTAGTCTGTTACCACAATGTTCTGGGCTGTTTGAAACGACCAATTGTTAAAGCATTGTAAACAGGACAAAAATGTTAAGATTTCGGTCTTTTAAGACCAACTGGTCTGATCTAATCTGATCATTACGTCTGACTTTCTTAGTCATTACTCTCCGAATCGGTCATATAGCTAAGCACTTGGAAGCCAATTGCAAAAGCATGCAGATTAGCTCAGCTCCATGTTGCTCTGTCACACACTGATCATTGAGGAGTGCCTCTCATTGAATGCAATTGTTGTGGAAAGTTCTGGGTGTGTGTGTTGTTTGCACGTGCTAAAGTGTCTTAGTGCTAAAGCGGTGACTTATCGTTATGGGCATTTTCACAGGTACTATTAGAAACTTTACTCCCCGGCTGTCAACGGGCACCATACGACAGCTCTAGTGGTTATCAAATACAGTTGTGGTTGACTGTCTCCAAGTTGTATAGTTTCTTATAAGGAATTTACACCATTGTTCCTGCACACTTGTGTATTGAAAGTAACTGGTACCGTACTTGTGCTCATAATCACATACTCAGGACTAAGTTACTAGATCATGACTAGCGTATTAAGTCCCACGGTGACAGACCATGCGCACAAATGTTTTGTCTTGAGACCACATTGTCGAGAACCCACAAGTGGTTGTTATTGACAGAAAATTCTTGATGTTGTTAATTGTGTTTCTAGATTGGTCCAATAGTTGCTAAATAAATAGAGCTGTACCGATTAATCGGGCCGATTATCAGACATATCGAAGTGTCGGGTGTCGGCAATGATAATTGGCGCCTATATTAAAAATTAGATTTTTTTATTTTATAAGATTATTTTCAGTCTTTAACCCCTTTAGCGTGTAGCCTGAGTTGCGTAATAGGTAGCCATCCCGAAGGCCTAGAACATATGGCTACTTCAGACCACCCAGTAGAGCTCGTATAAGCCTGGAACAATGTTCGAAGGCTATAGCTGTTGTGCACAGTGAGTCACAGTACCTGTTTAATTACTCTGGGCAGCTATTTTGTTCCTGCTGGCTGCCCACTGGCCCTATTTCAGGCCAAAGTGGCATTTTGTAAGGCCAGCTTATCTGGGTGAGGGAATGGCGTGTTTGATAGAGGAAGAAAGTGATTTTATGTCTGAATTTGCTATCAGAGACATTCCCATCATAATAGTTCAATAGTTGGGGATTATAGTAATGCTGATAGCTTACATTGCTCATTCTACTTTTGCATGGTGCAACAGAGACCCTTTTTCGCATGTATAAATACCATAAGGTTTATCTGACTGATACTAGATGCTGTCATGCCAAGCTGTTGTGCAGAGTGAGTCACAGTATATCTTAGGAAAACACAATGAAATAATAGGTTATCAGTATCGGCTATTATAATTGGTATCGGCGAATGAAATAATTGGCAATAATCGGTATTGGCATAATCTGCAAAAAGTGATATCGGTACAGCTCTATAAATGAACTGAAAATATGTGACACTTGAGGGGCATGAATCTGAGATATCAGTTATTTGTGTGCATGTAACCGTGCATTTTGATTTGTTAATTGCTTAGATCTGTGATGAAGTGCGTGCTGTATTGTTTTCCGACATGTCACACATCTCTGGTCTTGTGGCAGCCAAGGCCATTCCAGGACCATTTGAATATGCTGACGTTGTTTCGACAACAACCCACAAAACTCTTCGTGGACCCAGGTGATGTTCTTTCATCTTATTGATGTTCTGCAAGATAAAGCGAAATAATTAATGACCAAATTGTAAAGGTCTTGGACATGTTTTTGTTTTAGTATCTTCTGTCTGAAAACGTACTGAATACCCAGTGTGTAAACTGTGGTAATTCTGAGGCTAAGATGAGCCAAAGTAATGTATTTGTAGACCTGCATTTAGAGTGTAGGAATGATGGCAATTAGCTGCATACTGTCATTGCACTCGCTTGTTGTGCACAGAAAATAATAATAATAACACTGATTAATAAGGCACCGTAAATGTGGCCCTACCACTACAAGGGTGCCGAAGAAATAGCTACCAATGTTCGTTGTATATAGAAAAAATTTCTTAGTTCATGCACTCTTGCTGTGAACATCAAAATCTCTACGACTTATGGTATTCTGTGTAATTGCATAACAATACATTGTATAATTATATGCATACAAGATGTCATAAACTGTAGATTATATTAGTTAATTACCTGTTAAATAAGTTGTGGCAAGTTATGTAAAGTTTTTTTGCTGACCAGGTCTGGCATGATCTTCTATCGCAAGGGGGTGAAATCGGTCGATTCAAAGACAGGCAAAGAAACCGTGTACGATTTTGAGCAGAAGATTAATGGTGCAGTGTTTCCTGGTCTACAGGGTGGACCACATGATCACCAGACGGCTGCAGTTGCTGTAGCTCTGAAGCAAGTGAGAAGGGCCTTTCAGTTCATTGTCATTTGATATCACATGTCATCCTATCTGTCATGTTTTGGAAGGGAATGCCTTCTGCCATATCACTAAGAGAATGTTTCTTTAAAAGAAGAAGAGGGCATTTAATGAGCTTAGTCAAAGCTGTTATTATGGTCATTTTTCTGTGAAGTTCTGCTTTAATATTAGAGTTATGAAAAATCTCAATGAACAATGAAGTGAATTTGTGATCAACAATTTTTATAATTGAAAATGATAACAGAATTTATAACTTTCCAGGCAATGATAGTCCACAAAACATATGTTCACTTTTATTTATTGTATATGCCATAGCTTGGTGTCTTGTGAGTGAGACTTGACTTTAAACACTGTGCATTCAATATGGTCAAAGTAGACATGTATCTCTCATTCCCTCTTTGTCTCCTTGTGCATTTCACCTTTGACACTGCTGCCATTAGTGATATCGCTCGATTCCAAAATGACTTCTGTCCTATTTTAGTGTATTTTATTTTATCATTAAAATGAACCAGATTATTGAGATAACTCGTGCAGAGGAATGTAGATATTAGCTTCAGACCAGTCCTAGTTCTCCAGACTTTTTCAATATTCAATCACGATTGACTTTCTGGTCATGCCTAAACCTAGAACTGTTCTTAATGAACAGATGACATCAGTTGCTGGATTCTGGGATTATCTTCACATATATCCATTCATATCATTCAGTTGCTTATATCATTTTTGTCTGAATTTTGACTTACCTTGTTCAAATGGTTGGACCTGATAATGTCTTTTTGGTCTTTGTGCATGTCACAATTTTATATCTAGTGCATTAGATATCAACAATAGAAGTCGATTATTTACGATAATTGGAGGAAGACTGTTTGGATGTTGTTTAGGCTCAGCAGGAAGACTTCCGAACATATCAATTGCAAGTCCTGAAGAACTGTAAAACAATGGCAAAGGCTCTGATAGACAAAGGATACAAGTTGGTCTCAGGTACTGATGGACTATACAGACAACCAACCATTGCTCTTGCTTATCAGCAGGCAATGGATAGTCTTGCTTTTGGTCTTTTTCAAATACCTCACTGTTTTTTATGTTATTAATGACTAGAATGCAGTTGCAGACATTCTGACTAGACACAGCAGTCTGCATTATGGCTATAATACAAATGTGGAGTTATTTGTGAATGTTAGGACCACTCTTCTGGTGATTTCTGCCATGTTGCCTGGCATTATGAGTTGAATTTTGTGTTCTCTTTGTTTTCATGAATGTTCTGAAAGTCTGTCGTCAGAAATAGCTGCTGCTGATTTCACTTCTATATATGCAGCCGGGATACATCATTGAATTATTGGCCACTGCATCAAATAAATTTAGAATTTCACTGCTAATTTAAATGGTTTACAGTGAAGCAGTTTTATTCATTCCATTTGGGTTTTGTCTGAAATGTCTGTTCATTTTCAGGTGGAACAGACAACCACCTCGTGCTGCTTGACCTTCGACCCCAAGGTCTGGATGGCGCAAGGGTAGAGAAGATCTGTGAACTATGCAACATCACTGTGAACAAGAACACCTGTCCTGGTGACAAAAGTGCCCTCAACCCAGGTGGTCTTCGACTGGGTAAGTGAAAAACAGGTTTGTTTTTAAGACCCCACAATCTGTTTTGACCCTTTGAATGATGATGCTCTGTGATTTGTATTCTGAGTGGGATAGCCTTCAGATGTCCTCTGCTTTTAATTTTACCTTGGCCTATTATCTATATATTGCTGTGGGCCACTTCCTAATCATATAGTAATTCTTTTTCAATTGTTTAATTAGAATACTGTACTTTAAAATGTATTGTACACCAGAGTGTGGATAAGTAGTTGGTTCAAAAAGAATATACTTACTTTACTTACTTAATAGATGTTTTCACTCCCTAAAATGGGAAAATGCCTCATGTCTTCCATCATGCTGGCAAAGCTAAAGACCACCAAAAAGATAATCCCCAACTAACATTGTCAGACCCATTTTAAATCTTGAATTTTGATAAGCTGTGTAACTGGAAGTTCATGCACATAATGTATGGCATGGTAATTTTTCCAAATACTACCAAAGAACTTAGCAGCTGCACAAATAAATGATCTGCAAAGCATAGATAGCACCAATGTTTCCCCTAATATTTTGGAGATATTGTATACATGAGTTTTTTTGACAATATTTTATAATGGTTCTCACTTTTGTGCTAAGGTCTGAACTGAATGTGATGATAGTTAATTTTAGACCATATCTAAAATTCTATAGTGATAAGTTCTGATAATCTGAGAAAAGTCCCTTGTCTAAAGATAAATTATCAGCCAAGGAACCAAAGTTACTGAAGTAAGATAGGTTGCAACCTTGGAGACTCAATTTATGCAGTTTCATAAAAAGAAATCTTAACTCATTATTTAAAAAAAAATTCTGCACACTAGAGTCTTGTGTGCTCTGAACTCCACATGCACACATCTTAGATGGTACTACAAATTCTTATGACGGTCTTCTTCTTCTGTCATCTTTTCTTTACTTGCAATGTATCTGCAATCACTCGGCCAACCCTCGTTTTTATTCAAACTTTGGACTGGCTGTAGTATTTAAAGGTTTCAGCCAGCTGTTTTCAGGTTTAACTCTGCCACTGTTTGGACTTTGACAGTGCCAGTCCCAAACCTGGAAAAAGGAGGAGGGTGACACCAAATCATCTGCGATATGGAACGGTGTCATTAAAAAATCAACAACTGTTTTCAGGTTTCCTAGAGGTTAGATTACATTGGATGAGAATAGGATATTTTAATGGATTTTCCTTTGAACTGTTTAACTGTTTAATGGATTTGATCTCAAATATCTCTGACTTAGTAATTTACAATAAAATGCCTGTTGTTCTTGATTCCATTGTAGGTAGTCCTGCATTGACATCTCGTGGATTTGAGGAGCAGCATTTTGAAGAGGTTGTCCGATTTCTTGATGAAGCAATAAAAATGGCAGCTCAAGTGAAGTCGCTCACAGGTCAGTCTTATTGTATTAATGTCTCTGTCTGTCAGTGATTGGTATATCTGATGGGCTTCAATTCGGTTTTAATTTCAATTCAAAACATGACAAAATGTTGTTATATGGAGCCGTTTATTGCAGAGACCTGTGCTTGAAAGCCTGTATGGATAGCGTCCTCTGTGTTCTCTATGTGCTAGTTGTGGTCAAGTGTTTTTTGCAGTCTTTGAAGCGGTTCTTCAGGCATTATATCTTTTGACAGGTGCATTTTGCAACAACGTTTCCTTTTCAGCATTTGACTGGATTTTCTTAATGTTTTGTGGCCAAACTTGACATCATTTAATAGCAAGTTACAACTCCCCATTCAATTAGTCCTAGGAAAAGTTGACTCCACTGGAGTGTTTTATTCATAGTGACAATATACAGTCCATGGGTCAATTATTCCTTGTAAGAGTGAACTCCTCTGGAAGTAAATATATCCTGGGATAAGTAGACTTGGGTGAAGTGTTCAGAAGGGAGAGTCTGTTCAGCCTCCTACTTGTCTATAGCATGGACATCCTGTTCTTTCTATGACCCTCTGGACTTAGTATTCAAACTGTTTCTCTGCATCTTGTGCCATCACTGTATTTGGAAGTGGATTGCACCAAAAAAATATGCTCAGTATGTTGTTCAGCTCCTCTTGCTTTGTCAAATGTCGGATGAACTGCAGGCATGGATGTC
This sequence comes from Bimastos eiseni, assembly GCA_959347315.1. Taxonomy (NCBI): domain Eukaryota; kingdom Metazoa; phylum Annelida; class Clitellata; order Crassiclitellata; family Lumbricidae; genus Bimastos; species Bimastos eiseni. The sequence continues at coordinate 25,370,748 of OY365812.1, read as the reverse complement.
TTTAGTACCGACAGCCACGATTACTTGCAGAGGCGGCGATCTCGTTCGACAGGTGGGGGGGGGCATTCAATAAGAGGGGTAGGAAATTTGGGGGACACACGTATAACGTGCCCCCTCTCAGTAAAAGGTGGGGGGACTTTCCCCCCCGGATCGCCGCCCCTGATTACTTGATTGGGTAAGATGATATTGACTGGGCATATTGATGTAGTACTTCTAATTCATTCATTCATTCATTTCCGAAATTTGATACCGCCCTTCTTCCAACATCTTTTTGCTCAGAAGTGCATACACATGCCTTGGCAGCACAATTGCAGTTGTACTGCAGAGCAATGGTGCACGAAGGACTTGCTCAAGGTCCCTACACAGTGACGCCCCGGACGAAACTCGAACCCGCGCGCTCAGCACACACTGAACGTTACGGGCTGACCGCTCTAACCGATCGGCCACTGTGCCACACCGTATCCTTGGATTATCATGTCCATCACCAATTCATGCTTTGACAAAGTGTGCCATATTGGGTTTATGCAATATACATTATACATGTATGTTGAAATGTATTGTTTGATGCCACTGGGGCGTTTGTTCATTCTTTTGCCATTTTTCCATTTGATCTTCTGTGGTCATATGATCTGAAGATGCCCACGAACTGCTGTTGTTTTAGAACACTGCACCATGAAGCTATTCTGTTCTTTCTACTGCATGAAGTGGAGATGCAGATCTCCACTTCAGCTATTTCAATTTGTTGTGCTAGCTCTTATATATTTCAGTCTCTAAATGATTGTGTCTGTTTGTTATTGTGCATTTACTGTACATACAGGGTGGCTCAATAAAAAAATACCCCACCAGAAGAAATGCAATTTCTCAAGAGGTATCTTTACCGAGCTTTTTAAGATTTGCAGAGGAAGAAAGATTTTCGAACAATCCCTGAAAATTTCATTAATAACTTTTCATTGCTTCAAATATTACAATTGTCTAAATTTAATATTCCATATTTTCACAATAGCACAGAAAAAATGGACAGGAACTTGTAATTTTTCAATGTCAAATATCACCACCTCTACTTGCAAATTAAAAAATCTGTTAAGCAGTATATCTCAAAGCTTGTTCAAAGTGTCCGACCCCAGCTTTCACACAAGCTCGAAGTCATTTTATGAAGCTCAGTTGAGCAGCTGGCCCCATATTAACTGCAAGATTTTCTTCAGCTGTTTGATGTTCGTTGGCTTGGGATGAAATGTCTTGCATCATAGCTCCACAGATGTGATAATCGAGAGGGTTAATTCTGGTGAGTTTGGTGGCCATTCATCTTTGCCAATGAAGTCACTGGAATTCACAACTGAATAGACAATTTCCACTGAGTACCGAATCCGAGTATTTGGATGAACTATTTGCCGGATCCGGGTACGAACCGAATAGTAGTGATAAATCTGGCAGCGAGTACCATCCGTAGGCAAAGCATAGTTAACCTGCCATGTGCACAGCTAAGGAGAACTATCTATAGTCAATGCAGAGTCTTTAGCAGTATTTGGATGAATTGTTGCACTCTAGGCTATAGCAATATATGTATTATTTAATAAACTTTATTTGTAAAAAAATGTAAAACCTTGTTATGAAATTTGAAGTATGAAGTTATCAATGACGTCTTTACTCTCTAATGTTTAAATTTTAATAAGTTTGGTAAAGATGTCTCTATTGGTTGTTGAGAAATTGCATTTCTTTTAATGGGGTATATTTTATTGAGCCGCCCAGTATATGTACAGAAAGAAAATAGAACCTTTGACATGCACTTCTGACAGCTTCACCCAGAGCACCATACAAGGGTATGCTGGTAGGTTGTTGGGCAGGAATTCATAGTAATGACTGAGTTTGTGAAATTTCCAGGAAATCTGAAGGAGTTTCGGGCTTTTGCGGTGCAAAACCCAGAAATAGTCACGAAGATTAAAGAACTTCGACAACGTGTTGAAAACTTTGCCCTGGATTTTCCAATGCCGGGACTTGACGAACGATAAGCAAAAATGATCGACTGCTCCGCTCATTGCAGGAATTTGCTCAGTTATTAGCATACATTTCATTGACTTTCTTCAATTTATTCTGAACTATGCATTTGTGGAGACTTTTTGGCAATTTGCTCTAACTTTACCTTCAGTTTCAACATTACATGTGTCTTAACTTCAAATTGCAGTTGCATTTTGTAACTTAACTCGGATTTAAAATCTGAAGACACCGATCTGAACTTGCATGTCTTCATGTCAATTCTAATTTCTTTTGTCTTGAATTTCATTTGAAAGTCTATGAAATCACCAACATTTCTGATTTTTATGATACTGAAAACATATTTTTTTATTGTAGCAGTAGTTTTGAACTTGAACTATTCATATCCAGGGCAAAGCAGATAGGTAGCTTTAAAATGTGTGTTGTTTCGATAAGAACAGTTAGGTAACTAAAACTTGCCTCCTCGTCTCATCCAAAGGAGTTAAGTTTTTGAAGTAACAAGCTTTGTCTACGTAGCTCTCTCTCTCTCTCTGTCTCTCTCACTCTCTTTCTCTCCCTCCATCCCTCTCTCTCTCTCTCTCAAATCGGCTGAATAGTATTGTATATAGAATTTTATAATGTTTATTATCATGTATACTGATTATGGTACTGATCAATGTATGAAGATCTTTGCATATTATTTAGATATACAAGGTGATTTATAAAGTTGCTTTATTTTAGTACATGTCTTAGACTTAAATCTCTGTTGCTGGAGATTTAAATTTTAGGCATAATTTGTAATCTGTCATTAATAAAATTTAGGTTTTGATATGTACAATTTTGTAAAAGCAAGGACTATTTGGTTGTCTCTTATACCACAGTAAGTCTCTGATATATTATGTTAATTGAACTTTTTGTGTAGCTGATTACATATAGAAAGTTAAAAATTAAAAATGCCTTTTGGATTGAATGTTAAATCTTGTTTGTTTAAATTATGTGCATATGTTGTGTATGACTATTGAAAAAGATCTAGAGTGAGTCTGAGAAATGTTCTGATAATATTTTCTAGTGTTAGATTGTATAGAAAGCTATTGACAAATTGCACAGGTGATTAATAATTGCAGGTTGATATTTCCTCTTACTGATTGGAACATTTTTAGCGATTTATCCCTGGACTTGGTCTGATCTCATGCTGAGTAAGGAATATATATACATACATATATACTTACATACATACATAATCCAGTCAGTGCATTAGGGGTGATACTTTGACTACTTTAGATACTAATTATCTTGAAGGGTTGGTTGTGCTGTTTAGCTTCTAACAGAAAAAGATTGAGAGAACTTGGCATATGACATATATGGAGGTATTTTAAATTACTTTAAACCTTTAATATTAACGTAGATAAGGGTTCAACATTTGTCATCTTAGTTTTAGTTTTTTTATATGTTTTTAACATGCTTTTGTGTTATATTTGAAGGTGCTACTTGTTATGTTATTTTTGCCTTCAGATGACCTTGCACAAGTTCTTGCACACTGTCAACTGCTTGATCAGTATGGTATCTCAAAACAAGACAACTTTCATTTCAATAAGTTTTCATATCTTATTATATTACTTTGGCACATGTGTCTATTGATATGCTGAGCTTGTATTTCTGCACATATTAGACCTGTGCTCGTTTAAGGCTTTGAAAAGACTGGTAACAGTCGATGGGACCAAATGTCTGATGTGTAGCTGCTTCACACAGTGGATGGTACAACCGTTCTGGTTTTAATCGCTTTGACTGGTTTTTGGTGCTATTTAACTCTGGTTTGCTATTGCAAATCGGTTGCTTTTGATTATACATGTATTTTTCATTTTTGGAAATGGTTATTGCATAATACAGTATAATATTCTTGCTAAAAAAATGATTAATCCATACATGGTTTTCATTTATTTTCTCCTGTCTGGCATGTTTTCTATGAATAGTTATTGGTGCCATATCTGCAGTTGTTTACTTGATCATGTAGTAAAAAATTCAAATTTCTCAACAATTCCAAATCATAATCAGTTTTAATATTTTATTCATTTGTTGCAAAAAATGAAATAATTAAATGCTAACCTTGGAAAGAGGTACTATAAGTTAGTATGCCACAACTAGGTAATATTTATTGCTTACTTAAGGCAGTTTGAAGTCTAATGAACAACAGCGTATAATTATTATTTCGTATCTGTACACAGCATTGTTTATAATGTGTCTGATGCTGTCTACCTAATTTTGAAATCTTTAATTAACTGCACTTTGAAGTATAACTTTTGTGGTCAGTTAATTCCTCAAAATTGTTGCTTTTCATCATGTCTTGCTCAAAAGTACACATCTGTGGAATGGTGTTAGATACCTGTATGTAATTTTCATCATTTGATGTGGTTTTTTAACATGAACATAGAATGGCTAAATCCCAATACCCCAGATATGGTGGTACCTTTTCTCCCAGCTAGTCACAAGATACTTATAACTTAGGTCTTAACAAGTTTCAATGCTACATAAAATTGACAAAGCAGTGACATGTTTTTAGTTTTGATCTTAATATTTCATAACTTTAGTCTGAACAATCTGAACAGAATTTAATTACTCTAAAACGTGAAAATCCATATTTAAGTTGCCCTTTAAAATGAATAAAATAAATTACTTTCCATCAGTCTGTTTGCAGCCATTCAAACCTTCTGAATCCTGCTATAGCTTATTATTTATAACCTTTTCTGAGTTGAAGTTTTCTCTCGTAATTATGGCCGTTAGATGTCCAACAGAACTTGTCATGTGTGACCTGTTGCGAAACCTCATCACTCTGTAAAACTGTGATTGTCGTTGTGCTGCCTAACCACAAGGAATCTAGACTAAGTGTGTGCGCTCGCGTGTGTGTGGGCACGTTTGAAACCTGAATCCGCTCATTAAATTATTATCATTATTAAACAGTCATTTATATCGTGTCTAAACGAATGGCGTGTAACAGAAAAGCCTAGTCATAATTTTGAAGAGTGACAGTTACATTCAAAACAATGGCGAAGGATTTACTATAGGATTAAACGGCCATGGTCTAGGCCTAGGTGAAACATTGCAGAGGATTCGATAAGTAAATGACTGAATTTAGGCCTAAAACTGGAGTTATATATACCATGTATAGGCCTATATATATATATATATATATATATATATATATCTTTGATGACGTTTATTAGACAAACTGACATATCTCAGTTAGGCCTAGTTATAATGTATGCAAATTGAGCAGCATACTCATTTAAGTCCTACTGCTAAACTACATCCAAAACTTTTCGTAACAAAAATTTAGTATCCATTATAATTAGGCCTATCAATTGCCTATTCTTATTATTAGTCAATTATTATGCGTCAAAATATAATTACCAAGTTCCAAATGAGCAATTGTGAGTGAAAGATGTGATCAAGATCTCCACACAGTAGACCTAAACGTTTCAATTTCTTTCAAACGAGGCTTTAACTAGAACCTGTGTGTAGGCCTATTCTCTACGTTTAAAAGCGAGCAAGTGTTCTGACCAATCGACTGTCGAGTTCCCTACAGAGAACGCACGAGACAAATTCCGTCCATCTAGGTAACTTTAATAGCATAGGCCCTATACGATACAATGATACAATACAACTAAGCTTTTATAGCGCGCTTTAACAAAACAAGTCTTGCACGAAAGTGCGTTGCGCTGCATTCCTAGTCTTAGCTCCGGGCAGTGGCGTACCGAGGCAAAGTGCCGTCTGGGGCGAAGGTACAAGATGCCACCCCTCTCTTTTATTTCAATCACTTTATTCTTGTGCATATTATCCCGGGATATGCACAAGGAAAGATAGGCCAAGACGCCTGTTTTGAGCGTTTTCATTATGCATCATGATTATTCTATTCAGTATTTAATTCATTATAGACTACAGTTATAACAGCATCAGCATGCAACGTCCAAATTAAAACTGTTTGACTAATTAAAATGCGTTATAATTTGATATAAAAAAGAGAATAGAATAAGATAGTATTAATTAAGAAATAAACCATTTATAAAGCAAACAAAAAGCCTCACAATAAAGTTACCAAACGTCTTGCAGGCTAGATAGAAAATTATAAAGTTAACATAAAATTAAAATTAAGTAGTAAAATTTTTATTCTTTCTCTCTATATTAGGCTATACTGAAAAGAAGTCGTAAATAATACTATTTAATCATGATGGGACTATATTAAGTATGATTATTAGAATAGACTAGTAACTGGTAACTTATACAGATTACGGATACGGTACTGTTTCATATACTTTAATTCCCACTAAACTAAGATATTAAACAGCATATAGATGTAGGCTGTAGGCACTTGGCACGGCGCAGTCCTGCTTCCTGCTACTTCCGCTATTACACACAGCAAATTTAAGCTAATAAACGTACAAAAGTTTAAAAGTCAGAAACTAAATGAATATTTTTCTATTTATAACTAAATTTAGTGTAAACATATGTAGTCAGTGAGTTGAAATCAAGTTTTGATGAAAATAATAAATATAAAAATACAGTGCTGGTGATCTTGTTGGCTGCAAGTTTGTATTATATTAATCGCAAGAGGACGCTACTTAATTCAATTTTTCCATTACTTTCGCACCTATTGAATTAAATAAATGTTGTAATAATAATAATGTCCAAATGCTTTTTGCGCCATGTCTGTCAGGGCAGGCTCCTGACATAGACGACATAGGAAGCCGCCTAGGACGCCAAGTTTGAGGGTGCCGACTTTTAGAAATAATGCGGCGATGTTCTGAGGGATAAAATTGTATGATGATACAAAAAGAAATTAATAAATTAGTTATTAAAAACTAGTTTTAGGCTAATTCCAATTCCAATAACGATATTCAATATCTTAACACCTCATTGAATCTCCCGCTCTTTCCCTATTAATCTTCTTATGCCAGAATCGTCTTTATATTTCGACAAAACATTTTTATGTGCCTGTGCAGTGTTTCTCACAACTTACTGCTTATGCAACGGGGGTGGGGTGCCCTTACATAAATGATTGCCTAAATTATCTGGGGTCTGCTCTGATGTCTATAAACGTAGGTGCCATTCGATCATTTCGAGAAAAGCTAAAAAGCCATGTGCCACGATTAGACAAGAGCAACAATCACCTTGAAGAATGCAACTTATACAACGATATTATTTTTTTTTGCCAAAAATGCCGCCCCTACCTAGGACAAATTCCGCCTGGGGCGGTTCGCCCCCTCCCGTCGCTACGCCACTGGCTCCGGGAGAATAGTTAAGTATTTAATGATGATTTAAATTGCGCAACAGATGTGGCCTGGCGCATACGTAGTTGGAAGGCCATTCCATCCCATGAGTCCTGCAACTGGAAAGGCACGATCAATTTCCATATTTCTTATTGGTACGGGGTGTCATGAAATCCCCCGCGTAGCCCTGCTCAACGAGTACGAAGTGTTTAGTCACGCCGACTTCTTTTTTTAATCTCGGCAAAGGTTTAAATCGTATTTTAGCGTAGGCTATTTAGTCTTGTAAAATTTTGCAAAAACAAATAGGCCTAGCGTATTTTATAAGTATAACGTACATACGGCACTCTTTCATCAATCCAGCTTCCATTTAACCTTTAAAGGCATATATTATAATTCATCAATCCAGCTTCCATTTAGGTAGCCTATGATATTTTCATCAATCCAGCTTCCATTATTTTAGATTTATTTTAATCATTCGAGTTTTTGCTGTAGGCCTAGGCCTACACGGTAACACGGCCTCGTTTACATCGATTTCACTACCATCGTTATGACATTCTCGCATCAGTCCAGCATATAGGCCCTACTTAAAACACATATGGTAGTTGATATTCAGCATATCAACTGCGACGAGGAGCCATGCTCACAAAAGCACGAGGTGGTGGGATTTGACCGCATGCATTCCCAATTCGAAGCTGAGCACATCAAGGTCACACATCATGTGCAAGATAGAAATCTATCGATAAACAAACGTCTCCGGGAAAAAAAGCTGGCAACAAATTCGAACCGATTACTGGCATTGCACTCGTCCAATTTCCGGAGGTATGAAAAAAATTGGACAAGGCGCCAGAATACATTTGGGTAAAAAGTGGCACCCTTAGCTGGCGGACAAAGGTGGACAAGTGTGGTGGGAATGCACAAACGCTGAGAGACTTAATTGACACGTGCATTCTTCACTTCCAAAATGTACACATCTCATGTCATGCGGATTCTGGCTGCTGTGTCGATGGCTACATGGTAGAAACAACATGCATCACAGATCCAGTAGTGGCCAAGTTGCTCACCGACTTCTTACATTCTTTAGTCGTGTACGAAAATGCAGAAGATTATGTACACGCCCATGACACATTTCACGTTGAAAGTTTCAATAACATGTGTCTCATATATTTAGATAAGAGAATTCATTATGAAAACACAATGTATGAACTCAGGCGTGATCTTGCAGTACTGGACTGGAATGAACATGTCGATAGATTATATACGTCGATTTACAAATCTGTTCGATCATCCAATCCTAGACGACAGGCTGTTTCAAAAGTTCATGAAAGAAAAACTTATAGATTTGTTAAAGACATTTGGGATTTATATTTGGAAGTCTGGAAATCATCGGATTCAAACGCCAATAACGTTGTGGTGACGTATAAAGCTAGTATGAATGACGATGTGTGTGAAAGTGATGATTCAGCCGAGTCATCAGATGATGTTGTAGCCAGTTTGTACTTATCTGAATGTGATTCCGAATAATGACGTCTGCATACATTGAATTATTAATCTTCGGTGTAGTAGAATGTTCTGTTCCTTGTTATCGGTTGGACGCAAGATCGAAAATACTTCAAGTCACTTGTGACCTGGGACAAGTTGCTCACCCAAATTTCTCTGCGAGGAAGGCAATAGGAGTGACACCATTCATCTCATTCCCTATTGATATCAAACAAAATGAACCTACCCTAATGAATAAATTTCTTCATCATCACCAACATCATCATCGTCAGCAGCATCAGCATCATCTGTGGATGAAACCTCTGTATAACGAGATTTGCCAGAGTGACAACTCGTCGTGGAATTCAAAGGATGATGAGATAGAAAACATTTATGGACTGATCAATGACATCAATGCAACGGATACAAGTGAACAGTAATTTTAAAAAAACAGTAACATTTTGAGGATGGCACAGGTCTTTGACCCATATTTTAGTGAATGCAAAAAGTTATAAATAATTATGGCCTGCAAGGTCTGTTACTCCGCCACTGCTGATATTGTGGCAGTGCCAGTCCCAAGCCTGGATAAAGGATTAATAGGTGTAATAAAAGCATCATATAGGCATTTAGATGTCTGTGACGCTTCCAATGCTGGTGGCGGCTGCTAAATATCTATCCTGACAATCAAATGGAAATTATTTCACACACAACCCTCTGAATGCTGCTTTAGTAATCCGAAATCTAAGTTAAACGATTGAAATACTTGTAAATGCATATAAAATTATAAATAATTAGAAGGGTTCAAATATATAAATAGGACTTGTGAATAAAAAAGACACCTTGTGATTACAGCGCTCAGCCACATCAATGAAATTGATGCGAAATATTCTTCTGCATGGTCAAAATGCTAAATTTATTCCCATTTGTGGCCTATGTAAGGTACTCCAGCTGGATTAGGGTACCATGTTCTAACTTTTTCCACTACACAGTCCGGCATTATCTCACGCATGTGATGTACTCCTTGTATATGTTCTTTGTCAGATATGGCGGGTTTGTCCACCCACCCAAGTTAGAAATCATTTTCCAGTATTTTCCATACATGACTTTCCGTATTGAACTGTTTCCTGTATGAGCGGCTTGCCCTCCTCCAAGCCATTCCGCAGGTAAAGAGCCACTAATCGATATAGAAAGCAGAGTGGGCAGACAATGTCTATGTGCAGATTGTCAGAGTTGTGACTGATGCTCAGACGAGACATCAACACCAGCTGTCGTTTGTGTCTCAGCTGGCAAAGTAGTGCAAGTTGAAGAGGATTCAGACCTGGAGGGCCGATCAGAAGCAGGTTCCAAGCGAGATTTCCTTTTCTTGGCTGGTTCATACACTGCAATTCGAAAAATTCCATATGTAAGCTCCAAAGGTTGTGGTGCCACCAGAAAGCATTACCTCACTAAAATGCATTATTATTGCATTCAAATTGATGCCCTTAGTGGCATGACTAATCACTGCATGCATACGACCCAAAGTACAGTATGTACTAAGGCAACACCTAACAGAATTTTTGAATAACTACATATATTGCTACACGAAAGCATAAACTCACGGATGTGGTTTATTGCTTTCAAATTGATGTCCTTAGTGGCATGACTAATCACTGCATGCATACGACCGTGTTTACAACCGATAGTACGTCAGTTCTGCTAGTACAGTACTGCTGTACTAAGGTTTCATCAAACTGAATTTTTAATAACTACATATACTGCGTTCTATATTTACCAGTTTGTTGAAAATCCCAGTCGTTATGAGTAAGAAAGGCTCGGATCGCTTCTTCCTGCTCACGATCGACACGATTTGTTAGATCGTACTTTTGCATGGTGCTAGGTAATACAAACTCCAGAGTTCTGCTGTATGCACATATCGATCTTCAAAAGAGTAAACATCCGAGTGGTTTGGTCAGAGAGGAGTAGCCAGGGAGGGGTAGCGGTGCCATTATTGTTCACATACTGCCACTCTGCAATAATATAAACAGATTACCAAATGTGACGCCTGTCAATACAAGGGACGTATTGCTTGTATGGAAGAGGGGAGATTCTATTTCACTTTCTTTTAGGTTGTTCCTATACAGACTCTCGGAAACGGACATTATAATGCGTATATTGATTGGCATCACAATTGGATATCTGTTTACATTATGTCACAGTGTCTCAGTCTTGCAGTTCACGATTATGTGCCCTGTTATCAACGCACGTCTGTTGTTATGTCCAGTCGTTTGCCATGTGCGTCATACACTGCCGTCTCCCGGCATCTTTGACCCTGTTCAGATGGTCTACCCTAATTGTCCCCTCTGGAGCAACTACAATCGACAAGGTCAGCCCAAATTCCGGGACCTATATTATTATTGAAATGCAAATGAACTACAGAGAGGCACTAAATGCCAACATTTCCATCACTGACCACTCAATCGACATGGACAGACCCAGCTGCTAGACCGCTATAGCCTTCTGGTGGTTCGATATGATTGGCATGCGTACTCATTAAATGGGCGGTCCTGGTTTAACGTTAAACTGCGAGGTGGAGTTGCCCCTTTAAGCATGATATTTTCATCAATCCAGCTTCTATTTAATCATAATTCCTTTAATCACTGTAGTTTTTACTTGTACGGTCTTCTTTTCATCGATCCCAGCTCCAATTAGGCTAAGGTACAGTTGGACATATCATCGCGTCAAACATTAACGCTAAAATACGATTTTACCTCGGCAAATTAGTTTGATGGCCAATCCGTTTCCTCCCGCGGATCTGTTAAATATTCTGATCATATCTCGGGTTTGGCCTGAATTGCTAAACTATTTTGATGGTTAAATTATTTTAAACAATCTGCCTCCTGCACTTTCTCGGTTCCCCCACCATCACTGTCTGTCATCCAACTTCATCGATTTGTCCCAAGTTTCCCTATCCATCACTCCCCGGGCATTCCACTCTAAACTCAAGACTCACCTCTTCAAAAACTTAGTAGTTATCCAGACTCCTTACTTGACTTATCAATCCCCGACCAAAACGACACCCTCCTTATTAAGAGCTGCGCTCTGCGTCCCTGCTGTCCTTCCGAAAACCGGACTCTAACCTCAAACAGACTACCTCTGGTCCAGCTAGGGTATTTTGCGCCCGGGGACAAACTACAGAATTGGCGCCCCTTTGGGGGTCATCCATACATGAGGTCACACGCCTATGGGGAGGGGTGTTACACAATTGTGACGATGTGTAACGAGGAAAAGAGTCCAAAGAAATGTGATATCACATCATCACATCAAAATTCATAACTTTATTTTTAAACATTTGCTCAATTAAACAAGTTCCACTTATTTAAAAGTAGTTGTTTACCACAATTTAGCAACAATAATTTTTGAACTGTTTACTTTTATGCTCGGCGTCAATTTTGGGGTTTTGGAAGTCAGGCAGTCATTCTGTAACACACAAGCAGTAATCAATTATTCCGCCAAAACGCTCAGGCCACAGATCGAGAGACGCCGCACGTCGGGACTAATGGTCGCGATAGCAAAAGACGAAAATGGAGAGAGTGTGGATTTGATCGACGAAGAATAGCTGGATCCAAATGGGAATATGCATTGAACGAGAAGATGAGGTCCAAGCTCTCGCATTTATTATATGAAGGAGCATTTTGCTTCTCCTTGCGAGAATGGAGAAGCATAAAGTTTGGTTTATTTCAAGTTGTTATTATCAATTTTTTTAAAATGCAATGATTGTACCAGAGCTTCTGATCTTGTGGAATGCATAATGAGTGCAACAATTCAATTTTCTCCATTTCGTCATCGTTGTACTATTCTAGTTTGAAGTATTTGTATAGTTATAATTACTTTTTGAGTGATAATTATAAGAATATGTGCATATAACATCCTGAACATCTGTTTTTGGGTGGTGCAAAGCGATGTGAAGTCATATTTCAGAGGTTGTGACTTTTGTCACGACGTGTGACGAGGAGGAGGGCCCGAAGAGGGTCAAAATTGGTCCATAATTGCGTGACGAATTTTATGGACGGTCCCCTTTCTTGTTTATTTCACATTTTTAAAATATATTTAAGGGCCATTTATACATGACTGTCATAGACAGTCTGTAAAAAATTGATTTTTCTTGATTTAACTGTCGCAAATTGGTCAATGACGTTATCAAAATTTCTTTTATCTCGTGTTTCTTGTTCGATGCTTAGAAGAACAGGATCGCTGAGACGATCTTGTCCCATTGATGCTGCAAATACGATAAAATTAGCTTCAATTTGCTGTAGGGCAGATCACAGCTGCTTGCAATTGATTTGGAACTACGACATGATATTATGTCGCCTCTTATGGGTCCTTAGTGATGACAGATCAGTGGGGCCCAGAGGCGCCAAAATCATGTGTAACAACCTGTTTGTAATGAGGTTTTTGGTCCCCAAAATCATGTACGACAACCTGTTTGTAATGAGGATTTGGGCCCCACAATGTAATCTTACTAACTTTTTTGGGATGAATTAGTTTATTTCGAAATAAAAAAATGATAGTTTTAATCCTCATTTTGACGCCCCCTCCAACTCGGCGCCCGGGAACACGTGTCTCCCTCTGCCCCTAGCTACGCCTCTGCTCTGGTCTGTGGACAAACCCTCTGATTTGATGCAGCGCTCGTGAATAAGTTGGTGCCCTGCGTTTGGCTTTCAAGTGGTGCTTTAGAACTTTAGAGATTACGATTACCTCGACAAGCCCGATACCGTATAATAGGCCTACGCGTATCTCAACCACACGTGAACAGCATTGCTGTCCCGCCTCTTTGGAACAAACTCCCTCCAGCATTAAGACGAATATCCGATCTGTCCTACGAACTTACAAACACCTCACCTCTTGCTATTTCCCCACAGATCTTTCACTCACAACTAAAAACTCTGCTCTTTCGCAAATCCTATCCTGATTCCTCCTCTTCCTCCTATCTCCCTCGCCGTTTCAACTCTAAACACCATCCGCCTTAGCCGTCTACCTGCCTGACCCTGGATTTTAACCCTCTGAATATCGATTCTGTTTTAAGCACCTGTGAATAAGTTGGTTCCCGCGACTTCGTTTTGTGGGCGGTGTAGAAATGTTGAGATTACGAATCTCAATGATTCGAATGAGATTCGGGCAAACAGAATTTAAGATAGCATAAAATTCTTAATTAAGAGTTTACTCTAACTTTCGCTAGTTGGCGCAACTCAAACGTGGCCCACAAAACGCCGTTAATCGGCGTTGACAATTTTTATAACTCTTACACTTTTCCCTTCAAAACCACTCCGCTGGTCAAACTTCTGCCCATGAATGTCCCTCCTGAGTCCAAACCCATCGAAGACAACCCTCCACTTTGTTCGCAGTAGTTTACTCTGACAATTTCAACATTATACTTCGTGAGAACGGCAAGCCGAGAGGGATTTCTAATTCTTGTCAGTTTTCAGATAAAATCACTCTAAACTCAATAAATCGCGGAGGTCATAGAACGCATACAATTATAGCACGCGGCCTATAACTACGACACTCAGCGTCGCCCTGCCTGGCGCGTACGGAATGTGTACACGTTGTTGGCGTGCTGTTATTATAATATTATGATTTTGGGAACGTTCTCAAGTTTTCAGCGCTAAAATTACGCGAAGCTTAATAAATCGCAAAGGTCAAAGGCCGGCAAGAGCATACACTCACGCCATGCTCAGTGTCGCCCTGCTTGGCGTGAGGCGTGTGTACGGGGATGTGTACACGATTGTTGACTGTTATAATATTATAATATTATGCTTGGCCCGTCTCTCAGCTTTGCCGCTATTGGCCTGTTTAGCTTTTAGGCGAGAATTAAGGTACTTTGTTCAGAAAGTTTTTTTGCTGTGTTACTGAGAAAGTTCTTCTTTGTTGACTTATAGGACGCGCTGATACTGTCATCCCTTAGCCAGGCAAGGCTTGGTGGGTGTGTTAGGTGCTCATTTTCGTGCCCTGTGGGGTTCTGTGCGTGCCCTTTGTGGGCCGTGGTGATTATTAAGAAATTTGAAGAATCGATTTATACGGCTGTGGTTTGGTCTGAATGAGCAGAAAATCTCGACAGATTAGTTTCACGTCATAGGCCACTCGAAAGAGACGGACAGCTTGACTTAATCCTGATTTGGACTTTCAAAGTTTTGGAAGAAGAGGTTTACAGAAAGTGTTTTACAGAAACAGTTTTATAGAAACAATTTTACAGAAAGAATTTTAAAGCACGGTGATGAAACGGTATCAGTTTATTTTATGGTCTACATTTTCGTGTTTAAAATTAGCTTTCTATTTTGAGTGTGGCTGAAACTTTCTCTGGTGTCTTCTCGGTGACTCTTTGGGTTTGTCTCTTGTCTCTTCAGATTTCTGTGTCTCTCTGTGAGTGTGTCTCTGTGTGTCTATACTTCATTCAGTCTGTCTGTTTGGCTCTCAGTCTGTCTGTCTCTCTCTGTCTCTCTGTCAGTCTGTCAGTCTCTCTCTCTCTGCTTGCCATTATGTCTCACGTAGTTCTATTGACTGTGATCAGCTCTTGCCTTCAGTTATGTCTATGGGTAAACAACGACCTTGTATGCATTGTCCAAGGAATGAAACTCAAGCATGACCCTTTGACCTTATCCGAATATGACACATTCTCTTAACCGTTGCCTTCGTCGGAACTGATCCTTTTGCAGAGGGATATGCCTGCTGCTTTAAGATCCATCCATGATAACAGCTTCTCTTTCCTACACAGATATCTGCCGAACCTTCAGACTTCTTCTCTTGGCCTGTTGACCATCTGAGGCATGCAAACTGTTTATAATGTAATGTAATGCAGTCGAGCATTTATATAGCGTCCCTTCATGATACAAAAACCAATAGCTGACTGAATTGTTTTATAACATGACAATTACACTGGAAGGATTCCCTAATTTGCTTTGGCTTTTATAGCACCGACGTCAACTTGACTATTAATTTTCTGGAGTCTGTACGTACTCCTAAGAAATAATTATTTGATTTTTAAACTATGGAGGTTTTACCTATAATGAGAACAATAATGGCTTGACAGGTTGAGATTAATATGTGAGTTATAAGGAGTCTGGTTATTGCCGCAGGTTATTTTGCCGCAGGATGATGACGTTCATCTGTGTTATCTTTTGCCATGATGATTGTGTTGCTCTGTTCTGCTGTTCCCATTTCTGATGCATTAATGAATTAATATATGCAGTTGCATTAATGCTTGATTGATCAATTGAGTAATTGATTGAATAATTGGTTGATTATGTCAATTAGACTGGATTATGTCAGATTCAGAAAATAAGCACATTTTTGATTATTGATTATTTTGTAATTAATAATTAGAGAATAATAGCTTAGTTGTGAAATATAGAATGCTAACCACATGGATCCTCATTGAGTGCTTGTAATTTATATAGCGATGATGTCATGGAGTGAAGCTTTTTGTCATTGTTTGTGATATAATTGTAATTTCGAATTTCTTTAGTTCATTTCAGTTGGACATTAGCATGTAAGAACTATTCCATTGTTATGAGGCTGACATGAGACGAGGAGAAGAAGATGAAGGAGGAGGAGGAGGAGGAGGAGATGGATGATGATATACCGGTAATGTTAGCTAGACGATCATGTCATATTGCATTGTAGTTTGTGTACCATGAGTGTAACGCTCTTTGTAGGATTCTTTTTAGAAATGCTATCTACATACATACAAGCATACACACACATATACACATACATGTATATATATATGCATGCATGCATACATGCATTACATGAGGATTCATGTCTTTAGCATTCTGCATGAATGAATGAATGAATGCATATATATATATATATGTTTATATATATATATATATATATATATATATATATGCATGCACAAATATTTATATGCAGAATAGTTAAGTAGAATATCACAGAATATCTAATTAGCTGAGAATATGCTTATGTATGTACATACATGCATGCATCTTTATATCATCATTATCCTGCCAATATGTTTTTGTATCATAATTGCATAATGGCTCTCATAAAATGACGTCTCAATCGAAATCGTGCTATGTATTTGGCAAAATCTTGACTTTCTGTCATCGTCTAATAATGATGCTCTTAATCTATCACCACTATTGTCATTATGACGTCATTTTATTTTAAGTTCATTTGACTAAACTAGTTCAAACTAGTTTAAACTGTCTGAGTATTGAATAATATGTTGTTTCTCTGTGAATAATTGAAGTGGTCTTAATAATAATAATAATAATAATAATAATTTTATGGTGTGGTGAAGAAACATTGCTGTCGTCCTCTACAGGTCCTGAAACTGCCCGGCCGACTGACCTTTGCACTCTGCCACCTTAGGCTGGGTTTTAATTATCCCAGCAGAGACTTTTCTGACTGGTGTGTGTGTGTGTGACCCATGCGTTACTCATGGCTGAGGGCGGGTCAGCGCACGCGGCGGTGGCGGCTCCTCCACTTGCACCAGAATATCTAATTAGCTGTGAATATGCTTAAAGGTTACCATGACAACTGACCTGGGTGATGGGCTAAAATAGGGTGCTCTGTTCGTTTGTTAGGCTGTCAGCTGAGAACACTGCCTATGCAAATAAGGGTCGGCAAACTGTGACTTTTAGATATTCTCCTAGTTGAGTTGGAAAGTTCTTAGTAAGTAAGTAGGTTAGGGGTGTGCTTGAAATATATTTGTTAAAACAATAAAGGTGTTCCGAAATGTGCTTGAAGATTCATGCAACAATACAAATACCTAATGTCCTTGAGGTCATGTTAATTTTGCTTGAAGACCTGAGCCTTATACTGACTACCGTTAATTTTGCTTGAAGACCTGAGACACCGAATGTTGCCACAAGATGTCTTTAATTTTGAGATGGCAATAATCATGCAGTAATAATCTGTTGCTAACTTAAACTTAGTCTAACTGTTCATCTCTCAGCTAAAGATCAAAATTCAGAAAGTCATCAGCCAAACATCTGTCACATTCTCAGCTATTACTTGTGATTGTTTTGTGTTACAGAAAATTACCATATTGGTGCTTAGTCGAGACTCAATTTTTGGTTTTGCTGGTGAAATTAGGTTGTTTGGCCATTTGAGTGAAGGAGCATGACAATTATCTCCATCAAAGCAAATGTTGACGCTTTTGTGCTTTACTTTTTCATTGGCCGCTTCGTCTAAAGATGTCAGTCCTATGAAATATTAATTCTCTCCAGGATCTTCTTGCTCTCAGCTCTTGCCACGTGTTCTTGAACACTTAAATTTTGACCAAGGGTCATGCCACTTATTATCATGTTAAGCTAAGGATACTAATGGCTCTGGTTTACTCTGGCAGTCAAAGGGATTTCATCCTGTTTACTATAGACTGCAGGGCTTGTTTCAGATGTTCAAGAGTTACAGACTTAAATACTATTTATGACTATTGAGCACTACGAGAGAAAATTATATAAGAATGATAGAGATTTTATTACTTCAAATAGCTTTATAATATTGCAGTTGCTATATGACTCTGCCACTGTTTGGACTGTGACAGTGCCAGTCCTAAGCCTGGAGAAAGGAGGAGGGTGACACCAAATCATTTTCTATATGGAACGGTGTAGTTAAAAAAACAATAACAACAGTGGTTGCTATATTACAATGATTAATGATTAAGTGGGATTTCTAGACATAGTCGACCAAAGTACTATACTGACTTCTGCTAATAATATTTTCTAATTCATCAGCAGCAGAGGTAGAAGTAGCTGTGGTGTTGATGGTGGAAGTGGGGAGGGGTTAGGAGTGGTAGCAGCTTCCAGCATAAGTAGTTTTACCCAAGTGATAGGATATCTTGAGGATTTGCTAATGCATTTTAAGCTATATTATTGTTATTGGTATTGTTATTGTTATTATTATTATTATTATTATTATCTGGATTTATATAAACCCTGGCTGTACCCAAATATTAATCTTATTATTATTATTATTATTATCCGGATTTATAAAAACCCTGGCTGTACACAAATATTAATCTTATTATTATTATCATTATCATTGCTCTTACAAACATGTTTATTCTTGATAAAGTCATCAAACTCAACTACAGACTAACTGGTCCAAATTGACCCTTTTTCAATATGAGTGCATTGAGCCATCATGGAGTCTCATCTGGTCTCCGGATTGTTCCAATCTGATGTTCACAGACACTGAGTTTCCAACCTGAAGGTGAACCGATAAGCTCTATTGCTCAGGCATTCATTATCTTTGAGTTTGTGGATATTTTATACCTTGGGGCAAAAATTACATATGTGATAAAATAAAATAATATTGTTGTGATCAAATAATGTTCAATCATGTTTCCAGTGCTTTTGAGAGGATCTTATGAAACACTGTCAAATGTCTTGATATGATATTATATACTATTATATAGCTTATATAAAGAATATAATGTGATGTACTATACAAAGCAGTGATAATTAGTGAATATTACTACTAATAATGATGATAGAAATAATTATAAAAGTAGCAATAATTGATTTATTTTCGTGTCATTGTTAGGTTTTGATGAATTCAACTGATTCTCAGAAACTAATTTCATTAATTAGTTTTCAGCCTTTGCCTTAAACGATGTCAACGGATTGTGAAGCGATTGTGAAAGTGAAAGGGAGATTAGAGCCTCAATTAACTGCATTTATGTAAGTGCAACGTGGGTTTGATTTAGCAGTCCTTAAGCCAACACAAGAATCAATCACGAAACTAATGAAGTGTTAGTAACTTCGTTATTTCTACAGCCATAGGATATTATGACTGTGGTTGTCAGCTCCTCCTCTTTCACTCTGCCCAACCCACCCACCCTCAGTATATGATCAAAACACTCACTTTATCGTCAAATTAATTTAGGATTGCTAAAGTGGCAGAGTCCTTGCAATGTTTTTCTGTCTTTGAGACTTGTAGCTAGATTATCACCCCTCCCATGAGCAAATATGTGGAGGGTAATGCATGTACATGCATACATAAAAGGATGTTTATTGTTATATTATATGCAGTGATGAGGACATATTAACAAGGATTTGATGAGGAATGTAAATCTGAAGCAATTAATTCAGAGCCTTAGCAGTTGGAGTGAATCTGTCATCAAGTGCTTTACTGAATTTCTTCTGTGGATTTCGTTCAACGTGTTATTTATTCATTGAGTGCATTTATATAGCACCTGATTCAGAGGTGGTTCTAGCCCATTCCTGGTGGAAAAGAGCAGCCTGTTTCAATTGTTTAAATAGAAAGTATGTCCTGAATCTTAACCTGTGACAATTTTGTTACCACATTTTCAGTAAATGAGAGAGACGCTTCTTACCTTGCCCTTTTATTGATGCTTTACGAAGATGTAAAAATTATGCTGGAATTCTAGTGCTATCTGCAACATGTGGATGTTGGTTATGATGATGTTGGTGGGATGATGATGTAGTTTGATTATGATGTTTATGATGATCAGTGATGTACAGGTGGCAAGATGATGAGGATGCAGAATCCTAGGTATTAATATTATCATAAATTAGTGTTTCAAGAATATCTGGTGATGGTATATGAATTAAGACTGAGCTTGCCAGTATCTCTGTCTCATGAGAGGTGGAATCAAAGATAACAGATCATGTTATTTGTTATGTTATGTTAATATTATAATTCTGTGTTAAATGACATAGATAGATTTACTTATTCCCCTCACTGTGGATATTCATTGAATTGTCATGATGTCTTTGACATTCGTTCAATGTTACTTGGCTTTGGCAAGTGTGATAAATTCTCAATAGCTGCAGTTAAGTACTGATGCGGATGACTTATGAGTTCAAGTGACCAGTCAACTCATAGAAATGAATGATGACTCACTCTGTCTAATCATGATAATAGCAGATGAGTTGAGCTTAGTCATCGTAAAACTGTGTGAACCGTGGCATATTTTGTAGAAATTATCTCTTGCAACTTGTCTTGTTTTTGGACGTTTTCCGTTGTAAACAAAGGAGTTTCCCAATTATATCTGAATTAATCACCATTTAACCTCATGACCTCATCGTCTGCATCTCATGGATTGCCAGCCAACATGCACTGCCAATGCATTGGAGCCATCCATGGCTAATGGCAGCCAACATGCACTGCCAATGCACAGGAGCCATCTATGGCTAATGGCAGCCAACATGCACTGCCAATGCACAGGAGCCATCCATGGCTAATGGCAGCCAACATGCACTGCCAATGCACAGGAGCCATCTATGGCTAATGGCAGCCAACATGCACTGCCAATGCATTGGAGCCATCCATGGCTAATGGCAGCCAACATGCACTGCCAATGCATTGGAGCCATCCATGGCTAATGGCAGCCAACATGCACTGCCAATGCACAGGAGCCATCCATGGCTAATGGCAGCCAACATGCACTGCCAATGCACAGGAGCCATCCATGGCTGATCATCTAATGTGAGGTGATGATATCTGCGTTTATTATTATTATACCAGCTGACGAATCGCAGTTGTTTACAATTGATAAATAAAAGTAGTATAAGATTATTAAGAGTCAATGGCTCAATAACATAATATATATAGCATAATATATATAACATAATATATATAACATAATATATATAACATAATATATATAACATAATATATATAACATAATATATATAACATAATATATATAACATAATATATATAACATAATATATATAACATAATATATATAACATAATATATATAACATAATATATATAACATAATATATATAACATAATATATATAACATAATATATATAACATAATATATATAACATAATATATATAACATAATATATATAACATAATATATATAACAGTGTAGGAATGAAAATTTTGTTATCTTTATTTGGGAGTACAACTGCTTCTCTCTAGTCTTGTCTTGGTGAAGCATTCTGATGCCTCTTGTTATGCCACTATCTCTTGTCGTGGTATCTCATCATACTATTTATAATCCCACATTGCCAGATCTGGCATTTTTCTTAGTACGTATATACCTAAGAATATACTTATTGTGCATGTTTTTAACAACCTATATTTACATTTCTGAATGTTTAGTTTTTAGTTTATCAGTTGGTTTCCTGACCGTTTTCTGTAATTTCACACTTTTTTAATGATATTTTCCAATTTAGAAGTTTTTTGTATGACTATCATCTTAATCCGTTTGGTAGGTGAGGGAAGTCAAGGGTGTGGCGTTATAAATCAAAATGAGAACCTGGCCATAATTGTATCCCCTGGATATGCTCTTGCTGGTTGTGGCATTAAAGTAAGAATGCTTAAAATGAGTTATTATTCTCCCAAAGCTACATTCTTCAATCAGTTATACCTGATGCTCTAGTAATTCACTGTTCCTTTACGTACAGTAAACAATTACTAACCTAATAGGATGTGACAGCAACTGATTATGACATAACGTACAAGTTTGTCACTCTGATTTCTCTTTTGGATGACAAGACTAAAGCTTTCATATAAATTATAGCCATCCTTATTCAGAGTAGCTGAAGAACCGATGTATATATATATATATATATGCATATATATATTCAAATGAATTATTCCCGTTGTTTAATGCACTGCGTGGCCACCTTATAATGCTGGCCTCTGCTGCTGCCTCCTCCTCTGTCTCCGTTCTGTTGCGTCGTCCATTGAATAGCAGTCGGGACGACTGCTATGCTAGTCAAGTACGAATGAAAGTCCGCGGTGGCGGCCGACCGGTCGGTCCCTGCTCGCCGTCCGTCCGTGGGTCCGTCCGTGGCTTGGCTGCTGCCGCCCACCGTGTCCTGCCCTGCTGATCTCGTATCGACCGCTGCTGCTGCCTTCTCATTCCGTTACCAAGCAACATTTCAAATAAAGCGGCGGCGTCTGCTGGCAGCCGGCGTTGATCGCAAAAACCAGGTAGCCAAGTAAACTTTGCTGCTAAGGTATTGTTCACGCTCAAAACTCAATAACATGATGGCGGCGGCGGCGTCCTGAGAGCAGAGGCGGCGGCGGCAGACCCACCGCTTGTTGGCCCGCCCGCCGCCCGGTCGTGGGTCCGTCCGTGGCTTGGCTGCTGCCGCCCACCGTGTCCTGCCCTGCTGATCTCGTATCGACCGCTGCTGCTGCCTTCTCATTCCGTTACCAAGCAACATTTCAAATAAAGCGGCGGCGTCTGCTGGCAGCCGGCGTTGATCGCAAAAACCAGGTAGCCAAGTAAACTTTGCTGCTAAGGTATTGTTCACGCTCAAAACTCAATAACATGATGGCGGCGGCGGCGTCCTGAGAGCAGAGGCGGCGGCGGCAGACCCACCGCTTGTTGGCCCGCCCGCCGCCCGGTCGTTGGGCCGTGGCTGGGCCGATCGCGTCCCATTGCCATGACTTCCCGCATTCGAGTAATTGATCAGAGGCCGGTTTTTTGACGTCCGCCGCTTTACCTGTAAATGCAAATTTTTTGCGTCACGCCGGAGAGCAGTGTGGTTTATGGGAGGTAAGCGACCCTGGTCTCTGCCACGCATTTCCAACATGTTTGATTAGACTTAGGAACCAGTCACTGGATTTGACCAAATTGCAATACACAGTTTCTGTTAGAAAATGTCTTTTCTTTTGTTATTGAGGGTTTGGAAGGTTTTTGGCTATATTACTGTTTCTGTGCATTTGAATATTGTGCCACTTTATAGATTCAGGCCCTAAAGATTTTTACTGCATTTGTGAATAAGACTAGTATACCTGAAATAATTTATTATTTCATAGGACTAGTATACCTGAAATAATTTATTATTTCATAAGACTAGTATACCTGAAATAATTTATTATTTCATAAGACTAGTATACCTGAAATAATTTATTGGTGCAATTTGTAACTGGAAGAGGGAAACATGGTAGCATTGTCTGAGACAATACCACAAGGGGGAAGGGAAGGATGCTTTCATCACGGTCGTAGGGGGTTGTTCTCTGACTGGTTCCAACTAAAAGCTCTGTATTTATTTGCAATGTATACATTACATCATTCCACATCATAACGTTCGATCACATTCGATAACAGTATATCATAATTATTAATTGATTGCATGCACACGAGGTTGGTGGGGGAGAGGCTGAGTGCTCCGGTTCCATTCCACTGCATCCAGATGGATATGAAGATGCGAGTGCAATGGCATGCTGCATTTCGTGCACCTCTTCTGAAACTGACGTAGAACTGCTGGTTGGAGATGCTTGCGTAGAATTGGATGGGGCGGAATTAGAACGGTAACTAAAGGGGTTTCTGGTTTATTTTAAATTGGAGGAGAAAGATGCAGAACCCAGAAGCACTTAGAAGCATAAGTCAAGAGTACTCCTGAAGTTGGTTTTTGAATATGTTGTATTTTGGAATACAATGTTAAATGCGATTACACATATCTGCTTGTGTGTTTAGAACCAACAACTGGACAACAGTTTGCATATTAGGCTTTTTCGGTTGTAATAGCTTCCCATTGGATCTTCGACTCTTACCTAAGAACTCTTTAGGCCCTATTTTTATTCTACTCTGAAAACTGTCTTATACGACCGAGGTTGAACCGGGAGCGCCTCTGAGTATATTTCTTGATGAGGCGCTATATTAAGTATCATTGATTCATTGATTAGGCTGCTGTTGCAGCAGCTGCTGCTGTTTGCATTAATATAATTATTACATTCTATTCCACTCTGTATTAATATTATTATTAGAAACATCTTTGACCCTTTCAAAGTCACTCAGAAATGTGAATCTGTGGCACAAACAACAATAAGAATCCAACAACTAAAGTCTCTCGAGTTTTGTTTTATCTCTCTGTCTAAAATGTTTTGATAATGGAATTAAAAAAGTATTCATTTGAGGCCATCAATGATTTTTGCACCAAGGATTCATGTCCATTTTGCTTCCTGGTGTTTGTCCACCGGTTTGATCCGGGTTTAATAGTAATAATAATAATATTATTATTATTAACAACGCCGATTTATAAGGCGCCTGCAAAATTCCATTCCACTGAATCCAGAGAGATGGGTGCAATGGCATGAAGGATGGTATTAAGGCAACCAGCGCGGTTTGGTTAACACTTCTTCGGAACCTCTTTAAACTTTTGTTTGTTATGTTTAAGATGTTTAATTTTTGTGCATTTATTCCTTTGCATTGTGCCAACTGATGAGCATATTACAGTCATACTGAAAATCCTTATTAAGCTGTCAGGCTGAAATGCCTGTGCTATTAGTAGCGCAAGCAAGAAGTATTGCTTGCAGTAGATAATTATTTGCCTGCTGCTTGTCTGTAATTTTTAGCCAAACAGGTGGGAAAGTAGTCCTCATCAGATGACCGTTTAGATATTGTAAACCAAAGAGCCCTTCAGAAGCGGATACTGTACCACTTGTACGGCCCAAATTTCTTACGAAGGCGAAGATTTTGTATAAAACTGTGCATTATTCAAAAGCATTGGACGTTGAACCTGTTCTAGCCTACTAAACTGTCGATTTTTATCAAAATCTGCCTGTGTCTGCTCTGGCTTTGTGCATAATCTGTAGAGGGCCATTGAGAGGGGGGCCTTGGGCCTCGTAGAGACGAAGAGGATCACACTGACATCGAGAGACACATGGGCATATAGACAGACACTGCATGCTGCTAGACAGAACATAAGAGAGTTTTGTTCAAAATTCCTTTCACTTGGCCAGATTTCTGAAAGGCTGTTGAAATAGCGATACACTGTTAAGCATGTGCTCTCTGTGCTAAATGGTCTTCTCCATCAAACTTTGTTATGATACTTTAAATTTTTGATGTGAGTGTACAGAAGTGTACAGAGCACAGAGCATTTGCCCGTGAGCCCATCGACTTCAGTTATTAGGTATGATCCAAAAATCCTCCTCCATTTCCTGCTCCTCGTCATATTAAGGATGTTCATTCCCTGCCCCCTAAGGACACAATTAAACTATCAAAGCCTAACTGCATGGGCATTCATTGCCTGTGTTGGCCTCGTATGTGTTAAATATAATGACAATACAATAATAATTTTGTTATTATTATTGTGTTTATTATTATTATTATTAATATTATCATTTTTACTGTTGTTAGTATTAGTGTTAAAATATTAACAAGACTATGTATAGCTATTATGACAGTAATGATGAAAGTATATTTCGATTTCCCTAACCTATACGTGGCATATCATCGATGATGATCAATGTGCATAGTTTGGTACTGTGCAGGGTTGTTAATATCGCAATAATCGTGATATTTTGAAATCACCAATGCTTTTGTCAGTATCGCAGCGAGTATCGCGATAGTATTTTTTTGCTGGTATTGCATGTGTATCGAGATACCTATGTTTAGCCTGTCAGCTATACTCGATACCAATACTTTTTCGAACTGAAATTTACATGGTTTCTCAAAAAATATGCGCTGGCAATCGTTGCGCTTTGATAAATTTAGGCGTATAATATATAGCCTCTTGCGGTCATACAAACCTTGGTGCAAACAGATGGAATATTTTATAGGCCTAAATAATGAAATTACCGAAGTAAGCCTATGTCCTTTTGCTTTCACTGGTAGAAGTGGCTTGCCTAATTAATTTTAGAGTGCTTGCAAGTTTAGTTGATCTTGAAAATGAATAGGATTGAGGAAACGAAGATTGCAAGTGCGATGTTATAGCATTGTGTTCGAACAGCTTGCCTGAAGGCTACTTCAGAGACATTGAGATTGGCCCAAGGACCAATATATGCACAGGACTGGAAAGTTCCCATTTTCCTTCGTGTCAACAGTTTTGGGGCGATATTCAGAAGCCAGAACTTTGAGATCCTTTCAAAATGACATGCTGATTTATCAACCTTTAGTCGTGAAGCCAAATGTACAAATGACTCCGGGTTAAGTCAGCAAAAAATTTTTAAATGCTGTTGGAGGCTCAAAAGACCATATTTTCGAATAGAAGATAAATTTAGGTTGGGGCGACATCTGTGTTTAAGAGAAAAGCGTGAACACGGAAATTTGACGAGTAACCGTTCCTCTTATCTAGATTTCTTGTGATTGGCCCAAGCGATTTCTTGGGAAATTTTCTATAATTATCGGTGCATGAATTATAATTTATGCTAAGGTCGAATCAAGCAAGCATATTGAAAGTATTGGCAAAAGTATTGGTATTGGTATTGCAATACTTTTCAGTAAGAGGATGGGTATTGGTATCACGCTACTTATAATTAGGAAGTATTGGTATTGCTATTGCAACTTACCTTCAGTATTGTTAGCAGCCCTGGTATTGTGATAATGAAACAATGATGATGAATTAAGTTTAACCTAATACTGTCATGTTTTGGCTTTCATATGTGATTTGTGATAGTTGTAGTTTTTTTTATATTTGAATTTCGGTTTCTAAGAAACGAGTTGTTGATGTTGAAAGGAATTGATTGGTTCATGTTGAATGGGGTTGGTTCATGTTGAAAGGGGTCGGCTCATGTTTGAGAGATGTGATTGTACTGAATTTTATTATTCGATTTGGGTGCAGGTGGTAACCTCCTTTTGTTCTTGTTTATCTCTTCTAATAGTCGGTGTAATAGACATGAAACTCAACACCTCTTTGTATTAACTCTTAAGGATAATTACTGGCAAATCCAAAGTTCATGATTATTCATTTCTCAGCCAATCACAAATAAGCCCTCTTGGCCAATCAGAAGTAAATGTACATTATTGACTTGAATCAAGCAATTAAAAATGATATCAATCAAAGGTAAATAAATGATCAGTGAAATAACTTTCAGCAGATCATATGATTAGCCATTGAAAGTAGGTAGGTATGTACTTTATTGGCCCGCTTGCAAGCGCGCTGCGGGCACATCATAATATGAACAATCAAAATGATCTTAACAAACAAATACTCAAAATGAATAATATTCTTAGTTATTAATTCAAACTGTCAAGTATGCAGTATGATTACAAGTTATTACGGGAGTCAAATTTAACTGTATGGAAGCCATGCAAGGTGCTAACAATGCCACCTGGCCAATGAAAGGCCGAGTCTACATTTGGGAGGGTAGCAGCGGAAATCGATCCTTTGTCCAATCTGATCTTTTACTCATCATGCCAGAGTGTTGCCATTTTATTCAGGTGGTTCTAAAGAAACAACAAACAAAAACTTTTTATTGCCACGAATTTTACAATGACAAATAAACTGAAAATTCCACAAATGATGTTGACAAAGGGGAGGCCAGAAGAGACATAATCCCGCTGTTGGGGTCACCAAATTTTATTATCTCGTTACAATGGAAATGGCGGCAAGCATAGTCAAATCATAACTATATCAATCTTAACTAGTTAATTAAGAAAATTTTACATGGTAACTAAATAGGGGCTTGGATTTTGACAAAGGCATAATTACAAAATGTATCAAAAAAGTACAAGTCAGTGAGTTGTCTGTAGTTTAGAAAGTACAATCAAAGTAGCTATTTACATAAAGCTTAGGTGCTTTCATTAATTAGTCCACCAGTTATTTGCCTATGCAGTACTCTTTTATAGAGGGAGAAACTAAGAATCTGTTTGGTGTCAGTTGGAATAAAATTCCGGATATATGGGCCATTATATTTAGTTGAAAAACAACAAGTATTCAGTTTAGCATTCTCCGAGCATCTATGCCATCTCTCAATTGTCGATGAGAATTCGTTGGTTGGTTCTAGGTGTGTGCCTGGGCCCACCACGGACGACTATTTCAGCTTATAGTGCATTGTTTTGCTAACTGATGAAATATATTCGTTCATGGTGATGTTTAGCATCACATACGCTTGTGCATCTGAAGGGTTGCTATGTAAATATTCTACTACATGACAATGACATAGCATTAATGACTTAAGTCAGCCAGTCATAACTTATTAGCCTATCAGAAGTGAATTAATTACCTGAATAGTCACAAGTGATTATCCAATCACAGATAAGTTAATTCTTTTTATTACCGAAATTTGATACCGCACTTCTTCCAACATTTTTTGCTCAGAAGTGCACACACATGCCTCGACGATGCAACTGCAGTTGTACTGCAGAGCAATTGTGTGCGAAGGACTTGCTCAAGGTCCCTACACAGTGACTCCCCGAATGAGGGTCGAACCCACTCGCTCAGCGCACACTGAACGTTACGGGCTGCCCGCTCTAACTGATCGGCCACTGTGCGACACAATTATTATTTGAATGGGTCAATCACAAGTGACAGCCAATCAAACACACACAAAGAAGTGATTTAATCCTAATGATACTTAAGTACTTTTAGATTACTGGTATTGATTCAAAACCAAATTCATTCCCAGATTAAACCAAATGAAAATGGCTTTCTCTCCTTGTTTCCAATCAAGACATCATCCACGCAGAGTTTTTAAGTGTCAAGCAATAATCAGATCTGTATCAGTTTTTCAATAGCATGAGAAACATCATGATGGAAACAAACATGTGGTTCATATAAATATTGATGAGTGAAATTTCATGACAGGTATGAGAGAAAGGCCAGAGGGCCGCTGGTGTGTGTGTGTGTGTGTGTGTGTGTGTGTGTGTGTGTGTGTGTGTGTGTGTGTGTGTGTGTGTGTGTGTGTGTGTGTGTGTGTGTGTGTGTGTGTGTGTGTGTGTGTGTGTGTGTGTGTGTGTGTGTGTGTGTGTGTGTGTGTGTGTGTGTGTGTGTGTGTGTGTGTGTGTGTGTGTGTGTGTGTGTGTGTGTGTGTGTGTGTGTGTGTGTGTGTGTGTGTGTGTGTGTGTGTGTGTGTGATGGCAGGCAGGGGGTGTGAATCATGAATTTCACATAAATTTGTCTCTTGTGCCAATTTTATCGGCTTCTGGAGATCTTGTTGCGTGTCACGTACTGTTCTGTTGACTAATGAATAGTCACGTGTTTTCTTAAATAGATTTAGTAGCTGAAAGCTAATCTTGGTGTTGACTGTGAGTTTTGCTAAACCCTGTTCAACTTTAGACTTTTGGCTTTTTATCAAATTCAGCCAAGATCACTATTGAAAATTATCATTGCTGAGTCTTAGTATTGAGAACTCAGACTAAGCTCAAGTGCAGAACTTTAATTAATGCAGTAGTAATTAATGCATGGACTCATGGCAAATGACATTTTTTTGCCCAGTTCATACAGTTTTCTGTTAAATTGAAAGTCATTGTCTGACTACTTTAAGAATAGATTAATTGTTGGGAACTAAGAGTGAATCATTCTGCAGAATACGTATAGAATTATCTGCTTGTATATAATTTATATTTCCTGCTTTCTTAATTAATTTATGCAGTTAAATATATTAGAAAGTTTAGTATGACAGGTAACCATCTCAATGTTGGGTAATTCCGCTGAGTCATTCTAAAATTGGATTTAAACTTAACTGTAAAACCGTTAATTCCTCAAAACTGCTCAACAGTTTGGCAAGTAGTTGCAATGTGCTTTGCATGTTTCTGTATTTTATTTATATTTTATTTATTTCATCGATGATTTAGGGTGTGCCATAATGCAATGGTTAGTATGTGGGTCTTTCAAGCATGTGGTTTGGGGTTCAATTCCATGCCAGGGGTGAAATTTGGTTCGATATTTCTGCTCCAACTGTGCCCTACCCAACTCAGATATGATGAGTACTTTGACACTTTTGGCAGAAAGACGAAATGGCAAGGGGAGTGGACCACCACCATCATATGCTGAGACTAAGAAAAAATGGAATAAAGTTGCTAATGCTTCCTACTTTTGTCTGCCTCAAGGCTGACTTAAGGGACTATTCTTCAAAGATGGTTTAATCAACTGATGTCGGCATATACTATAAATGTGCAATTTTAAAGAATTTAAGTTTATTATAATATTGTTTTAATTATATGATTTATATTTTAACTGTTTTCTTATGATATGACAAAACTGACAATGATTTATTTATTTAATTAAACTCTGAAAATTTTAATTGATTTTTATTCATGATGCAGCTCAGCGATATGGATTAGGGTGGTAATAATTAATAATACATTGACCTCATTAATGTGAAGTTTAGTTTCCTGCGACTTGCTACCCTTCAATGGTGCTGTTAAAAATCTGAGACTACATTTGTAATAGAATCTGTTGAGGAGGTCGATTGAATGACGACACATGAGTCAGATGTTCTTGTGAGACTCTCAGAGAAAACGTTTTTATGATATTAGAATTTGACCCTTATAGTCATTTAAAAGGGCTTGCTTAGTTTTTGAAGAAATCTGCTTATTGTTTTCATTCACAGGTTTGACTATGTTATTTTATGAGAGCAAACAATTGACAAGCAGACTGATACATAGATATCAGTAATTTGGGAGCAATGTATTAACCATAAGTTGATTAATAATAGCATTTGTATTGTAGTATTGAAAGTTATTGTGTAAAAACGGCAGCTTGTTTATTTACAAAGAAAATATGTAGAGGGTTTTGGGTATCATCCAGATCAGGTAGCAGTGATATCTGAATTGTTTTGAACTGCTTTAGAACTGGCTGACCTATTCTTTTCAGAAAATAAAAATGGCTCTCAAACTGGATGCCATTTGTGCAAAGCTGAAACTGAATATTGTCGCTACTGAAACAGGAATTTCCACAACAGACAACAATAATGAAACGAAACTATCTCGCTACCAGTCTATGCTCTGTGAACCCTCCTTGGCTGAGGGTTCAGAGGTTGAACAAGATCTCAGTTCAGGCAACCAACATCCAGAGGGATCTCCACCGAAAAAGCGATTTGCTGTGGCATCATCTTTGCATCTGTTTGAAGAATCAAATTCTGCTCCAATAATAACTCCACCATCTAGTGAAAACAGTTTTTCGGTCTGCAATCGCCGAAATCGGCGCAAAAACTTCCAGCCGCGATTCGTTCAGGAAGTGGTGGAGGATGAAGTACGTGGAGAGAAATTGATGGAGCAGTCGGCTGTTCCTAGTAGTAATACAAGTGAAAATGGTGGCTTATGTCATTCTACTGTCGACAGAGGTGAATTGGGTGGACCTGAAGCAGAGTATGGGGTGCTTGACTTGAGGGTTGGGGACTGTGTTCGAGTTGAGAGTGGGAGAAATGGCAATGGTAGAGCCACCGAAGATCTTTCCATTGATAGTTGTGGTGTAATCGACTTATCAATGAACAGGTCGAATGAGAGGATGAAGTCCTGTTCACTGCAAGTCCAGACAACTGCTAGGGGGTCGTCTTGTGACTCTCCTCGAGATTTGTCTGCTGTAAAGAAAGAGTCTGGCGTTGGCATTCCAGTGAACAATGTCCAATCTGAGGTCTCTGAATATGCCGTACGGACAATGAATAAACTCCTGAAGATCTACGGGCTTTCAGAGGAAAGTGGTTACCCCGAGACAATGGTCAAGGGTCCTCCACTCCAGCCACTTTCAACTGGTGCCATGCTCTGGCCTGTGTCTGAGACTCCAGTTCTTCCAAGGGCAACTAGTCTCACTTCTGTCATTCCAGAGGACCTTAAGCTTTCCTATTCTTCTGAGGACCTTGACCTCACAAAGTCTTCAGCATCTCCTTCAAGTCAGTCCATGGACGCCAGTGCAGGAAGTCTGATGGATGAAGACTGTTTGCTACCAAACCTCATGAAAGGTATGAGATTCTTGTTTACGTTCTCTTGTGATAATGAAAACTGTGACAGCTTTTATATGATTACTTTAATTGTTATACAGTCTGTTATACCAGTACTCCAATTGTTAGTATTAGCGTTTGGAAAAAATGGTCAGTGGTATCTACTTGGCCAGATGGATGTGTAGGAAACTGTTAGCACTTCATTAATAGAATGCATGGGAAAGTGATAGAGTTGAAGGGTGAGATGTATACGAAAGGGTTAGTATTGAAGCATTGGATGACCTTTAGAAAGACTTCATTCTGAAAAAAAGCTGTCCTTGTTGACTGCAACAATGGTTTACTATTTTGAGTTGTTAACAGCTCATAGTGGAATTGTTTTACACTTTTTTTATCACTTTCACCTCCGGCTGACACTAAGCAATAGTAACTTATAATAAAATAACAGCAGTTATTAAACATGTTGCAACCAAGATGTTGATAATAGTTGTTTTTTGTTGTTGTAACTATAAATTAGTATTGTTTAGGTTTTAACCTGAAGCATATATATGGTCCATGAAGAGTAAGGCAACATCGTGATATTCAAGGCAAAAAGCCTTGAATATCACGATGTTGCCTTACTCTTACTTACTTACTTACTGCCTTACTTCGTCTGCCACATTAGTTAATCCACATTTGGGTATATACAAATTGAAAGGCTCTGGAAAAGAAAATTGAAGAGATATCTAACAATCTCCAGATATGGTTGAAAAGTGTCAACACACATCTCAAATAATGTGACACAGGACAATTGAATCACTTGCAAGGGATGTGTGCAAGTAGATGTCAGCCCTAAGTTTTGAGACTTTGCAGGACAACCTGCCAAGTAGTGACCCTAGCTGGACTCAGTCAATGCAGGGGAATAGAAGAAGAATAGATTGCTATTTTTATTGTCTCTTTTACTGGCCCTTTGCAGAAGTTTGTTGTGAATCTTTCCATGTTTTTCTCAAGTGACATATTATGACATTATCAGAGGTTGAACACAATCTATTGGGATTGTTGTTGAAATCACATTATCAGATTGAGAACATCGCTGATTAGTTTTACTCTGCAATACTGTATAAATGATTGAATAATTTTGATATAGTACCATCATTGTTTTGATTTCTGTATAATAAGATGGGATGGTCCTACCGGATCTGTTTTCTTATCTGATTGCCTGTATGTAATTGTGTTGAACATACAGCATATATTGTGTATAAGGGCAAGAGCAAAATCGGCAGATTCGATTAGACATTCAGATAAAGGTACTTCTCTCTAGAAGGCTTGATCGTGAAATTGAAGACAGATCATTACTGACCTGCATTGGCCTGTAATTTCTATTGAGACTCGGTTGCCATGGGTGATTGACTTTGAGTGCACAGGCTGTGGAACGCCTCATCGACTATTTATTGTCTCCATGGCAACTGACAACAGATCAGGCCAACCGACAGGTCAACCGTTCATATTTTAAGGAAGCGATGTTGCACTTTATGGTTAAATTTTATCAGTGAGTTTGTTGCAGAACAGAGTGAGGACAAAAAATTGACTCATTATTTTATGTGCTAGGTTTGAACTGCTGCACATGGATTTTGGATGATATGTAAATGTGTCTTGTGACACACAAAACATGTGACAGTGTTTGCTGATTCAACATGTGAGGGAGGGCTGCATTATTCTGGGATTATTGTCAAATCAAGTGCTTTTTGTCTATGATAACTACAATTAGTGGAGCTGCTCAGCTTACAAATTCATTTGAAATTATTGCTATCTGTGGCCAATGTGCAATTTATGTCGGTCCTTATGTGGGCCTGTATATGGGTCTGTATGTGGGTCTCTTTATTTGGGTACTTTGAAAGACTTGCATGTCTTTGATAGACCTACATGACAGTCAAAGAATTCCAAATTTATGTTCTGAGTATAGAGAAGTTCTATCCTGATTCTAACAGAATCCTGTTTTTCATTTTATTTGGGTTTGAATAATTTGCTTTCACAAATTAATATATATATATATATATTATATATATATATATATATATATATATATATATTATTGGATGAGTGGTATAAATCACTTTCCCAATTGCCTTCTTTGTCTGAATTCAACTTTTGCTTACCCAGATTGGATCAAGAGGGTGAGCTCTTACTTACTTACGAGTGCTTGTGCTCAATTATTGGTCCATCATCTGCTTCTGTCATGTCATTTTCTGATCATATTCAGGCTAATTGTAAATCATGTAATTTTTAGTCATTCAGGATAGTTACAGCTGTGAAGGCTAAATAAGGACTCCAACAGACACAGTATCAATGTCCTCGCATCCTTACAATGGCTTCCCATTAAATAGTTCATCTTTATGGTTTGCGTGGCGTTCGTTCCATTTAAAAAGACCTAGTCTTCTTTGTTTTCAGCCCTCAGGCTCACACACCGATCACACAGTTTTCAGGCATTTCTATAATATTAATCAATTGATTGACCATCATTGATATGATGCTTTTTAATGAGAATGTCTAAGCAAACTTCTCTGGTTGTTCCATTGTTATGGAATGCCTGTCCGTTCATTGAGTTTAGATACCCACCATAGCAGACATTTTTGTCCTTCTGATCTCTTGGATCTTGACTGTAGTAGGCAAGACTCCACTATACTAATTGCAGGTTGTGATTATAGTAATAGGTTTATACTGAGGTTGGCCTGTGTCCAAACTTTGTTAAAGATTCAATGCTCTAAACGGTCAGCCTAATTTTGTGCATATTCTATGACATCATATTCTTTAATTAACGAACTTTGACCAATTTCCGGTTTTTGACCAGTGTTCACTTTGTGCTGTACATTATTATGTATGCTCTAAATAGTCTATACTTCAATTGGTTAATATTATGACTGGTGCCACGCTTTTTAATTGACTGGTTCTCCGTTAGACAGTCATGATCTTTTTCTGTTGATCGGTTGATTTCATGATTGAATCGCAAGCGTTGATTAGGTGCTTGTTGCCTTAGCAACGGTGCAGAAGACCTCATGCATAATTTGTGGTGCATCGAAACTTGGCAAATGGTTTATTGTGCAAATCATGCAGATTTGCTGTCAATTGATGGAAGCTTTGGTGCGATCAATCGGCCGTGACCGTCTGGTCTGGCCTCTGCACGCATGGGTGGCGATGAGCAATTGTGCAAACAATTGAAGTTGGATTGAAATGGGTTGCCATGCCAACGGGCTGTCGAGCATAGAGGTGTATTGCTTGGTGGTGGATATCCATGGCGTGGCAAACGTGTTTGTCC
This sequence comes from Bimastos eiseni, assembly GCA_959347315.1. Classification (NCBI taxonomy): domain Eukaryota; kingdom Metazoa; phylum Annelida; class Clitellata; order Crassiclitellata; family Lumbricidae; genus Bimastos; species Bimastos eiseni. The sequence continues at coordinate 25,335,210 of OY365812.1, read as the reverse complement.
ATCGTCCAGCTGAGTTTTGCCCCAACATGTTCATCTCTGTCTGTCTGGCTCATATGGAATTTTTATGGCGTCGACCGTTTGATTGACCGATGACCTGGTCAATCAATTGATTAATATTATAGGATCAACGAATCAATTGAATCAAACTTAACTTTAACCTTATTTACTTACTTTTGTGTAAGAATATTAACGAGCAACTGATTTTTTTCTATTCAGACTGTTTCCAGTTTTTTCCTATTTTTGTAACAGTTGTTGTTGCTGCTGTTGTTCTGATTGTTGTCAGTTGTTGTCAGGCTGTTGTTGGTTACTCTTTGGATTTATTTGTTGTTTGTGTGCTGTTATTCTGTTGGATATTGCTGACTTCCGTCTTCTTCTTGATGTTTTTAACACAAACGTGTTAGATATTCTGTTTGTTGCTGCTTTTATTTATGAGGCTCTGCAGATGTTGGGTTTCGTGACAGTTTTGGGTACAAATAGTTTGTTCTTTGTAGCCACGGATCACAATCACCACGACACATTGAGTGACATTCTTTGCTGTTATTCTCTTCGATCGCATTCCAAGTTGAAGTTTATTTACTTCAGCTGCTATCATTTCTGCCTTTTCAGTTAACAATCTCATCATGTGTGTGAGGATTTCATCTTTTTCATTATAGTGATCATGTGCATTCCTTAAGAAAGGATGTTTTTCCGATGAGATCACAAAGCTTAGAGCAATTTATTTTCTTTGAGAAGATTTTACATAAATTCCTGAGTATTATGGCTTCAGAATGTTCTACATTAAGCGTCTTCTGGCATTCCAAGTTCTGCCTCAATGGCTGTTGATCAATCTTGATGAATGGAATTCAGTTCACAGCATGTCATGTGAAGCTGCTTTAGACCAATTGAGTTGCGTTCGGTTATTATTATTATCTGAATATTTCATGATGTTAATTTTCTTAAGTACCTCTGAAATACATTGATCTGTGCTGCACTTTGTACCCAGATATCTACTAGACCTTATTCTCTACTAATGCAGAATTTGCTTTTAAAACAAAAATGTCTCATTGTAAGAAACAGTTACTTGGGACTGCTTGATTGAATACCAGACATCTTTTCTAGCCAATGAGGGGTTGTGTGTTCCCATTTAGAAGATAAAGTTTAAAACTAGTTTTAGTGTCTTTTCAGCTTTTTCCACATTTGTGAAGCATATTTATTTCAGTTATCACTTAAAATGACTGACCGCCTCTTCTACGGGTGTTAGTATGCTTGTGTGTTTTTCCGAATTTTTATGGTATTTTGCTGTGCCAAAGGCACTGGAGCTGGGCACCTCAGCCTGCCTCTGTTGGCCTCTGTTGGCCTCTCTGCCCAACCAGTGTTGTCTGACGTACACTGACAATTATTTTGTGAGCTGTTTGCAGACGTACACCGGATTTTTGTTCAAATTTCTTATTCATGGTTGTGTGGGTGGGGAGTGGAGGTGCGAGGGCCTCACTGAGGGGAAGGGAGGGAGGGAGGGAGGGGAATGGGTCGGAATATTGAAAACGCCTGATAATTACGGATGCTAAAATTTGGGCATTCCGGCTATTTGATATCACCACAAGTGGCCCTAACTGAATCAAACCTGCTCTGTACAGCTCTGAGTGGAATCTGTGGTATGTTGAGTCAGTTTGTTTTGGGTTTTGTCGTCTGTTGTGTGTTCTGGAGGCAAGTCTTATTGGCTGAAAAATAGAAACAGATCGCTGAACATCGGATCAAGATGTTTGAATAAGACAAAACAGGTCTCCTTAAGATTAATGGGAAGAATACAGACATCTGAAGAACCATTAACAACTCTTTAGAAACTACTCACGAACAGTTTGAATTAAATTCACCAATTGTTGTTAGTGTCATCAAAGACCTCGAAGATGTTTTTCCTCATATTTCTCTTATAAAGTTGTGGTGCTTAAGGAATAAATATGTTCTGAATATGCAATCATTATTAATTTTCATGGCCAAAAAGTTTTCAATGAAAAGATGTTTGATGACTAACAAAGACCTAAAAAATCAACAATGTCCACAAAGTATGTTACATTGATGCTTACCTTGCCCTTCTTCAAAGCTTTGGGATCTGACTGCTGCTGCAGTTGTCCTCCAGTCTCTCCAACTAGTGGCTCTGGCAGTGTTGTTTTCATTTTTGTTTGTTATGGTTTTGGTGGCAGTGGTTGTAGTGGCGGTGGTAGTAATGTTTTGATCTATTCATGGTTAGAAATGTAGCTGTTAGAAGATAGTATTTTTGGGTTGTCAATGTTTTTAAATCTGTTCTTGTGACAAAAAAGATCTTTTTTGGCACTGGACTGGAACAAGCACTATTCATTCATTGGCACAGTGGCCGATCGGTTAGAGCGGTCAGCCCGTAGCACTCAGTGTGTGCTGAGTGAGCGGGTTCTACCCTCGTCCGAGGCATCAGTCACTGTGTAGGGACTTTGAGCAAGTCCTTCGTGCACAATTGCTCTGCAGTACAACTGCAATTGCGCCGTCGAGGTGTGTGTATGCACTTCAGAGCAAAAAGATGTTGGAAGAAGGGCGGTATCAAATTTTGGTAATAAAATATATAAATAAATAAATAAATTGGTAGTAACTTGGACTTGTTACAATAACATAACATGCAGAGATTTATTTATGGTGATGTGTGAGAGAAGCATTTCTTTCGTCTGCCTCCTCTTCTTACATCTTCCTCCTCGGTTGTCTTCCTTGCCCTCTGTCTACGTCTTCCTTGTGTCCTCATTACATCTTCTTCCCATTTTCATTGCATCTTCCTCCCATTCATTGCATCTTCTGCTACCCATCTTCATTGCATCTTCTTCCCAACTTCATTGCATCTACCTCCCATCTTCATTGCATCTACCTCCCATCTTCATTGCATTTACCTCCCATCTTCATTGCATCTACCTCCCATCTTCATTGAGTCTTCATGACATCTTCCTTGTATGTTCTTAGAATACTTCTTTTGCCTTCTATATAACTTCTACTGTGCATTTCTGATTATGGGCCATAAATTATTTTAGGTCTAAAGTCATCTCGTCAGTTTCTTCCTCCAAGCTTCAGTGGATTCTCTAACAAACACTCATTATCGAAACGCTCTAGTTTCAAACAGTTCCTGCCAGACTATGGAAAGTATGCCAAACGGTTAGTGGAGTCTGTATACGTATGTATGTACACAGACATGTGTATTTATACATAAGAAAGTCTGTATACTTTGCTTATAGTGCAGTGTAACCAGTAACTAGTAACCAGTTCAGAATTTAGCTCTAACAGCTAGGATTTCTAGGATTCGTTTGCCAGATTAGCAATCGCTTGAGAACAATTGCCAAGCAAGGAGCCATTCTGATGACCTGCTGTAGAATAATGACTGGTGACAAAGATAGCACTGACAACTTTTACGATAATTGCAGATGATGAATTTATGATTCTTAGCGCCTAAACATTTGTGTACTTAAGCTCTTGAAATTTATGTTGACAAGTTGCATTGAGTTCCCTGTCATTGCTTTTCGTTCACAATCATTGTCGAAGCATTTTATTTAAAAGAACATCTTAAAATGACTAGATTATGTTCTGATTGTGAATTTGTGATACTGTTTAACATGTGCATGCATATATATATATATATATATAATGGATTATGCAGAAATTTTTTGTAATTTATACAAAAAATTGCATAATCGCATAAACCATGGGTCCTAGTCATCAACAATTACGTTGTCTGGTTCTGGTCGGTAAACTATAGCCCCTGTAGCCTAGTAATAGCCTATTGAAACATCTTGATCTGATGTTCAGTTTTATAGTTGACACTAACTGAAATGTCCAAACTTTTTGCAATAATTTGCGAAATCTTTCCGTTTAGGAATTTATATAAGAACCGCCAATTTATGCAAAAAATTGCAAAATCACACAATCGCATAAACCACAGGGCCCTACTGATGCCTTGTGTATAAGAATAATGTTGCTGTGGGGTTTCCAGATTGCATCAGATATATGCAGAAGTTTGCAGGAAGTTTAAGACTAAAAACTGGAAATGCCAATTGCAACACTGCAGTGTTATTTTCGTTCAAGAAATCATTTTTGTTTTAGTTTTTGTTCAGTTTGATGTGATTCATTTCAGTTTATTTCTAGTTCTAGTTCCATTTCTGAAAATCATTTTAGTGTTAGTTTAGTTTTTATTCGTGAAATCATTACCCGTTTTAGTTTAGTTTTTATTCATCCAATCTTTTTAGTTATTGATTTAGTTCACGATTGTCTAATCTTTCGATCTTGTTTTAGAGAACCGCAATAAATCAGACCCAGGTCATTCATTGTCCATGAGTTATTAGGAATGATGCTTATCGAGTATTCTTCGAACCCATTCAAATTTAGCCTAAGAAAATCTTGCATTCCCAAAGATTATAACATCCTGTTGCATCTGCCTGCTGTTAAAGGTCTACATAAAGAAAAGATCCTTTTAACATTAGCCTGGAAGGCAGAAGCTACGAGAAGATCTTCAACTAGAAAAGCTATAACGTTGGATAAATCATCCTTTATTCGGACCACAATCTAGAGGCATTGTCTCCACTATACTTTGTCACCTCTGATAAATAAATATCTGTCCATTTCTTCTAGGATATTTTTCCCATTGTGATATCAACTTTATGTCTACTTAGGAGTTATATGTCTCGTCCATTCAACTTTGCTGCCAGAAATTTGAACTTTTTAATGCTCCAGATCCTCATGCTTCATTTTGGATTTGACTTGAATTAGCACGGAAAGAAAGAAATTGATAATTGTAATTTCTATAGTTTTCGTTCAAGATTTCAATTTCGTTTTAGTTTTTATTTAGTTCTGCAGAAATCTTTTCCGTTTTTATTTAGTTCTAGTTGTTAATTTCTTTCTAGTTCTCGTTTTCGTTTTTGCGAACGATAAAAATTTAATTTAGTTCTAGTTTTAGTTTCGTGAACGAAATTAAGACTGCAACACTGCATAAAATGTAGACCTCTCTTCTAGATCTAAAATCACTGAGCAAAGAAAACTCATTGAATGGTTTCGTCATGTGGAACCAATGTCCTCCATAACGCATAGCAAGGTATGAAGGAAAAAGAGACGTTGGAAGACCCTGACTGTGCTTCTGCTAGAAACGTATAAACGAAGGCCTAACAAGGCTTGGATTAAACATGACAACTGAACTAGACATCTTGGAGAATGATCACACAATTCTGATTATTTGAATTTGTGAGGTGGGCCATAGAGTAATGGAAAATAAACTAGGTCACAGAGCATGTATTCATGTATGATGTCATATATTGATGAATAGTTATGAGGTGTGATGAATGCTGCATCTGAATTTGACTTTAGTTGTAGTTGTGCAAATGAATTTCTTTTATTTGTGGCTGAAGATACAGTTCCCCAGATGAGTGCAATGGATCGGTCTGTCGAGAGAAGGGTTTCAAGGAACATTTCCACTGCACGGCCTGCACATCACGGGTAAATAACGATGTCTCTCTCACTCCACCACTTGCACTCAGAGAAAAGAATAACATATTTGAGTAGCTATTGAGTAAGTAAACTGGGGATGGATGTGCCTGAGGTACTTTGCTTCTTCACATCCAACCGTTATCTTCTTAGCTCATTTTGTTATTACTGCCCTGGTGTCTACTCTCAAATTATAAGGCAAACTTTTTCATGTCAAATGTAGGTTACAAGTTATTGATCAAAATGTGACAGTGAACTGTATGTGACATCCTCTGAAGTTGTGGATTTCACAAGATACTATGTGATGGTCACTATGTGATCTGTTACACTATTATCAATCAGTTCAAAGTTATTTTATGTGTCATCAACAAGTTTTCAGATTCAGGTGATTTTGAACTTTGTACACAGCCACTAACCCTTTATACCGACCAGAGCTTAGTAGTAATACGTAAGGCATAATCAATAATGCTGGTCGTTAGAGGTTTAAATTAATTTATTCACAGTCAATCACAGCCAATTACAATCTGATAAATGGGAGAATTAAATTTTGTAATTGATTGAAGGTTTTGTTAATCCCTGAATATGAGTTCTGTTGTGTAGACCTAATTATTTGTTGATAATATTTTGCGTCTTTTATTTTTTTGTCCGATCGATTGAAGGTTTTCCCTAAGAAGGAGGAGATGATCCGACATTTCAAGTGGCACAAGAAGCGCGAGGACTCTCTCCAGCACGGTTTCATGAGGTACAGTCCGTTGGACGACTGCTCCAAGAGGTTCTCTGTTCACTGCAGTCACAATGGAAAACACACCCACTACCACTGTCTCCAGGTGAGGGTTCGTTGCACCACAACACTACCTACTGAAACCCCAACACTACCCACTGACACACCAATACTACCCACTGAAGCCCAAACACTAACCACTGACTACCCAGCACTACCCACCAACACCCCAATGCTACCCACTGACACCCAACACTACCCATTGACACCCCAGCACTACATGTTGACACCCCAACACTACCCATTGACTCCCCAACACTACCCACTGACACCCAAATGCTGCCCACTGAAACCCCAATGCTGCCCACTGACCCAGCAGTACCTATTGACACCCCAACACTACCCATTGACACCCCAACACTACCCACTTATGCCTCAACACTACCCACTGACACTCCAATGCTGCCCACTGACACCCAATGCTAACCATTGACACCCCAACACTACCCATTGACACCCCAACACTACCCACTGACACCCCAACACTACCCACTGACATCCTTGGTCTGAAGGTGAAGGTTAGTGCTAGCACTTGTGTCTGCATGCTATCATTACATCCAGTCAACATTGAGTAACATTCGCTTAGGAAACTGAAAGTTGAAGCTGTATTCAGTTGCTGTCGATTTGATCACTAAAAGACACAATAATGTTGTGTGTAAGTATTTCTGTTGATGGAAAGTGAAAAATGAAAAATATGACTTTGTATGATTACATTTAATTTGTCTGCTGTCTCCTCATCTCATGAACTTATGACAACCTCAAAGGGTTAAACCCTCTTCCAGTCATTTCTGTTTATGCTTTTGTTGTTGTGCAGTTTGCCTCGGCTGGTGTGAGACTGTTGCCTGATTAATAGTTTTCTCATCTCTTTAGGACGGCTGTAGCAAGGTTTACATCAGTACGTCAGATGTCCAGATGCATGCCAACTACCACCGCAAGGACTCGGCTATCATCCAGGAGGGATTTCAGAGGTTTCGTGCCACTGAGAACTGTGCCATGGTGTCCTGCGCTTTTGCCGGTCAGAAGACGACGCACTTTCACTGTCGAAGGACTGGTTGCAATTTCACTTTCAAGAACAAGGCAGATATGGGTGTGTTTCTTTGAAGTAGTCATTCTCTGAATTTCAATTTCATATGTTTCAACTCTAACTGCAATAACTAATGATTTATACCTAACTATTAATTAATTAAATAAATAATAAGTAGTATCTCAGTGTGAATTGTAATTATCTTTATTTTTCTATGTGTAGTAGAACCTCATGTCTTACTGCAATCAACTTTCTGCATTGTCTTTTGCTGAGATGGCACTTGATCAAATCCTTATAAAAATCTGTTATAAATTTCCAGCGGCTTTTGCATGTCTCTGCTTGAAGCTCACTATTCTGCTCTGTTCAGAGAAGCTATCAACCTGCTTCTCTTAGTTTCTATGCATCAATTGAAATCTTTACCTGCTTTCCCCAAGTTCTGACTAATTTCTTTTTGATTTATTGGCTCTAATAGCTTTGCTTGTCCTTGACTTAATTTGGCCTTGATGACCGAATTTCCTTTGATATGAGCTTGACTATTGTAACTCAGTCCTTCTTATTGGTGCAAAACAATTCTTTAGAAATTTCAACCAAATTGATTTCACTGTTGAGAGGGCTTTAATCAGAGCATGCAAATGTTAGTGCATGGTTATTATTATCTTACAACTCTTAACATGTTCCCTGCTGAGCAGAGTCCAGTGAATGTGAGTTGAGGTTGTTAGCTGAGTGAATTCTGTGAATTTCTGTGCAGTGATCAATTGATCATAGGCAAGTGGCCTGCTGACCTCTGCCACCAATCAGTAGAATTTGCTCGCGAAGTCATGGTGTACGTCCGATGACTTCTTTAAAACTGTTCTTATATTTGTTTGGAGTAGTTATATAAGTTGTTAGCATAATAATTTGAATGATGGGATAACCAGTGAATTGCCTGGCAGGTGTTGACCAGAAATAGGCGATGATTATTACTGTTTACTTTTCTCTAGAGAAGCACAAGACCTATCACCAGAAAGATGAAATCTTGACACGCGATGGATTCAAAAAGTTCATGAAATACGAACAGTGTCATTACGTCGGATGCAACTACAGTCGCGTTAGCAATCACATTCACTGCATTCGACCAGGCAAGCTGCTTAACATCTGCCTCCTCTATTGTGCATGGAACATCTACGTAAATGCACGTATAAATAGTTGCAGCATTTAAAGCCACCATCACCTTGTCTTTTGACTGAGTGTTGATGATGTCGAGATATTAGTGCAGTTGGGCAACCTGTCCTTATGAGCTGCAACGTTAACCATCAATGTTAATGGTAGTTTTATTTGAAGCCCAGATGCTATGGTGCAGTGGTTCTTGAAAGGAACCATCCATGTTTCCAGGCTGATACAATAAAAGTACAGACAGTTATGTCACTCTACCACTTCACTCTCATGACCTATTCAGCCTTCAACAGATGGGTTAAGTTTCCTTTTGTAAAATATGTGTTTTTATTGAAAAACTCTCGTCATAAAACTGCGAATTAGAACTAGCAATGAAAGCTAAATCAACACACCATAATTTCTGGCCATTTTAACCCTTTTAACCCAGTGTTGTTGATTACGCCTTAAACTTTAGTACATGCTGGTCGTTAAAGAGTTAAATACAGGATGAGCAGTTCATAAATGTAGGTAGGAAGGGTTTCACTGAGTTATTGGTTTTTGATTAGCTGAACAATGGTATGGTCAATGAGATTGAATTGTTAGCTAATGATATGTTTGATGATTGATTGATCATTTGAATGCCTAAAGATTAATGAGCTTTCTGAATGCAATTGTTTTAAGGATGCAGCTATGTTCTCCACTCCACTGGGCAGTTGTACTCACACAAACGCAAACACGAACGGCGTGAAATTGAGCAGGCGATGTACAAACAGATAGGACCTGTGCCTGTCACCAACATTCGATCGACTGCTTCTCCCTCGGACAGCCTTCCCCTTCCCACGGCCGTCGGTGGTCAGCCACCCGTTGTCTTGACCACGAATGCCAAGCATCAGCTTGACGCTGGCAGCCCAGTTAAAGTTACCAACGTGAAGGAACTGCCAAGCGTCGTGAAATCAGAGTATTTTGAGAAGTTGAGTGGCGGTGCTAGTGGTGTTTTGACCGGCAATGACAATGGAAGCGAGGCCCTAGATATGGACCTGGAAGTGAAAGCGGAAGTGAAAGCAGAAAAGGAAGAGGAGAGAGATTTTGGGGAGAGTTTTCTGTCGGCTGGAATGGTGAATTTGGCATCAGACTTTGTTGGAAAGGATCTTGGAGATTCACTGAATCTACCAATCACCATGGCGCCTCTACTGGCCATGGATATGGATAGCAAAAGCGATGAAGATGGATATGGCATGGATGAGCCATCGTCATTGAGCGTTGTGCCATCGTTAATGCAGATGCCATTTTTTCTGCCCAAAACTCTGCCAGTTGTTAACGAGAAAAAGGAAAGAGATGAGTCTTGGAAGAGATACCTGACCAGGTGAACTTAATGTTGCTATTTCATAGCTACTGGTATCATTAGTATTGGCTGTTATTTGTTAAAAGAATGGACCATTCATGCGCAAATTCATTCATTCATTTGTTTGATCATTCACTCACCTGATAGAGAGATACACTGAACTGAATGACAGACACTCTTAGTATATTAACAGTCCTCTTGGACTCTGCTTTTTGTGTCATTGCCATGAAATTGGATGTTTTGCTATGGTTTGCTGCAATGCAAAGTTTAAAGAAAAAGCACGGAAAGATTGGCCAGAGAGGCATGTGATGATAAATATCATCATCATCATCATCATTCCTATCATCTCAGTAACTGTTTATGTCAGTCCCTCCTCATAGATCACACCATTTATGAGCAGGTTCTGATAAGAAGTGGTCAGTGCTTGCTTTCTAAATTGACCCTTTGCTAGAGCAAAACTGTGTTACCCTGCAGCCTTTTTTTATCTGCTGCTTAGTCTGGATCACCAAAAGCTGTACTTTAAAACTGGCAGATAGAGTTAGAGGTGATAAATAAGGGATACAATTTTTATTTAAGTTCTCAAGACTTTTAAGGCCAGCTGCAAGGTTTTGGTTTTCCAAAGCCTTGTACAAGCCTTTTGTTGTCATTTCCATTGTCAGATGAGTTTTTGTGGCATTTCCTTCCATTATCTTGTCTTCTCATCCTCCATTTCCTTGATTTCTCGACTTCTTTTGTGCTTAAAACTTTTCTTAAACCTGTGCCTTCTTGACTCTTCCAGGTACACCGCCAATGATCCCTGTCATGCCCGATGTCAGTTTCTGTACAAAGATCATTACCACTGCAACCAAACGGAATGTGGTTGGCTCTTCCGATCAAAGGACGGTGTACGTGAACATGCAAAGTGAGATCTTCATTGATTTATATGAACTCCATATAAATAAATCTGGAAATAACCTCATTTCGATGCTGATAGCAGATGGTTTAGAATCCTTGGCAATATCAGCTGCTGTTATTTCAAGGTATGTTTGTATAGGTATCTGCTGAGATCTTTAAGTGTATACCATTGTTAAATAGGATAGATTTTGAAATTGGTTTCACTCTTAATAAGATGCAAGATTTAGGTAAGATGTGTCAGCTTGTGGTTATTCTGCCTTCTCAGATGCATCTGTTATTGCCACAAGGTCCCCTAAAGGCCTTGCTCTCTCTGGCTGTGACATGAGTATCAATTGCTTTCTGTGATGGAACTAAGTTGCTTCATTGATTCATGATTCATTGATTCTCAACTCTAGATCTACCTGTTGCAGTGTACCATTTCTCTTTTAATGTCTGTCTTGGCAGGTTGACCCCAGAAATAGATCAGAATGACCTTCAGAAATTGATAAAAATGACCTTCTTAAATTGATAAAAATGACCTTCAGAAATTGGTCAGAATGACCTTCGGCAATTGATCAAAATAACCTTCAGAAATGGATCGAAATGACCTTCGGAAATTGATCAGAATGATGTTCAGAAATTGATTGGTTTGACCCCAGGAATTGATCAGAGTGGCCTTCAGGAATTGGTCAGATTGACCTCCAGGAATTGATCAGATTGACCTTCAGGAATTGATCAGATTGACCTTCAGGAATTGATTGGATTGACTTCCAGGATTTGATTGGCTAATGAATGGATGGCTTTGGTGCACAGCAGAATATTATCTTGTAATTTGTGTTCAGAACTCTGTTGACTGCAATTCAGCTCATCCTGTAGCCATACTGGTCACTTCTTAGATACTTATCTTGTCATGTAGAATAAGTATCTACATTAAGATAGATTTTAAAAGATACACAGGTTACAATGCAAAAGATTGCATTTAATTTTGTAAGGAAACTATTGCTGCTTTTATCGCCAGCATAGTAATGCTGTGTTTGTGAAGCCGGGAAACCATGATAAAAGCAAGCGAACGAAGCATATAATAAATTGACTGGATGAGTGGATGCTGCACGATCTGCATCCTAATAATATTCAGTTTGCTCTGCCACATTTTAGATTCCATGAGCAGCAAGATCGCATAACTGCTTTGATGTTCACAAAGTACGATGCAGAAACGAAATGTACGGAGGACTGTGAACACGGCGGAAAACTTCTGCACTATCACTGCTTATGGGTATAACACGATGACACGTTTTTATATAGAGAAATACGAAACTAATAATTTTAAGAGTGATATTGATAGAATAATGATGATAAGAGTGATAATGATAACAATAAAATAATAGTGGTCGTAATGTAAACTATAATAATGATTATTTCCGGCATAGAGTTCATTCTAGTGGTTGTTGGCTGATGTCTTTCTGGTCATCGCTGGAGAGCTGTGTGAGGTCAATACTTCTTATGGCATCTTCCTAATGGCATATATATACTCTACACTACATTGGCACTGAGTTCAGACAAACCTTCCCAGATAGTCTATGGACAATGCTTCCCTTTCAAGACAAGTTTCTTGCAATACTTGTCAAATTAAAAAAATTCCTAATCTTTGCTTTAGAGCTCTACCGATATCACTTTTTGCCGATTATGCCGACACCATTTGCCGATTATTCGTTTGCCGACACCGGATTATTTGGCCGATTATTTAGCCGATTATTTTACCGATTATTTAGCCGATTATTTCTTTGTGTTTCCCAAGATGTCTGGTTCTAAAAGATAGACCTATCGCTACTGCCTATTGTTGTGATACAAGCAAAACACTTGCTCCGTAGGAAACGTATACATGTAATTGGGGACTAATCCTAGGCAGCCAATACAGATTAGGCACACTGCCCACTGTCGACCTTGCATGACGGAGGAGAGGAAAGTTATATCTATGTAGCTGGATGCCTTCTTCTAACATGCCAATGACGCCATTTCCTCCCCAGACAGGCCACTTTTACGACTTGCCAATTTGGCCTAAAATGACATGATTGTGCCTAGGGTAATTAAGCAGGCACTATATGACTCACTCTGCACAACAGCTGTAGACACTTTCCATCGATATTAGCAGTCTAGCACAATGCTTAGTTCATGTTCATGCTTTTGTGCTTTGACGGTCTCAACAACAAAACCGTGTCGTGCCCAAGGCGACTTGAGTCGCGCTGGGTCGAAGAAAGCCTGGTTACAGTCGAAGCAATGGAAATGGTTTTTCCTCTTAAGCTTACAGAACAATGCTTGAGTGGTCTGAAGTAGAAGCCCGAGTTCCCCACGCTATGGGAAGCGAATGGAATGCTGTCCTTCACAGACTCAATGATGTTGCTGTCACCATATTGCTCTTAGAGACTGAAAATGATATTATAAAATGAGAGAAAAAAATTTTTTAATATCGGCGCCGATTATCTTAACTATATCCGATATCGCCGATATCTCTATAATTGGCCGATTAGTCGGCCGGCCGAATAATCGGTACAGCTCTACTTTGGTTCATTTCTATCCAGCATGATTATGCTTACAGATTTTATTTTAGTTACAGTTATAGTGAATGGTTTTTCATTTTAAGTATTGTTACAATTGAAGTTGGTATTGTTTTTTTGTCATAGTAACTGGATTTTTGATACTTGGCTACAATAAGACAGCATTCCAACGCTTGCAATCGCTCGAGATCTTTTTAGAGATATTTTGACTACAAGATTACTGTGACTACTAATTTTGTGAATTTGTGCTAGCTAACTTGCATCTCTATTGCTATAGAAATGTTTAAAAAATACCTACATTTGATTAAATGCCCCACAACTACTGGATTAATTAACAAATCCAAAATTAGGGGCTAACTTGTAGTTTCGGCATATTTTCATGTTTTCATGTTTGTCGATATTGCACATTTTATTTTTGTTTTACAATGAAAATAACAATGAATTTTGTAGAGTGTTTTTTTAAGTTATTGATATTTTAAACATACTATATCAATAACGAAATCATTTTATTTTTGTTGACAAACATTTTCATTACATAATCGTTAATGAGAATGAGACTGTTCTGTTAAAAAAATATGAACGTAACTATTGCAATAATTTTCTTCAATTTTTGTAAGGCATGCCTTGCTCTGATATTTAAATTTATTGTGATTACAGACAAATTGTAATCACGTGATTTCATCGAAGGATTCAATCTTCAGTCGCCTCGAACATCACAAGCTGCATGAGAGCGTTGGCCGTAAGACGGCTGGACCGGGTCCATCGTCTTCACTCAACAACAGCTTCAAGCGCAAACGTGGCCGGCCGCCAAAGTTCCCTAAGAATGACATTCCAGTCATTCCAAAGGTCGAGATGACAGAGGAAGAGATTCACACTCAGGCAGAACTCACTGGGTCCAGTTCGCCGATTGCAAACGGTTTTCAGAAGTACGAATGCGGCCAGGCGTGTCCGGATGAGAAGTGCATCTACGGTCAACTGGAGCATTACCACTGCGTTCGACCGAGGTGCCACCACGTCACAAATCGTGCCGATGTTCTTGCGCTGCATGCAAAGGACTTCCACAGTTTCATCGCAATTGCCGATGGCTTCGAATTCTTTGATCGCAATGTTAACTGTCGACGTCCTCACTGCCACAACAACCAAACCAACCGACATTTCCACTGCATTCGTCCCAAGTGCGACTACTCTTTTGTGCGCTACAGCACAATGGTCCAGCACGACCGCAAGCACTGTGCTGTTGATAGTAACAGTGCAGGCGAGTCTGGGACACATGTCGTCAAGTCCAAACCAAGTTCATCCGCAGGTGGTGCCTCTGCAATATTAGCGACCCAAGCAGTCACAAGTGAATTAGGGTCAATGAACACAGCAGCAGCATCTCACTCAACTGCCACCTTTTTGCCAGTGTCAACATTGGTCCCACATGATGGACCAGTTGTTATATCTTCAAATTCTGTTGGATTGACGCCTATGCTCTTGACAACACTTCAACCATTGGCAGGGCTTACAAGGCAAAGTGTGGCACCAATCATGGTAACCCACGGAGCTCCGGGGTCGGGTCGCGAACTGAAGTTGACCTCATCTCCTCTGAAGCTGACCTCATCTCCTCTGAAGCTGGTGTCAATTGCGCCAAAACCTTCTATTGTGACTTTTCAGGCGCCAGTTTCCGGTACCTCTGTGGATCTAGCGGTGTCACAAGGTGCCAGCCAACTGCTTCTCAGTGCCAGTTCTGTGTCGTCCTGCGCTGTAGCCGCGCCTCTGACAGTTCTGCTGCAGCAGAAGGCAAACAATGTGCCGCCTGTTGACTGGTCATCAATGCAGCTCAAGATGCATCATGAGGTTCATCAGAACTGCGGTCGTCCGTTCTGTAAGCTTAAGAAGAAGGACCATTTCCACTGCTTCGACTGTAACCAGGCTTTCTCCGACCCAGCACGACTCAAGTCACACGTGGCACGACATGGTTTTGTTGTGGAGACCGTCAAAGCCCAAAAACATGAGCTGATATCGAATGGGAAAATGTTGCAGATGCCAGAAGAACATGCAATTGCAGATGATGGAGAGACCACATCAAGCCTGGAGGAGGAGGAAGAGATGGAGGAAGAAAAGGATGCAGAGGCACATTCTCCAGAAGCTTTTGCTAGACATGATTCTGATGGAGAGCCTAAGACGAATAGCACAGTTGATGATGCAGATGAAGAAGGTGATGTTGATGATTATGATGAAGATGGTGAGGCTGATCGATTGGTTATTGATCTGTCCTCAGCTCGTCTTGAGCCAAGCGGAAAGAGTTTGAGCAGCGATGGTGTACCGTCCCAGTTCAGCGAAGCCATTGGTCTTGCCAACAGCAACTCATCAAGTTACTCTTCGTTGTTAGACGTTGCCGCATTGAATTCCAACAGCAATCACTCATCTGGACGTAAGAAAGGATTGACCAACATCGCATCCGTTGCCGCAGACGATAGGAAGACTTCGACAACGGCACCCGGATATGAGAAATTCCGCTTCAGTGAAGATTGTGGCCAGGAACGTTGTGCATACAGACTGAGCATGACGCACTACCACTGCTCGCGAGCAGACTGTGGCTACTCATTCTGCGATCACTCACGCTTCCTTCAACACAGTGATCGACACCGGCGTATTGACGTGATCATGGGCGATCAATTCCAACAGTTTCATGCAAAGACCGACTGCCGGCAGACCGGCTGCGAGCATGCTCGCTCAGCAACTCATTTCCACTGCCTCACCTGTCCGTTCGTCTGTACCGACTCAAGCAAAGTGGTTGCTCACCGCAAACACCATTCGAAGATGGATCGAATTGCCGAGTATGGCTTCCTAAAGTTCTCGCTGGGAGATGACTGCGGATTTTCCACTTGCGTTCATCGTATCAAGCAGACGCATTACCACTGTGGGCAGCCCGGCTGCGGTCATGTTGTCATGGGACCAGCCCAGATGGGATCACATAAGGCAAAACACTCGGGCAATGCCAGGTATTTAGACAATGCCTCAGAGGCTAATTTTAGTGAAGGGTTTGACTGAAGAAGTCAGTCAAGGTCATCATCATGTGTGATGATGTTCAAATCAAGCCAACCATCTGATGTTGCATAATGATGTTGCAGTATGTTTTGGATTCAAACCCAGATTGATCTAGAGTGAAATAAGCAGTTATATGATGAGCCTTAGGTCTGGGAAAATCTGTCCAGTTTTACTACTATGTTCCTGTGTTATCACTTGGATTGGAACAGCTGATGAAGACAGTGTGTGTGGAACAAATTGTGTGCAGGTATTAACAGCAGTTTACTTCAGCTTACCAGACATCGTAACAGGTAACTGAGATGAAATTTGCTGCACAGAATAGGTTGTTTCTTATTCCTGTAGCAAAGTGACAATGTTTACTACTTCCTTTGTCCAGGATTTGAATCCATGAAATCAGTGGTTACTGCTTTTGACACTTGGAGGCTGCAGGGTCACAGTGTTCCATAATGGTTCAGTTGTTATTTTTATGTATTCCATTTACTTAATATTCCACCTTATTTTTTAATTTGCTTTGTATCAATGCCATGTACTGGCTATTGCTAAGTTAGTGAGCAACAGTAGCAGCAGATCTCTATGCAGAAGATGGTGAAGGGTGAAGAGGTTTCTCTGCTTTTATGCTGATGTCAAATGATATAGAAAGCAGAAATAGAACAGTGGGAGATTGTTTTATCAAATAGATTCTAAATGATTCTATGTTGAAATGTCGTTTGCCCATTCACTAAAACGTAGCATCCAGATCAAGGACTCAATTTCAGACTATTTTATGAGCTGTTTCTGTTTGGCACCTTGCCAGAACATCTTTGGGCAACTTGTAAATTATTACAATCCATGGTTGATATACTGTCACTTTGCTGAGAAACCAAGAGCTGCTAAAAATTGTGATTTTTTTACTGTTGAAAGTAATCTGTTGGTGAGCTGTGCTTTTTGCTCGTGAAATGCGCTTTTAATGAGAATGTATGTAAACATTTGTATATGTTATATGATGTCATGTGAATCTTTAATAATTGTGATCATGTTGATTTCTAAGGCTTGCTGTTGCTCAATCATGTTATGTTAAATATATTACAGCTTTTGATCAATTTCCAGAATTTAGGCCAACATATTACTTGTGTGGTGATGTCATTTTTCTGCTTAACACTTAGACATTTCAGCAATAAACACGAATAACTGTGATGTAAGTGATTTTCAGTTCTTTCTGCTGGGAATATCTTTACAAAAAGAGTTGTTGGCTGCCTGATTTGAACATCCAGTTCTCAAAGTTTAAATTTTTGTGTGCATGTAACAGGGTTTTTGATTTGCAAGGTGTTTGAGGGTGATTCCAATTAAATCCAATTGAGTCAGCCAAAAACTTTTTATGAAAATCATCCTTTGCAGTAGATCATTCTGATTAGTTATTCTCGGATCCACCCTCTGTGTGAATTGCTCTCATCTGTGAGACCAAGTGGCAACCAGCTGTATAGCTGGTCAAAATGTCATGCTTCCAACCCGCATTGTATGTGATATGCAATGTATTTTCGTGGTGTAAACGGTTAACAGAAAGGACGACATAGGGCAAAAGGTGTTTCATCTTTAGGCTAATTTTGCATTTCTGCAGTCAGAAGATTGTTTAGCATTAAATGTCCATTAAAAAAAAATATTGAAAACAAAATAATAAATTTTTGAAGTAATGTGTTATACAAAATAATACCAGTATTGCTTGACTTACATATGCCAAATTAATAATTTCTTGAAAGATTTTGAACAGTGGTTGCTTAAAATACAACATGGGCATGAACTGTTTGTGACCAAACTTTTCTGATCCTCAGCATTTGGTGTTTTCCGATGATGTCCTCCTCCCATCGTCTAACCTTCTCATTGACAGTGTACAAGCAGTACACTCACTACGAACAAGTTTGGAAAAGGGTGCAATAATGGTGTAGCATGTGTAATAAATGTTTTAAATAGAATAAAATTAATCAGTTGCTGCCAATCAGAGTTCATTAGATAAGCTAGGTTGAAGATAAGATTAGCTGTGAATATCTTCGGTGTCTTGATTAATACTGTTGGAATAATATGAAAGTATAGTGCCACTCGACGATTCAGAGGCACTTCTGACACAAGTAAAACGGATGTCGGACATTTCCGAAACAGTGGAAAAGAATGGCTGAGGAGCTGTGGCTGCATTTCCTGCGAAGGATGGTTCTAAACGCTAGAAGGACCAACATAAATGAGGCTTCTAGGTTGTTTGGGGGATGCATATTGTCACAATCAGAAGGACTCTGTAGGAGAGCATATATGTCCAGAAACATAAGGTCTTTGGGTATGAATGAGGTATTATCTTTCGAATTCATTGACCAGCAGCTGGGTTAGCTTCTAATTAAAGTTTTTATTAATGTCAGTGTCACTGCTTGTTGTATATTTAGTTGAACTAAATCAGACGCCAGTTTGGTAAATGTTAATAAGTGAATATAAATACAACAGTAAATATGTCATGTTTTAGTTAATATCTTTTCAATCAAAGCATTTAATACCCAAATAATTTATTATTTATATGTGGATAATTAGTGTAACCAAGCAAAAACTTTATCAATTGATGATTAGACACTGCATTTGTTTAATTTAAAACCAATTAAGGACTTCATACTTGCAAACTATCCACTGATAATATTATATCTTGTACATAAGAAATTAACCATAGATGTTACCCCCTGTGCAACATAACATTCTATGTTTGAATGGCTGTTGTTCCTTCTGAGTACTCCCTTTGACGTCACCTGTTTTTATCCAACATCATCACTGTCTGTACGTTTATTTAGGCTCTTTGCTGATATGCCTGTTGTATTAAGGTTTTCCCTGAAAGATTTGCTTTTTACAAATAAAGTCTTCATTTGGTGATAAGATTTTTTATAGTTTTTTGGCTGCATTGTGATGTTCTGATGAATAATGAATGTGTTTAATTAATGATCATGTGCGAACTTGTTTTCATTTGTTGTTCATGAAGTTTCCGGTGCATCCATAGAATGTGGACCTTATTTGAGCCTTTCTTCCACTGCTGAGTTTGTCCACGGATGTTAGTGGAACATCGGCTGTTACATGTTTAGAATCCACGTACACAAAATCACGTCTGGATCTCAAGCGCAGTGGGCCTATACAGCCACATTTGTTGAACTGCGTCCTAAGTGCACTTATGTTTACGTAGTATATACCGTATACACTGTATATTGGATATACTGCTGGTTAAGTCAATATGTATGATTATGTTGAAGTTGCTTATGCAAATACAGATACTTGTATCTGGTGCGGTGTGTGTTTGTTTTTGATAGCACTTTTAACATTTGTTTTTACCAAATTGGGTTCTAATAAAACCATGGACAATCATGGAGATAGTAGTGATTCCTCTGCTTTTTGTGCTTAAATATGTATGTGTGTGTGACTGTGTGTACATACATATATTTTGCATTTTTTCTAATATGCTAGTATGAAATTTCTCAAAATCTCAAATCAAGTGACCATTGTCAGCTTTGAGGTCTACCCAGTTCAGTCAGTTTCCTTTTGGCTACGAGGAATCATCATCATCATTAATCCTGAGCGTTGTGCCCATAGATATCCGATGCCAACTTCGTCGTGACTTTCCACTGTTGTTTGTCCTGTGCAATATTTGCCTTTTCTTGAATCCGCTTATTTCCCCATTCCCCTATATCGTCTAGCCATTCTTTGTGAGGATGTTCCCTTTTATTCTTTCCTTCCATTCTTCCGAACAACAATATTTTGCTTTTTCTATCATCGCTCATTCTGCATATATGGCCAAACAAGCCTAACTTTCTTTTAATTACTTTTTGCACTAGATTTTCTTTTGGTTGTATTCTTCTGTACAGTTCTACATTGCTGACCTTTTGTTTCCGGCCTATTCTTAATATTTTCCAGTAACATTTTCTCTCAAATGTCAAAATTCTCCTTTCTATGTATTTGTTACTACCCATGTTTCGCAACCATACAGCATGCTACTAAACATGCATGTTTGCATAACGCTTAATTTTGTTAAGTTACCTGGAAAAGTAACATGATATATTAATGTAATATGACGTTATTATAAAGTTATATATATAACTGTAGTTAAAAGGAAACTGGAAAGCAATTAATCCAGCAAACTTCATGTGACGACATTTCGTCAGAACATATGAAATAATTCAAATTCAAAGCTGACAATGGTCACTTGATTTGAGATTTTTGGGAAATTACATACTAGCATATTAGAAAAAATGCAAAATATATGTAACGCTTAATTATGAGGAATCCACGGCATGATATCTATTACTCGTATGACTGTACATAGCACTTGTTAATTTGGTCACCTTCTGTTTGACACAGCTTTTAAAGTGCTTAATGGGATTTATGTGCATCTTTAGAAATGATTCTTCAAAATACCACTTGTGAGGAGAACAGTGATTTAGTACACGTTTGTATCCTAACTGTATTCTATACGTTTCACCCTTGAGTGTTAGGCATGAATTGCATATGCCCCGTTTGGTATCTGTTTAATGTTTTCATTATATTTCCATGTTTACATAAGATGATTTCTCAACATCTTATTAATATCTATGAATTATGTTTAGATGTTTCAACATTCGTCTTTGTATATCTTCTATGAATTTATTATGATTTTGTCCTATTGATCTTAATGACTATGTTAGTGACACGTGCAGCCTTACAACGTGTCTTCAAAACATGATGGAATGTCGTCACATGAAGTTTGCTGGATTAATTGTTTTCCAGTTTCCTTTTAGCTACAGTTATATACATAACTTTATACTACGTCATATTACATTAATATATTATGTTACTTTTCCAGGTAACTGGGGAAGGAGTGTTCAGTTGTTTAGTGTCTGTCTACTTTATTTTTAAGATCTTGAAATGTGTGAGAATTTGTATACTGAATTATGAGCTCAAGGTAATATGACAGGTATTCGGTTATCCCTTCATCCAACATTGCTGAATAGTGCAGTGCCAGTGAAGTCTTTTTTAAAATGTCCAAAGGGCGCTATATAGCCGTGTTTATACATACGGGCATGCATATATAGTTATATATATATATATATATATTGTATGTGTATATACACATATAAACATACATATAATGTATGTGTATATATATATATATATGCACACGGATATGGTTAATTCATCTGTACAGTACTGAAAGACAAATTTGAGAGTTTGGAGAGAGAGAGAGAGAGAGGGGGGCATTGCTGTGAAGTTCATCATTTGAAATGACCTTGAAGTTTATTATTTGAAGTTAAATTGAAAAGTCTGTTTTTGCATGACTTTCACGAGGAGCCATTGCTCAAATGACTTTAAAAGATTTTAAAGAACTGTACTTTGCAGTGTGGTGAGATTTTGATGACTTTGAACAGTACTGTTGACTGTAACAGAAGATGATTGCAATAAATGTCATTGTTATTATGATTGATTGGTTGTTTGTTTTGGAATTGGTGAAACTGATTGTTTGATTGATATTGATATGATGCCTTTGTGGCTAATTGTGTTGTTTTTTTCTTTCCTTATTTTATGAATGTTGAAAGTGAAGATCGTTGATTTTAATGTGCATTTGACATCTTGAAGGTCTACAGTGATTAGAGGAAATGATTATTATTCTGAAGATTATCTTGTAATTCCTTCATAACATTTTGCATTTCTTTGTCCTCTTTTTTTGTTTTTATACTGTTCTTCATTTTCTCTTCTTTCCTGTATTTATCATCTCTGGTAACTTCGTAATTTATGACTATTTCATTTCTTGTTCTATTTATTTTTTCACTTGCCTGCCTGTTTGTCTATTTCTCTATCTATTTGTCTGTCTGTCTGTCTGTCTGTCTGTCTGCTTGCCTCCCTGTATCTGTGTTTTCTCTGCAAAATACCTGTTGTTTAGATGTGTCAGTGTCTTTGTATAGCTCAATGTTTTATGCAGCCTGTGTCTATGTTATATGTCTGTTTGTCTGTGCTCCTTGTTAAATGTATTTGGCTGTGTGTCTGCCTAACTTCAGTCAAATGCCTTGTACAGCAACTGTACATTTGTAGTGATTATACAATGATAAAGAATTCTAATTTATACAAAAGCGAAATGCTAATTTTTCTGTTTGCATTACTGTTGACTTGCTTTTCTAAGTTTTCATGTACGTAGATATGTTTCAATTTAGTCTTATTATCTCATAACCAATTTTCATGATTCACGGATGTTTTACTACTAGGTAATGTTTTGCTTGTGCTCATTAGTTTCGCTTTGTAAACACATTTCCATTAATTAAATTGAACATGATATACAGAGCCAATTGTAAGGTGTTTTCTGCTGAGCCGGTTGCTACTCTGGACCTACACCATCTTGAGCAAATACTTTGCCTAAGTACTTCGACAGTCGTATTAATTAGGACACATGAATTAGACTGTTTAGAGCATAATTAGACTGTTTAGTTTGTTTAATTATTTTGTACATGAACGATTGCTATGCTTCAACTATTAAAAAACAGTTTATGTACTAATGTATGTATCAGCGTGTAGAGGTGTTATTTAATTTTATACCTGATGTATAGAAGACATAGATATAAAGGTATTGTGTGGTTTTGTGTTTCATAATGTTTACTGAATATGCATAGACATTGTTTTCGTATTGTAGAAAGTGTAGCTGAGTAAATTATTCATCCATTTTGTGTGGAGGTGGTCGCAGTGGCTTAAGTTTGCAATGCTGCTAATCTAGTTATAAAATAGATGGTAGTCTTTGCACTGGAGTTGACAGTGAGATGGCAGGACATGCTGTGGTGATGGTGGTAATATTAAGTATGTACTATATTGAACCGCATGCTAACGCACTGCGGCCACATCATAATATGAACGTTCAAAACAGTGTAAACTCTCAAAATAAACATATCAAGCAATTACACAGCAATGAATTAGACATCCTCAAAGTAGTTAGAGTAAAATAATGTACACTCATAAAATAATCTTAACTAGCAACTACACAACAGACATCCCATGAATAACTAGAGTAAACAGAAATCAAGCAGTAGTAGGCCTAGTTACACTCACAATAGGAATAGATTACATAGCATTCGGGTGATAAAACCACATCGAGTTAGTGCGTCAACGCGCGGGATCTCTCGATTATGCGATCGAGGACGGAGTGAATAGGTGGCAAAAGACAACTTAGAACATGGCAAGGATTGTGTAGCACAAAAGAGAAAAGAAAGGAATCTGCACGACGACAGAGGTCATCAAAAGTCATCTGGTCAAAAGGCAGAAACTTAAGCCGTATCAGTTTCCTTACAATTGCGTTAAGACGCATTCTCTGGCCAGCATTAGCAAAGCCTGACCATGCAGAGGAAGCATAGAGGAGGCGGGAAAGTGAGGTGGCTCGAACTACATCACATAAGCACGTCCCTGACAGACCATGAGCAACAAGGATGCGTAGGGCATAGAGTGATTGGCTGGCCTTTATACAGATCCGATCAATGTGGGTCAAAACTTAGTCTCTCAGTAATGGTTACCTCTGATATAATGGATGATACCACCCTTTCCACACCTGGTATATTGGGTGGGAGATTTGGTAATTTAGATCGCGGGCGCCTAAAAATCATTTCTTTGGACTTCTTACCATTGAGCTTGAAATTGCAAGTAAGTGTCCATGTAGCTACATTTTCAAGTTCAGAGCCTGTAGTATCGATAGCGGAAGCGGGAATCAGAATGTAGCTGTCGCCTGCGTATTTTAGCAATCTATTGCTGCGATGCACAGGTTTCAGGCCAGAAATAGTCACCACAAAGTTAGACGGTCCAAGCCCCTTGTATGATACTAGCATTTATTTTACATAAGGCCATGGAATTTACTTGGCCATGGAATTTAGTACAATGCTGACGGTTTTGCAAGAGTGATAAGATCCAATTATACAGAAAATCAGGTTATGGCAAAAGAGCAAGTTGCTCAGATAGGTAAGAGTGCCTAACCGTATCAAAGGCACGGCAGAAATCCAGCGAGATAAGACGTACAAAGGGCTCTTCTTGTAACATGTCTAGAATTCCATGAGTCTAAGCAACGAGGGCAGATGTGGTGGAGCCAGTGGATCGAATTGCGTATTGGTCGCTAAGAGTAGAGTTAGTCTCAGGGTCAGTGGATATAGGATAGAAGTAAATCCTCACAATATTTTCTCCAGCATGCGGCATAATACAGGAGTAATGGGCCTGAAATCAGCCTCATTTAGAGGATGCGCAGTTTTAGGGACAGGCGTGATACAACTAGAGCGCCATTGAGGCGGCGTGTAAGAATAAGTCAGGGAGCAATTGAAAAGATACATTACCGGGGCAGAGAGAAAGTGAGCCATCGAGGACAAAAGCCAAGAGGGAATGCCATCAGGGCCACTTGCGGACCCCCGGACAGATTCCAGTCCTCTGAACACATAATATTCATCAATATTAACAGAATTTTGAAGGTTTGCAGTAAGCTTGAGCAATGGTTCGGTATAGCCTAAATCAGTAGAAACATCTTCATAATGTCGGTTGAGGGCTTCACACGAGGGCTTCACGTTACGCCCCCCAATCGCCGCAGGATCAACACTGTCATCGCCCCGAAGTCGCCGAACCTCAGCCCGGAGTTTTCGAGAGCCTCGTTCTAGACGCTCGAACGACGCCGCGTTGGTTTTGACGATACAGTTATTGATCCTGTCAGCGAGGGAATCTGCAGCAACACATCTTCCACGACAGAGAAGCATGTTTCTACGGCGCAGTGAGCACTTCAAGTAAGGCCTCATGCAGTGTTGACCAAAACCTCGAGACCAAGACCGAGACCAAGACCGAGAGGTTCAAGACCAAGACCGGGTCGTCCGAGACCAAGACCAAGACCGATACTCTTTTTATAAACAATTCAATATGTTAAGACGCTAAAACAGAATAACACGCTTAAAAGATTAATTTTATTGCTGAAGAATACTAATCTTAATAATGGCCCAGAAGACTGTTTTACCGGCCAGTCTGAACTTTTGAGGGTTCAGCCCAGGATTCGGCCTGAGAATATCGCACTATACGATAGGTTATAAATAAGACATCCGAACAAGTAGATTAGCGTTCCGTTTGAATGGTCTAGAGCTGTAGCCCTACTTTTACTCGGAATTGTAGTTTAACAGCGACTCCCCTTGGCCGACCACATAATAATTAGATTGTTCCAAAACCTTGAAATTGATGAACGCAAATGTTGAAATGGCTGATTCCGTTGCAAATGCACATTTTTTACCCATAGTAACTTGTATATATAGATGGTTAGCACGTCGTAAATAAATAACAAGCGCGTAGGGCCCGGTGTAGAAAATAACCGACAAATATCAATGAAATTGGTCTGATACGGCAAATGACCAAGAATGCTGACCTAAGACAGCTATCAATCCCAAGACCGTTCCTTTAAGACCAAGACCAAGACCGATGGTCCAAGACCAAGACCGATGGTCCAAGACCAAGGCCAAGACCGATGCGTTCGAGACCAAGACCAAGACCGCAGATTTCCGCTCTCGAGACCGTCTCGAGACCAAGACCACGGTCTCGAGACCACATGTCTTGTGTCATGTACGACGGATCTTTTCATTAAAAAAATTATATAGCACTCTTTCAAGGTAATTGCTCATAAACGCTTCCGGGTGTAGGACAAACCCCCTGTGACAAAATCCCCTCTGACATAAACTCCTCTGACATAATCCCCCATGTTTTAGGCAGGACATTAACCCTCGGACAACCCCCCTCTTGCCCTAACTAGCTTCTGCAATTAGAAGCCATACCATAATAACTGACACTACTAACAAAGTCTGCACAACATTACAAGTGACACTCGGTGCGACTATTAGTCTAACTCAGGGGCGTCCAGAGTTAGACTAATAGTCGTACTGAGTGTCACTTGTAATGTTATGGTAAGACGTCAAAGACCTTTACTGTGATAAGACAGTATAAGTGTTCTTTTCAACATGTCTTAAAACAAGTTCACACTACAATCCTTGTATGTGTGGCATGGTGGCCGATTGGTTAGAGCGGTCGGCCCGCAACGCTCAGTGTGCGTTGAATGTGTGGGTTCGACCCTCATCCGAGGAGTCACTGTGTATAGGGACCTTGAGCAAGTCCTTTGCGCACAATTGCTCTGCATTACAACTGCAGTTGCCCCGTCGAGTCGTGCGCACTTCTGAGCAAAAGATGTTTGGAAGAAGGACAATATCCAATTTCAGTTGTAATAATAGCGTCAAAGTCTGCTCAAGCTTTCATCCACTGCCTCCTTCAGAAGCAGTTGCTACCATGCGCCAGATGTGCCTACGTGTACGTACATACGTACATACGTATGTATGTACGTATGTACGTATTGTATGTATGTACGTATGTGTGTATGTGTGTATTTATGTATGTTTGTGTGCACATATACTTTGAGCAGGCCCTTGGTCTAACTGGGGGGGGGGAGATTATCCTAGTCTGGGGTGCAATTGTCCGTCCCCCCAATTAACTAGACGTCTGCATGTCCTGGAAAGGTAAAGTTGAGCTCCCCCCTTCCACATTCCCCATCCCTTCCATACCTTTCCATTAACTCTCACTCTCCTATTCTGCCTCTGTCCTTCCCTCCTATTCCCTTCCTCTGCCATACTCATTCCTCTTCTCAGATCCTGTCCTCATTACTCTGACTTCCCCTTCCTCTCCAATTTCTAAATTTCCCTCTGCATCCCACTCTAGCTCCTCTCCTCATTTGCCCCTCTCCTGGATGCACACTCCTACATCTTCACCTCCTCCCATTCAAGTTCCTTCCCCTTCCCCGATGCTCTCATCCTCTCCTTTCCTATACATGTAGTTCCATGTCCCTTACACCCCTACTTCCATTCCATTCTCATTCTCTTCTCTCCTCTTCCATTCTTTCCGTCCCCATCCTCTATCCTTCCCATTCCCTATATCCCATTTCCTCCCACTCCCATTCCCTTCCTCCCAATTCGCCTCTTTTTCTCAACCCTCCTCTTCCTCTACCCCTTTCTCCAGGAGCGTGTTTAATTGTATATGATTACAAGTCAGTTTTTGTCCAGATAGGCCTACTCGGAATTGTAGGCCTGTATAAATTAGCACATTAGGCTTACAAGCATAGGACAACTGTTGAGCCAACGTTGAAATGTTCGGTTATCAAACCTTTTTTTGTATGAGTTATAGGACGATATAATTATTATGACGTGGACCAACAATTGTTAAGCCTAAACATCACGCACTAAGAAACGGTCTGATATGCGAAGTATTTGAACGATGCATGTAGCCTATGGCGTAGGCCTATGCAATTTGCATTGTGTCGAAATATAGCTTACGACACAATGCAAATAACAGCCTAGGGCTTAGGCTGCGTCAGTAGTTTTAGCAAACCGGAATATTCCTTCAGATTCAAAGTCACAGGTCCAGATCCGACCGAACCAGATTATCATGGACTACATCAATTTATAGCAGTGTATCAAGAGTCAATGTTGACCCTTCCAGAATGCCTAATTGTTCAACGTAACGAAACGCAGCCCATCAAAATTTCATCTGTCGGCTAGCTGAGCGTGGGTCGTCATTGTTACCAACAATGCAAAACGCCTTTAGAGTTAGACCTCAGTTGAAATGTTGAGTATGGAGTTAACTCAAAGCATCGGATTGGATAAGAAGTAACAGAAGAAAATAATACAAGGTTATAACGAGAAGGCTAAAACATGTCTAGGCAGCCTACGAAATGCAGATAACCCAATTAGCTTTCGGTGCTGAAACCATCTATATGCCTAGGCTACTGATTGATCTGATTGCCAGATTCACTCGTCCAGGACGGACTATATATTTCTACACGGAGGTTTTGGTGCTCAGTGCCCCCATGTGTCCCTCAAATCGGTTCTTTTTTGTGTTTCTCCAATAGCTTTTTAAAATGACTTTTGTTAAGATTATTTGTGACTCCCATTTTTCAAATTTCTGGGGGGGTAAAATTCAAAAAGTGTGGGACAAAAATTTTTTTGCGCTTCGAGCAATATCTTTTCAATTATGCCCTCTCCACTTGTCAAAACCTTGTTACACCTCTGATCCATACCATTCTACAAGTCTACAACTCTTCCACTGAAGAATTTCTGCCCTAATGTTCCTTTTGGTTTCTTAAACAGTTTATACCTGTGTCCCCGAGTTACTTTATATGGTGCAAATTGAAAAAATGTCTCTGACTCGCCGCCTCCTTCCCAGTAATAATCTTGTAGGCTTCAATCAGGTCTCATCTGCTCCTCCTTATCTCCAATGCTGTTAATCCACACTTATTCAACCTTTCTTCATAGCTCAAATCTCTGTATCCCCAAATCATTTTTTCAGCTCTTCTTTGCACTTTCTCAAGCATCTCTATGTTCTGTTAAGGAACGGACTCCACACCTGGATGCAGTATTCCAACTGCGGCCTAACCAGTGATTTGTACAACCTTAGCATTGTGTCCTTGTCTCTGGTTACTATTGTCCTTCTTATCATGCCCAAGGTTGAGTTTGACTTCTTGGCCACTTCAGCACATTGCCTGGAAGGTTTTGCACTTTTGTGCATAATCACTCCCAAGTCCCTTTCCTCCTCACTCACTTTCAATGTCTTACCCCATTTCATGAGTAAACTCGTTTCTCTCCCCATATGCATCACTGAACACTTTTCCAAATTAAAAGGACGCCAGTCCTGTGACCACCTGAAAATTCTTCTTAGATCTTCTTGCAGTGTCTCCCTTTCCTTTTCATCACCAACCACTCTACATAATTTAATAAATACTGTATGCATTATTTATGCATCCAGCAAGATAAATAAAGATTCTGAACTGGACTCACTTCATCTCACTTTGTCTCTTATACGACACGATAATTAGTTGCTTGCTTTCATATATTTTACATAATGGCAGTTAAATATATAACTTGTCATCATCCGTTCATACTTCACACTATGGGGGCAATTGTCAGGAGGGAAATCTCCTACCCAAAATGGGGGGGGGCGTTTTGTCCGGTGGCTTTTGTCCGGGGGGGGGCTTTTGTCCGGGGGCAAATGTCCGTTCCCCGGTGGAAGATGACGCGCGTTCGGATATTCGTCGAGATACAAGCAGGACGTACAAATGGCATTTGTTGTATCTTGGTCGGTATACATTGAATAGCGATCCGTGATGATCGGTCAAGGCCACTCCAATGGCCGCGTCGCTTGTCCTCCACCGAGACGAAAACAAACGGCCGGACGCTGACTAGACCGTGTACATCAGAAGCGATGGTCTGATGCAGTCACGTGACCTAGGCAACTTGCGAACAAATTACTCTTAGACGTACAAAATCCTTGCAATAGACGACGAATAATTCCGAATCACAAACCTAGCACTAGAAAACTCCCACATATTCGAGCTACTGAGTAAATTCCGCATTTGAACTAAATAATCGGTAAAGTGACAGCAGTCGGTAAGATCTACCTAGATGGCCGGATGACATGCGCAGACAGGATTGTGAGAGAACTGCGTCCCAAAGGGTCTATCCGGTTGCATCTGTACTCTGGTAAGCTAGTAACGATATAACAATATATGGACATATCCCTCTAGATGAAAATAACAGAAGAATGCTTGTTCTGAATGGATGCCACTTTCAGACGGATGATGGTGATGTAGGCCTACTCATACCTAAAGAAATGTCACGTTTACGTTTTGGAAACTGAAATGATCCCTGGGTTGTGACTGTCAACAGTCTTAGACCCATGTGCTCATGAGTGGGTTCACAACTGGGACTTTGAATTGGGTCCTTCCGCCTCTATACCCGTCTCATGTTCCCTTCTCTTGCTCTCTTTTCATGCTCTCATCTCGTGCCCTTTTCTCCTTCTATACTCACGCTCTCTACTCATGCCTTCTTCTTACGCTCTTTACTCGTGCTCTTTTCTCATGCTCTTTTCCTTTTCTGAGAGAGATTCCGAACATTGCGTTGAGTTCCCGTGCTTTAGAACACCGAACCCTAGCATTTCTTATGGTCACTGTGGGCAGAATAATGTTGGGCCACAAGTGGCCTGATAAGATTTCTGTGCATTTGTTATTCTGCGGGAGTCATGCACAGCAGGCACTCGATGCCTCTGACGGCTCTGCACACAGCATTGTGCCGCCGTTGAGAGCGATGTAATTTGCTGAGAGAGACAGTCAGACAAACAGACAGAGACAGAAATACAGAGACAAACAGGCAAAGACAGACAGACAGAGACGCAGTGATTTCTTTAAGTAGAGTGCAAGGGTCTGGCGTCGGCTCATGTTGCATTGGACATAGGCAGCCTATGTGCATAGGTTGGCCGCCTGGTGGCGAGGAAGTGCCTGCAGCGACGACCTGCATACATCTATTGGTGTTCAGCCGACGCCAGTCTGCTCTCTCTTGCTCTCTTGCCCTCTCGCAGAAACTCGGGTTTAGTAAGTAAGACAATGACTCTTTTCTTCTGGATCACAAAGGAAGGCATGTCTTTCCTCGCATTGTCTTCAGCGGAATGAACAATAGATCTGGATCCACATGGTCTGTTACTCACGCGTCACTTCATTTGTACAGGTAGGCCTACATGATGTCAATTGTCATATGCTTCTATTGTTATCATTGTCGCTTTAACTGTTAGTGTTATTGCTATTGTTATTACTGTTGCTGTGAGGATCATTCTGTTGCTGCGATTATTTTTTAATGCTATTGTGTTCACTGTTATTTTTGATACTGCTGCTATTTTTGTTGTTGCTACCACAGCCACCACCATCACCATCAATCACCATTACAACCCCCGAATCCGATGAAGCTATTAGCCAATTACTGTATAATCTTACTACCACTACTACTACTACTACTACTTCTACTACTACTACTACTCCACCTACTACTACTACTACTACTACCATTACTGATAATTATATCGTTGCCATTTCTCATATTACTCCTCATTACTTGTGCTGTTTCATGGCTATCCTCCGAATTAAAATCATCTGATTCTTTCTGTTTACCAGTTCATCGATTCATTCATTCCTATATACTCCTTATGTTTCATTTCCTCTGCCTTCTCTTCTCTTCTCGTCCTCCTCTTCCTCCTCCTTCTCTTCCCTCCTTTCTCCTTCGTTTCCTACCCCTTATATTCAATTTCCTCTTCCTCCTTCTTCTCTTCCCCTCCTTCTTTTTCGTTTCCTATTCCTCCAATTCCATTGCCTCTACCTTCTCCATTTCGTCCTTTTCTCCCTTATCTTCCTTCTCCTTTGTTTCCTGCTGCTCGTATGCCATTTCCTCTACCTTCTCCATTTCGTTCTCCTCTCTTCCTTCTCCTTCGTTTAATGCTCCTTGTATTCCATTTCCTCTACCTTCTCCTTTTTGTCCTCCTCTTTTTTCTCTTCCTTCTCCTTCGTTTCTTGCTACTCCTCTTCCTCTTCTTCTTCCTCCTATGTTTAGCCCATCGTGTGATTTTTCTCTCACGAAGATTAACGTTTAATTGGAACATGTATCGGTTGATTATGGCTAAGACTAACGATGCAGCGACCCATACACAGGTGCATGCACCATCAAGCATAGGCTTAGGCATAGGCATAGGCATAAGTGTGGGTGTAGAGACATAGGTATATAGACGTATGGCCTACATAACTAGATGTAGACCTAGGCTGACTTTATTAGCACAGTCTGTACTGACCGTAAGCATTTAACCATATAGATAAGCACCCACTCAGACTCATAATGCATGCGTACACACGCTGTTCCATGCGATTCAAGTTACCTCTGTTGCAAGCTGCAACACGCTCACAAGTACAGTAAGTATTTTTTCCTACTATGCTTTATCAATACTCTTATAAAATAATTAAATCATAGTATTTAATTACAATAATAATATACAAAATACACATAACAACATTTGTAAATTGTTATGCTACAATGTTTGATTTGTTGCTCCTATGTTTCACCACAAATGTCATACCACTCGACAGCGCAGTTAGACATAATTATTGCACTTCCGTCATTCATCAGATTTACAGTTTTCATGGAAGATCAACCTTAAGCTATAAGACTGACTATGAGAAATTATTCTGACAAGTGACAACGACTCAACTGTAATTCACTGAAAACTGTAATTATGACTTCGCAATTCACCTTCGACCCTCTTTTCAGCTCCTTTTCCTTTCCTTCACGCATCAGTGCGCAGCTGACGAGCTGGAATCTTCGAATCAGCCTCTGACACATCCTCGTTTATAATCTCGAATTACGATTATTATCCCAACTTAATCTATTTGTATACCCACCGAAAGGCCAACGTATCGCACTGGTCTTCAGATGATGGTCGTTAAAATAGAAATATAATTATGTTTAATTACTGGCACCTAATAATACCATAATTTAGCCTTATGAAATCTATTTGCATGCCTAGATAAGAAAGTCTTGGTTGGTGTGGGAAATAGAACATCGCTACAAGTCACACCCCCCCCCCCCCCACAAACTTAAATTTGCACCAAAAACGAGGAGGCAAAGGAGAAGGAGGAGGATGTGGCTGATCTTTTTTAGAATGATGGCAGACTGTACTTTGTCTGACTATATAATTCTTGTCCGTCTATCCTGCTTTCTATCTAAAAAGGTGAATTGAAACCCCCTTTGCCTTAGCGTAGCAGAAGTTTTAGAGGAATAAGGACGTTTGGCTATCAGTTGCCATTTGGTGACTGCATGGTGGAGTATTATGCGATTCCCTGAGTCATTCTGACGATAAAAAACCTACCAATCCACATAATATTAAGAGTAAGCCATAGATGCCTAGATGTATGTAAACCACGGGCTGTAAGTCTATTAGGATCTCTTATGACCTTCCATGGCTTACATGCACAGTGAAACTGGCTCACAAGCCGTGAGACAGTGAGTTATTCTTAGAATAACTTTGCTCAATCGCTTAAAACTATTTTAATATTTACAACATGTCAAAAACAAACAAACGCCTTCCTTCTGTTTTCATCGTCAATGTAGTTGCAATAACGTGCTGTATAACAATTTAAGTTTTTAAATATCTACATGCAATGCACTCAAACGAACTTCTTGCAATGTCACTGGCAGAGTCAGAAGTGTAAAGGTAGGAGGGCCAGTGTATGACTATATAGCAAAGACCCTGTTAGAGGTCATTCATGGGTAGAAATCTATTGACGCTAAAGCCTAAATTGCCCTAAAAGAAACACTAGTTAAGGATCATGTACATCTTAGAACCTGACAGCAGAGCTGTATAGTCTCGAGACAGTTTTTTAGTGTCTCGATCTCGGAAGCCTGCTGTCTCGGTCTCGGTCTCGAGTTAGTCTCTCGAATTTTTGGAAACCGTCTTGAAGTGAAAGTCTTGTTCTGTCTCGAACAAGTGGTCTCCATAAGTTTCGCGTTAACTGTCTCAAAATCTTGCACTAGAAACTGAAACCGGAATCTACGAGAAACGGTAATTCTGGTTAACGCGCGAGTCACATGATACTGAAATCAATTCAGTTATCTTAAAGTGGAAAAATGTTTAAGAGAGAACCTGAAATTGTGAAGTTTCCTTTTACACAATTTGAAGTTACTGACAAACAACAGCTATGCCGTGCCGCACGTTGGTCATTGGTGTAAAACCACCATAACCGAAACGATCGGAACAACTTCGAGTTTCTCATGGTGAGTAAGGATATGCGCAACTTTTTAATTTCGTTTGGTACTTGGTATCAAATATGCTTGTTTAAAATCATCAAGAAAATTTCAAACGTGTCTAAAAAGGCTTTCTTTATACTATTCAGAAGATAGGCGGACGAAGAGATATCGAAACAGATAAAGCGCGGGGATATAAAAATTGTTGGTACTATATACATTATAAGTTTCAAATTGAAAGTACAAATGAAACTTATTCCCGAAAACTGATACATTAGTATTTTATAGCATTTTATATAGGATCACTTGTCTTGTACTGTCTCGTACTGTCTTGAACCTAGTTTCTCGGTCTCAGTCTTGGTCTTGGTACCTCACTGTCTCGGTCTCGGCACCTCATTGTCTCGGTCTCGTCTTGGTCTTGAAGTTTCAAGTCTTGCATACAACACTGCCTGACAGTAAGCCCATACGCAGCGCTCGTGAATGAGCTGATGCCCAGCACTTGACTTTTGAGTGGCGCTTTAGTAGCCTAGAGTTAACGGGTACAGTGCAAGAGCTCCAACGGGTCAGAGTCTAGCTCCTGCAGCGGAGACAAGGTATTAGCTGGTATACGGTCTCGAGGTTAGAATGATAGGCGTATGTATAGACCCCTACCCCTCCGAAGTTGTATCATTATGCGTTTACACTGAAGCCATGAATGTGCCTTTAGAATTCATAGCAGAAAAGAGATGAGAGACAATTATCGCTTCAGGCGATTTCGAAAGGCACCATGCATGTGAATGTTAGCGACTACGTAAAATTGTCAAAGGCTCATCACACGACTTCTCAGCGGCTGTGCAGAATCACTTTGATGATAGACCGCTCGTAAAAACCGACTCTGGGTTTTACACCATATAGCTAATTGGTTGGTGACATTCGCTTTTAGTATTTTATGCCGTATTTAGTAGGCCTATCCGAGATTTCGGTCCCAGTGAGCCTCGCACCACGATATTCGCTATTAATGTCGGAATGTGAACTAAACAATTTTTAGCCGTATTATTATTATTATTATCATTATTATTATTATTATTATTATTATTATTATTATTATTATCATTATTATTATTATTATTATTATTATTATTATTATTATTATTATTATGTGGGTTTTTGCCCGAGGTATTAATAATCCCTCAGGCGATCCAAACAATATCCGGTGATGTGATGGCGTTCTGGAATGGCAAATCACTCGGAAGTGTGTGGTAGGGCAAATGTGCTTCTGAAGGCAACCGCATTAAAGCGTTGGATTGCGATAGCTAAGCGTTATCATTATTATTATTATTATTATTATTATTATTATTATTATTATTTTAAAGCTGCCATTCTGAAGGGTCTGTGTTGATTAGTCCTAATTACAAAATTTGTTGGCGTCAATTGTATTGAACCCCTCCCAGTGTCAATAATAATAATTAAATTATTGTCAAACTTTCCCTCTCCAATTTCTTTGACATATATATATATGTGTGTATATATATATGCATATATATATATGTATATATATGTATATATATGTGTATATATATGTATATTATATATATATATATGTATATATATGTGTATATATATGTATATATATATATGTATATATATACCGCTATTGCTAATATTTCTGTGAATAAGGTAATCGATTAAACTTCCAATATTTCGGTTTAGTTCGCAAAGACACCGAGCCCTCAATGAAAGAATCACTTAGTTCTGATTCTGGTAATTGAGTGTCATAGGCCTAATTGACGCCATTGCAGTCGTTTAACGTTCGCCACATAGCACTTGTTCGTGTCTCTCTCTCACTGGTTGGCTGTGTTCCGTTTAAAATTCCTTTTGGGTGGGTGCTTAGTCTGCATACTTGCCATTACTAGCTCGGTCGCAACTGCCTGCTCTGTATTTGGATAAAGTCTGGTTGTTGCCTAGTGGCCTTGTTGGTCTTGTGAGACTGTTTTCTTGCCAATCTCTCGAAAATCTCTCGAACATCGGTCGCTTTTACTGATCTCTTCTGTTGGTCTAAATTGTTTTTTCTCTTTGTTCGTTTCTTGTCCTCTGTTTATTCAATCGCTTTAGACCGACGTCATTTTGTTCGCATATAATTATTATTGAGTCAACCGAGGGTTACAAGCAGTGTTGTATGCAAGACTAGAAACTTCAAGACCGAGACGAGACCGAGACAGTGAGGTGCCGAGACCGAGACCGAGACAGTGAGGTGCCGAGACCGAGACCGAGACAGTGAGGTACCAAGACTGAGACCGAGACCGAGACACTAGGCTCAAGACAGTACGAGACAGTAAAAGACAAGTTATCCTATATAAAGTGATGTAAAATACTAATGTATCAGTTTTCGGGAATAAGGTTCATTTGTAATTTCAATTTGAAACTTATAATGTATATAGTACCAATTCCTGAGAATAGTTTTTATGTTCCCGCAAGATTTTAAGACAGTTAACGCGAAACTTATCGAGATCTCTTGTTGGAGAAAGAACAAGACTTTCATTTCAAGACAGTTTCTAAAAATTCGAGACACTACCTCGAGACCGAGACAGCAGGCTTCCGAGACCGAGACACTAAAAACTGTCTGGAGACGTCTCGAAACCGAGACACTGTTTCAATACCATACAACTCTGGTTACAGGTTTCGTCCGTTTTGTGTTGTAAAGGAAATTAAAGGAATAGGTCTAGACTATATAGTTTTGCTACGCCTGTGTTCTTACGCTGGCAGTGGCAGTCCCAAGCCTGAATCAAGGTGAAGGGCGACTCTAATCATACTTTTCATGAAACAGCGTTGTTTAAAAGCAAATGTTATACTTCTAACACTCCATGCCCTTAGAGACCAGTGTAAGTAGCGAGGAACAGGCGCCATCTTGGCCCATCTACATGTATGATATTATTGTTCGCAGACTACCTACCAATGGCAAGCGTAGAATCACAACCGACATAATTTAAACTCCTACACTGCTTGCAGTCCAGCAGTGCTAGTCACAAGCCTGGATAAATGAGGAGGGCGCCGCTGACAATTTCTTTTATCACAGTGTTGTTAAACTGCAACTAGGTGAACTAACCAACAACAACTAGATTGGGAAGCGTTTCCTTCAGTCGAGGAATCGGAGCATTTAGAGGCGAACTGAGAAATAGTAGATGGGTTGTAGAATAAGAGGGGAAGCAGGTAAACAAGGGAATATAGGCGATCAGGAGGATGAATAAGGAAGAAAGAAGGGAGGCACAAATGGAAGATAATAGGAAGACACAAATAAAATGGATAAGGCAAATAAGAATGACGCGTAACAGAAGAAGGATGAGTGAAAGAAAGAGAAGCAATGAGATGGAAAGGCATTCAAAAGACGAACGTATTGCCTGGGTCCTATCCCATATCCATATCCACAGGACTCAATGTCTATTACAGACGCTGCAAGAGATGGGAAGCCCGTATAATAACGCAGATTTGTACAAGCCATCTACCCTAGCGTACATAGGTCTAAGCCGCCGTTCGTAGAGTAGGAAAGAAGGAAGGTCGCCCTAGGCTCGGTTTTATCTGCGAGCCGCAGAAGCGATTATGCCACGGCTTCCGTCTCGAAGCTGCTGCTGCTGCTGCTGGTGATGGTGATGGGGTGGGGTGGTTATGGGGTGGTGATATTGATGGCGGTGGCGTCGGTGGTGTATAGTATAGTGTTGGCTACGGGCGATTGATGGTGACGCCTAATAGTGCATAGATCTGCCATGCAAGTCTATCCGGCGGAGGTCTTTAGAATGCTAGACACACCCACGCCTACGCACGCACACATACACTCACTCACACACACAAACACACACACACACACACACACACACACACACACACACACACACAAGCATACGATCTGAGGTGACCATGTATGCGGCAATCAGTATAATATATAAATAAGACTTATGTACAGTAATATATATATGATCTAATAATAATAATGATAATAATAATAATAATAATAATAATAATAATAATAATAATAATAATAATAATATGTATGCACTCAACAGATTATATAAACATACGCTTACATGGACATGTGTATTATGCCAATCTCTCTCTGTATCTGTCTGTCCGTCCTTCCGTCCGTTCGTCTGTCTGTGCCAATCGATCGTATCCTGGCTAATCTGACTTGTTGATGTTCTGTAGTTTTTCCATTTCACATGGAGCGCCATCGTCCTGTAGATTGGTTTTGATGTTACTGTGTAGTCTATAGGTTAATATAAAAACCTGTTATAATATTTTGTTACAGATGGAAGGTCGATTGTAAGAAACACTGATTTGCAACTGAAGAGGTCATGCAGAGGTCATGCAGAGGTCATCGATGAATATGGTCACTCAAGATGTCTTCTCTATAACACCACGTTCATAATAATATGCATTTGATTTTGTGACACATCAGAGCTATGGTAAAGTTATCGAACTGGAAAGCTGTAAAGAAGGAAAGCTGTAAAGGTACGTGGATCCGAAGGATGTTTTTATGCCCTAGACATAATAACGACTACTTTTACTACTATGGATATTGGACAAACGCTTCGTCTACTGGTACTTCTACGACTCTGAGAAATCATCACAGAGCACTTGGAAGAAAGGTTGTTACATGGCAGAGAGTATTGATAAAACCACGCAGCTTTAAACGACAGTTAGTAATAATCAATCAATCAATCAATTAAAGTTTATTTGGCAATCCAATAGCATAACAGAAAAAAACTCAATTATTACACATTTTAAAATTGCTATCCGATCACCTAGGAGACCCAATTAGGGATCAGAAGATCCCGCTGGTTAGGGCCACCTGAGAATTTTCGTGTAAAAAAATTACTAATTATAGTTTTAGAACTATTACAAGTTTCAAGTTTGTACAAAAGGCAATTCTTTAGATAACATTAACTAAAATCTTGTTAAGTAAAGGCATGAAAGTTGAGTGACCAGAGCGAAACCCACACTGGGCAGCATAAGATATAAGAAGTCAGATTTGTTAATGAAATTATTAAGGCGTTCATAGTCTACATTGCTTTTTTGTATAATTTCGAGAATATTGGCAAAACTGAGATTGGAGTTTAATTTGAGGCAATATCTCTTGTGCCTTTCTTAAAACTTAACCGTACACATAAAGAAATAGCACACAAGTGACCAAAAGTCAATAAAAAACGGTCCCGAAAAGTCCATATTTTTACAACAGAGGTTTTTCGGGACCCTCTTTTATTGACTTTTGGTAATCTGGTAGATGGCGCAATCGATCCATTTACTTAAGAGGTCATCTATGATGTAAACTTGCCGGAGTGTAGCTCGTTTAGGAGGACTCGTTCGAATGGGTAAACGATATTTAATTTTGTGCTTTTTTGTCACTTGTTTTCAATTTTTGAGTTATGTCCATAAAAATGTGATATATAGCATTGTCATGCAGGTGTGACATGTGTGCAAAATTTCAGCTCTGTAGGTCGACGGGAACATACCGAAAAAGAGTTGAAAGAGTTCCGACGATCCCGTTCATGACAAACATTGCGCAAGCCAAGTTAAATAAAAGAGGGTAAAAAGAAGCAGGTATTAAGACTTAAACAGGAAACTCAACACTTCTATCCCACACACGCGTTCTGGTATGGACTATCCCACAACCCATTCTATGCCCATAAACCCAAGTCCTTCAAGGGGATTCGTTATTCCTAAAAAACAGATTACAAGTACCGGTATATTGGCTATCTTAAAGTAGGCCTATGTATGTAGGCCCATGTCAGTAGCTGTGTTAAAGGAAATAAAAACTTAATGACTATTGGTCATTAAATATCCGCATATGTATGTATGTAATATCCGCATATGTATGTATGTATGTATGCATGTATGCAGGGGTGGATGGATGGATGGATGAATGGATGGACGGACGGATGGATGGATGTACAGTATATATGTGCATATAGCTGATGGTATATAATGGATATACTTGCCTGTATACATGTATGAACACATGTACCCTTATATTCATTTATACAACTATCTACCGGTGTCCAGGTACTTGTATATGCACAGTATTGTCAGGTATATGTACTATATGTGTATGTATGTACTATGCATTTTTGTGTATGTATATATGTGCGTGTATATATCGTAGTATGTATGTCGTATGTATACATGTACGTGACATGTGCATGTAGGGTTATATGTATCCATTAATGCATATATATAATGTTTGTATACCTGTGTGTATGTGTGTGTAGGTCCGTTCGTCCCTCCTGGTAGATCTGAGTGTGTTGGTAGTAGTGCGTGTGTTCACATTCATCATAGATCCGCTTGGATATAATATTGCGCTTAATATTACGTGAGTATACAATACTAGAAGCATGAGTAGTGGTAGAATCTCGTGGCTGTCATGAACGAGTGCTGCTGAGTTGAAGAGGAGGTACGTGCGTGAGTGCACCGTTCATTAGTGAAGGGATCCTTAATCATTCGGTCTCTGCACCACCACCCCATCCCCCCCCCCCATTCTCCCAACCCACACATATAAGGACACGCGCCACCCTCCACCGTCGCTTGCACTCTGGACGTGTCGTCGTCGTCTGCCCTGGCACTTACGCATAAGTGCTACTGGTTGCTAGTAGACAGCGCTGCCGACGGTCGACGGGTTTTAATTAAAGTACGGGTGGTCGTACGGGTGGCCGTCGTCGTTGGTAAGTGAGCGAGTGAGTGAGTGAATAAGCGAGCGAGCAGGTGAGTGAGTGAATGTGTGAGTGATTGAGTGAGTGAATGTGGGAGTGATTGATTGAGTGAGTGAATGTGGGAGTGAGTGAATGTGGGAGTGAGTGAGTGAGCGAGTGAGTAAGCGAGTGAATGAATGAGCGAGCGAGCAGGTGAGTGAGTGAGTGAGTGTGGGAGTGAGTGAGTGAGTGGGTGGGTGAGTGAGTGAGTGAGTGTGAGTTGCAACTGAGTTAAGACGGAGAAGACGTGTGTTGCTGTGGATGGATTTAAGACACATCAATCACACGAGACTTCATTCCTTGAGATCAACGCAATGAATCATTCATCATATATATATATATATATATATATATATATATATATATATATATATATATATATATATATATATATGTTCCGAATTGCCGCTTCGTATTCGCTTCGGAGCCGAATAGTGGGCCAAATAAATTTCGTAATTCGGCCGAACAGCATACATATACGGACCGAATACGAATAGTGGTCACGTGAATTATGTTCCTGCATAAGCAGCGGCTGCTATGTCAAGTGGTTTGATCATAGTTCGAAGTAGCTCAAATTTTTATACTGCCTGGACCACGGTATCGCAATGTTACCCACCTCATTTCTATAAGTTTAGTAACTTTAGTTAAATTAGTTCCATTCCTAATTTACATAGAAGGATACAAAAATTACATGTAGTTAACTGTTTACTATTAGTTTATGTATCAAATATACTGAACAGAAATTTTACTGGCATTTTAAATTTAAAATTTTTTGCGGTATACCTATTTTGTACACAATACTCGTATTCGTATTCGGCTGAATAGTTGGTCCAATTATTTTTATTCGGCCGAATAGTTGGTCCAATTATTCGTATTCTGCCGAATAGTGAAAATCACATATTCCGCTATTTGGTACAACCCTAATATACATATATGTATATGTTATATGCATATATATATATACATATACACGTACACTCGTGCAAACGTTGGTCCTGTGTATTCATTCATTCACTCTGAGCATTTATGTAGCGCCCCTTCAAGAACCTACTCAGCAGGAGCGCTCCCAGCCCAGCCACGACTAAAGAAAAAAGACTTGAGGGACATGTAAAAACTCGACGGTTTATTAGATCAATATATTAGATATTATTTTTATTGCCAGACATATTTCCAGAAATATTATTTAATTCAAGCCTGAAGGAGATATATAACCGTATTTACATACGACGGAATAGCACCGGATGTAGTAAAGTATTACTAACGCCAGATGAACGTTATTTACATACGACAGACTCAATGAAACTTTTTATACACGTATTATCAACGCCCGTCGCACATTTAACCTTATTTACATATGACAGACACAACAGCACCGGATGCAGAAAGGTATTATTTACTCCTGGTGAAGGTTATTTACATACGATGGACGCAACAGCACCAGATGCAGTATGATTTGCGCAAACGCCCGAGGAATAGGTGAAACGTTAAAGTATGACACACACACATATCAATACACACATACAATACTCTATATGGGGTATATACTATATACATGTACGTACATGTTTATATGCTTGTAGGTTATATTAATACAATCGAGATGTGAAGAGGCGTTAATTCTAACTGATTGCAGCGACGTCAAATGAAGGGGTCGGTCAGTGCACTTGAAATCTTGTCTCAGGCCTCGGATTCGACTCAGGTGAGCAAAACTTCAGGTGCATCGACCACTCTCTCAACCGACAATGACACGATGACACGAAGCAGCAGATGATGACGACAGGCTGCTGCTGCTGCACCAGAATCAACTTAACGAGGTCGCAATAGATGAAAGGGGTTTGGCACCTACGCCAGGATCAGTGGCATCAACATCATCAGCACCAATATCAACATGAAAGACACTACCAACATAGTGGCAACGACGCCAATGATGATTATGATAGTGATAGCAAGACTATTATTATTATTGTTATTATTATTATTATTACTATTATTATTATTTTAAAAGTTATATTGTTGACTTGTTATCATATTTATTCATGAACCAAAGGACATGGATACAGACTCATTATTATTGTCATTATTATTATTATTATTATTATTATTATTATTATTATTATTATTATTATTGTTGTTGTTGTTGTTGTTGTTGTTGTTGTTGTTGTTGTTGTTGTTGTTGTTATTATTATTGTTATATTCCCATTAGCTCACAATAACAATTAC
This sequence comes from Bimastos eiseni, assembly GCA_959347315.1. NCBI lineage: Eukaryota > Metazoa > Annelida > Clitellata > Crassiclitellata > Lumbricidae > Bimastos > Bimastos eiseni. The sequence goes on along the minus strand of OY365812.1, from coordinate 25,292,490 downwards.
GATTGCTGTTACCATTAGCTAAGAAATTGTATGTATGTATGTATGTATGTATGTGTGTATGTATGTATGTATGTATGTATGTATATATGTGTGTGTATGTATGTATGTATGTATGCATGCATACATACATGCATGTATGCATGCATGCTTACATACATGCATACATACTTTGTCAGGTAGTATGTATGCATACATACTTTGTCAAGTAGCTTGTCTCGAGTGTGATCGTAATCGTAATCTCAACATTTCTACAGCGCCCACAAAAGCGAAGGTGAGCGGGCATGATTTAGATGAAGTGCTCGAGGTCTTTACTAAGAAAGAACGGGAAGAGAGATAGGACCGGATCCAGAGAAGAGCAGTATCAGAAAAGCCGAACCAGGTAGACAATCTCTGAAGCAATATATTGTGATCGAAGGCTGCAGAGATATCAAGGAGGCAGAGACAGGAGACTTAATTGTTGATGAGAAATAACAGAAACAAGTTTATCGTATATAGGGAGGTGAGGAGGTTTCTGTTGAATGCCGCTTGGTAAAGCCTGACTGTGTGGATTTAGGAGCGAGTTCGAAGTTAGGTAGTCAGGATTAAAACGGTTTGAAATTTTATAAATCGGTTTTTATGCCTATTTATTAGTTACAATGTGACATAACTATCTCAACAAATCGACAAATCGCCATAACTCCAAGACTGTTGTGTCTTGGTCTTTGCCATCACGAGAAGGGCTCTCTTTTCCCCAGACACATTGTAACACGGAGCGTATAGGAGAGTGCGTGAGAATGTCTTGTAAACCTAAGTGTGGTCTATGCAGTTAGTTGAAATTAATATTATTAGGCCTACTTACTTTGTTAGTTACTCATACCAGCCTATGCTGCCTATCATTCATAACCGCTGCGTTTTCAATTCCGGTTAGACCGTTTTTGACGCCATTCTAACTAAATCTACATGTATAATTATATCACTGACATCATATCATTTGTGTTAGGATGTCTGTGGTTCTAGGGGATCTGTGTGAGAGTTTAATGTTATATTTCCATCCGTTCCTTCATGAAATTAGATTTTATAGCGTTATTACAAGATTTAAATACATGGCTAGACCAGTAGACCGTATACTTGACATTTTTGCAGCTTGCCTAAACTTATCCTGCTTATAGAATAACACATCCTTGTCGTTATATTGTAACGGTTCAGGGGTACGCCTACCTGGTGTCGGCCTGCTGTAGTGTCTGCCTGTTGTGTACGCTTGTCTACTGTGTTCTTTCTTCTGTGGTATCTACCTGCTGTATACGCTTATCTACTATCTACTGTAGTCTATCTACTATCTACTGTAGATATCTACTATCTACTGTATACTATCTACTGTAGACATCTACTATCTACTGTATCCTATCTACTGTGTATTATCTACTATCTACTGTGTAGTCTCTACTGTCTACTGTCTCCAATCTACTGTGTAGTCTCTACTGTCTACTGTCTCCTATCTACTGTGTATCATCTACTATCTACAGCAAATTAGTATAAAAGGAGTTCGCCTGTATGATCGAGAGAGTCGTGTCATCAGAGAGAGTCGTCATCGGAGAGTCGTCGTAGGATCGTGGTCGTCGCCTGGGAATCGTCGTCGTCGTCGTCGTCTGGAGATTGTCATCGGGGAGCCTTGTAGATTCGGCTTCGGCCTTGCAGTCTTGGCTCCTAGGAAGCACGAATAGTCGTCGTGGCTTGCGATGGTCGTCGTGGATATAGTCGTCGTAGTTTTGCGATAGTCGCCTCAGCCATTGACGTAGCGTTGCAATTACTCGTTAGTTATCGACGTAGGGTGTATTGAGGGAGTGAGAAACGGACTGTTTCCGAATCGGCGCTACAGAAGTATTCTTTTACGTTGTACATTAAAAGAAGATTATCGAACAAGCGTGTCTTATTCTAAGCGTCATCCAGAAAGGAGCTATTTAAACCTTAAATGGTTAGTCTTCAGCAAACCACTGAAGCCTTACTCAGCGGACTGCAACTCGAACTATCCCCATATCGGACGGGGCTGCAAGTCGTCATCCTGGTCACTGTCGAATAGGCCCCGTTCCGTTACAATATCATTGAATGTTTTACCCAACTTAATCTAAATTTGTGTGCAATAAGCTTAATTATTAGGCTTCATAAGCACAGCGAACGAGCTTTATGCAAAGACTGGCAATGAAGCGAAGTTGAGTAAGTTAATGATTGAAGCAACGAGTAACATCTTATATCCGTTTAAACTCGTGGAAAACATGTTCAACTTGCCTGTGAAGTAGGCCTAGCTACCTCTAGTAGCTTCAATTGATTTCAAAATCACAAACGTTCATTCATTCCCATAGGAAAATTTCTATCAATAGATGTAGGTCTACAGAACTTTGGTGAAAGTTGGTTGTGAAAATAACTTACTCATTTAGCATATGGACCTATCGTTTCGCAATCATCTTTCGATAATAAACCTATACTTGACACAAGAACGTTCGAAAAGCCATTCGTAATCCATTAAATCCATTTATCGCCTTTAAACTCTAGCTCGGAAGTAGAAAATAAACGCCTATACAATGTAAAACCTTACTGTTAGAAATGCGCAAATTTTACACTTTTCAAGATGACGTAACAATAAGTTTAGATTGCGTCATGTTAATACATAACAATAAATATTATGATGAATTTATGAGGACGACGATGATGAGTTCTGTGCAGACACATTGGCTTTTATAGGCTACCACCGGGGATGAGATGAGCGATGTCCCAAGCCCGGATAAAGGAGGAGGGCTATGTTAATGATCTGTGTTATCGGACAATGTCGTTAAACTACTGCAACTAACACTACTATGAGGGATGTAGATTTCCGTTAACTTCCTCGCAGACTATTGTGGGTGAACAACTTGTCCAGAGTCTGCAGCGGTCTGACGTACAATGTAGCTTCGAACCTGCGACCCTCCGGTCACAGGGCAGAAAGCAGACCGCTACACCACCGCATCCCTTAAATGAAGATAGGCCTAAGATCGAAGGTTGAGTTACTTTATCACATAATATTAAATAACGCATTAATTAACTTTGATTTGGCTCCGATCGGCTCTAATTATCATTAAATAGTTACTTGTGCTGCTGCGTAGCGCTTTTAAATCATAAAAACTTCGACCTATTATGGGGCCCTAATAGGCTAAAACCAAACCGCATATCATGGTCAGAGGTTGATTCGTTCGGGTAGTTCTATACATGTAGCCATATCGTTTTCCTTCTGCAATCCCTCGCTGGGGTGTATCAGCAACTCGGATCCTTTTTCTTCAACGGATTCTGTCTGCAGCATCCGCAATTTTCAGTTTGTGCTGTTTGAAATTCCTTTCGATTCTCCAACTCTTCTTCAGTCGTCCTCTAGTAGGTCTACTCTACTTAGATGACCTTTGGCCTGTACTTCTGCCTTCATGATTCTCTTGATACCACTGTCCTAACCCAGTTCCACATGACCGCCTGATCTTACGTATCTTGTTTGATACGCACCCCACTTTCAATGATTTTCTAATATCATAATTTCCTTTCCTGTCTCTCATATCCCCAGTATTCATCGCAGCATTCTCATCTCAGTTCTCTCGAGCACTTCCTCTTCTCTTGATGTGGTGGAAATCGTTGGTGAGGATGACGTGTGTTGGCCCAGGAGTTGAATCAGAATTAGATATAGATCGATTCTCATTAGTGACTGGGAAATTGCGGAGGAAATGGCCAGCGGTGGAGAGTTGAATCAAGAGAGAGACAGGAGTGAACAGTCTAAATAATCTATTTCGTGGGACCATAAGGCATCATGTTTCGCATGTGAACATTTAGGTCTACTTAAGGCCTACCAGGATATCGTTATTGAAGTCTACTTCGATGCCTCTTCGCATAATAAGAGGCATCGAAGTAGACTTGAAGCAATATTATTGTTCCAAATCTGCCATTTTACACACCAAGTAATACACTAACAGTGTCAGCACTCATTTCCCAGACGCTTCGACAACGACAAACTGATTATTGTACAGTCGATAATGATACTTGAACGAGACGTGGCTATCTCTTCCCTAAAGTTAGGACTATTTCTTTGCAGGGCTGGGTTGAGGATGGTCAGAGAAGGGCTTCCGATGTATCAACGAAGATAATTAAAACAGAAAGAGACCTAGCAGTGAATCAGAGGAGAGCAGTGCCAGTTAAACCAAAGCAGTTGAGTCTTTAAATGAAGTAAAATAAAATGTTGTTATCAATGGCATCGATGGCTGCTGAAGAGTAAAACCTGTTGATGAAACAGGTTGAGGGAAGTTAGTAGGCTTCCGCATGAGTGGCGCTAGGCCTACCCGTTTTCAGACAGCACAGGGAGCAGAAGAGGGAACAGTGAGCACAGTGAGCAGAAGAGGAAACAATGCACATAGTGAGCAGCAGAGGAAACAATGGACATAGTGAGAAGAAGAGGAAACAATGGACATAGTGAGAAGAAGAGGAAACAATGGACATAGTGAGAAGAAGAGGAAACAATAGACATAGCGAGAAGAAGAGGAATCAATGGACATAGTGAGCAGAAGAGGAAACAATAGACATAGCGAGAAGAAGAGGAATCAATGGACATAGTGAGAAGAAGAGGAAACAATGGACATAGTGAGCAGAAGAGGAAACAATGGACATAGTGAGCAGAAGAGGAAACAATGGACATAGTGAGCAAAAGAGGAAAGAATGGACATAGTGAGAAGAAGAGGAATCAATGGACATAGTGAGCAGAAGAGGAAACAATGGACACAGTGAGAAGAAGAGGAAACAATGGACATCGTGAGAAGAAGAGGAAACAATGGACATAGTGAGCAGAAGAGGAAACAATGGACATAGTGAGCAGAAGAGGAAACAATGGACATAGTGAGCAAAAGAGGAAAGAATGGACATAGTGAGCAAAAGAGGAAAGAATGGACATAGTGAGAAGAAGAGGAATCAATGGACATAGTGAGCAGAAGAGGAAACAATGGACATAGTGAGAAGAAGAGGAAACAATAGACATAGTGAGAAGAAGAGGAATCAATGGACATAGTGAGCAGAAGAGGAAACAATGGACATAGTGAGACGAAGAGGAAACAATGGACATAGTGAGAAGAAGAGGAAACAATGGACATAGTGAGAAGAAGAGGAAACAATGGACATAGTGAGCAGAAGAGGATACAATGGACATAGTGAGAAGAAGAGGAAACAATGGACATAGTGAGAAGAAGAGGAAACAATGGACATAGTGAGAAGAAGAGGAAACAATAGACATAGCGAGAAGAAGAGGAATCAATGGACATAGTGAGCAGAAGAGGAAACAATAGACATAGCGAGAAGAAGAGGAATCAATGGACATAGTGAGAAGAAGAGGAAACAATGGACATAGTGAGCAGAAGAGGAAACAATGGACATAGTGAGCAGAAGAGGAAACAATGGACATAGTGAGCAAAAGAGGAAAGAATGGACATAGTGAGAAGAAGAGGAATCAATGGACATAGTGAGCAGAAGAGGAAACAATGGACACATTGAGAAGAAGAGGAAACAATGGGCATAGTGAGCAGAAGAGGAAACAATGGGCATAATGAGCAGAAGAGGAAACAATGGGCATAGTGAGCAAAAGAGGAAACAATGGTCATAATGAGCAGAATAGGAAACAATGGGCATTGTGAGCAGAAGAGGAAACAATAGTCATAGTGAGCAGAAGAGGAAACAATGGACTAAGTAAGAAGAAGAGGAAACAATGGACATAGTGAGAAGAAGAGGAAACAATGGACATAGTGAGAAGAAGAGGAAACAATGGACATTGTGAGAAGAAGAGGAAACAATGGACATAGTGAGCAGAAGAGGAAACAATGGACATAGTGAGCAGAAGAGGAAACAATGGGCATAGTGAGCAAAAGAGGAAACAATGGTCATAGTGAGCAGACGAGAAAACAATGGGCATAGTGAGAAAAAAAGGAAACAATGGACATAGTGAGCAGATGAGAGAACAGTGAGCACAAGGAGCAGAAGAGGAAACAATGGGCATAATGAGCAGAAGAGGAAACAATGGTCACAGTTAGTAGAAGAGGAAACAATGGGAATCGTGAGCAGAAGAGGAAAGAATGGACAAAGTGAGCAGAAGACGAAACAATGGCCATAATGAGAAGAAGAGGAAACAATGGACATAGTCAGCAGAAGAGGAAACAATGGACATAGTGAGCAGAAGACGAAACAATGGACATAGTCAGCAGAAGAGGAAAGAATGGGCACAATGAGCAGAAGAGGAAACAATGGGCATAGTGAGCAGAAGAGGAAACAATGGGCATAATGAGCAGAAGAGGAAACAATGGGCATAGTGAGCAGAAGAGGAAACAATGGGCATAATGAGCAGAAGAGGAAAGAATGGACATAGTGGGCAGAAGAGGAAACAATGGGCATAGTGAGCAGAAGAGGAAACAATGGACAAAGTGAGCAGAAGAGGAAACAATGGGCATAGTGAGCAGAAGAGGAAACAATGGGCATAGTGAGCAGAAGAGGAAACAATGGGCATAATGAGCAGAAGAGGAAACAATGGGCATAGTGAGCAAAAGAGGAAACAATGGTCATAGTGAGCAGAAGAGGAAACAATGGGCATAGTGAGCAAAAGAGGAAACAATGGACATAGTGAGCAGATGAGACAACAGTGAGCACAAGGAGAAGAAGAGGAAACAATGGGCATAATGAGCAGAAGAGGAAACAATGGTCACAGTTAGTAGAAGAGGAAACAATGGACATAGTCAGCAGAAGAGGAAAGAATGGACACAATGAGCAGAAGAGGAAACAATGGGCATAGTGAGCAGAAGAGGAAACAATGGGCATAATGAGCAGAAGAGGAAACATTGGGCATAGTGAGCAGAAGAGGAAACAATAGGCATAATGAGCAGAAGAGGAAACAATGGGCATTGTGAGCAGAAGAGGAAACAATAGTCATAGTGAGCAGAAGAGGAAACAATGGACTAAGTAAGAAGAAGAGGAAACAATGGACATAGTGAGAAGAAGAGGAAACAATGGACATAGTGAGAAGAAGAGGAAACAATGGACATAGTGAGAAGAAGAGGAATCAATGGACATAGTGAGCAGAAGAGGAAACAATGGACATAGTGAGAAGAAGAGGAAACAATAGACATAGTGAGAAGAAGAGGAATCAATGGACATAGTGAGCAGAAGAGGAAACAATGGACATAGTGAGCAGAAGAGGAAACAATGGACATAGTGAGAAGAAGAGGAAACAATGGGCATAGTGAGCAAAAGAGGAAACAATGGTCATAATGAGCAGAAGAGGAAACAATGGGCATTGTGAGCAGAAGAGGAAACAATAGTCATAGTGAGCAGAAGAGGAAACAATGGACTAAGTAAGAAGAAGAGGAAACAATGGACATAGTGAGAAGAAGAGGAAACAATGGACATAGTGAGAAGAAGAGGAAACAATGGACATTGTGAGAAGAAGAGGAAACAATGGACATAGTGAGCAGAAGAGGAAACAATGGACATAGTGAGCAGAAGAGGAAACAATGGGCATAGTGAGCAAAAGAGGAAACAATGGTCATAGTGAGCAGACGAGAAAACAATGGGCATAGTGAGAAAAAAAGGAAACAATGGACATAGTGAGCAGATGAGAGAACAGTGAGCACAAGGAGCAGAAGAGGAAACAATGGGCATAATGAGCAGAAGAGGAAACAATGGTCACAGTTAGTAGAAGAGGAAACAATGGGAATCGTGAGCAGAAGAGGAAAGAATGGACAAAGTGAGCAGAAGACGAAACAATGGCCATAATGAGAAGAAGAGGAAACAATGGACATAGTCAGCAGAAGAGGAAACAATGGACATAGTGAGCAGAAGACGAAACAATGGACATAGTCAGCAGAAGAGGAAAGAATGGGCACAATGAGCAGAAGAGGAAACAATGGGCATAGTGAGCAGAAGAGGAAACAATGGGCATAATGAGCAGAAGAGGAAACAATGGGCATAGTGAGCAGAAGAGGAAACAATGGGCATAATGAGCAGAAGAGGAAAGAATGGACATAGTGGGCAGAAGAGGAAACAATGGGCATAGTGAGCAGAAGAGGAAACAATGGACAAAGTGAGCAGAAGAGGAAACAATGGGCATAGTGAGCAGAAGAGGAAACAATGGGCATAGTGAGCAGAAGAGGAAACAATGGGCATAATGAGCAGAAGAGGAAACAATGGGCATAGTGAGCAAAAGAGGAAACAATGGTCATAGTGAGCAGAAGAGGAAACAATGGGCATAGTGAGCAAAAGAGGAAACAATGGACATAGTGAGCAGATGAGACAACAGTGAGCACAAGGAGAAGAAGAGGAAACAATGGGCATAATGAGCAGAAGAGGAAACAATGGTCACAGTTAGTAGAAGAGGAAACAATGGACATAGTCAGCAGAAGAGGAAAGAATGGACACAATGAGCAGAAGAGGAAACAATGGGCATAGTGAGCAGAAGAGGAAACAATGGGCATAATGAGCAGAAGAGGAAACATTGGGCATAGTGAGCAGAAGAGGAAACAATAGGCATAATGAGCAGAAGAGGAAACAATGGACATAGTGGGCAGAAGAGGAAACAATGGGCATAGTGAGCAGAAGAGGAAACAATGGACAAAGTGAGCAGAAGAGAAAACAATGGGCATAGTGAGCAGAAGAAGAAACAATGGGCATAGTGAGCAGAAGAGGAAACAATGGGCATAATGAGCAGAAGAGGCAACAATGTGCATAATGAGCAGATGAGTGAGCAGTTAACACAGGGAGCAGAAGGGGGCAGAATAGTCATAGTGAGCAGAAGAGGAAACAACGGGCATAGTGAGCAGATGAGAGAGCAGTGAGCACATGGAACAGAAGAGGAAACAATGGGCATAATGAGCAGAAGAGGAAAGAATGGTCATTGCTAGCCGAAGAGGAAAAAATGGGCATAGTGAGCAGAAGGGGAAAGAATGGTCATAGTGAGCAGAAGAGGAAACAATAAACATAGTGAGTAGCTGAGAGAGCAGTGAGCACAGGGAGCAGAAGAAGAAACAATGGGCATAATGAGCAGAAGAGGAAACAATGGGCATAGTGAGCAGAAGAGGGAAGACTGGGCATAGTGAGCAGAAGAGGAAACAATGGACATAGTGAGCAGAAGAGCGAGCAGTGAGCACAGGGATCAGATGAGAAAAAATGGGCCTTGTGAGCAGAAGAGGGAACAGTGAGTACAGGGCGCAGAAGCGGGAAGAATGGGCATATTGAGCAGAAGAGGAAAAAATGGGCATAGTGAGCTGAAGAGAAAACAATGGACATTGTAAGCAGAAGAGGGAACAATGGACATAGTGGACAAAAGAGGAATGAATGGACATAGTGAAAAGAAGAGGAATCAATGGACATAGTGCACAGAAGAGGAAACAATGGGCATAGTGAGCAGAAGCGGAAACAATGGGCATATTGAGCAGAAGAGGAAACAATGGACATTGTGAGCAGAAGAGGAAACAATAGTCATAGTGAGCAGAAGAGGAAACAATGGACTAAGTAAGAAGAAGAGTAAACAATGGACATTGCAAGCAGAAGAGGGAACAATGGGCATAGTGAGCAGAAGAGAGAGCAGTGAGCACAGGGAGCAGAAGTGGAAAGAATGGTCATATTGAGCAGAGGAGAAAACAATGGGCATAGTGAGCAGAAGAGGAAACAATGGACATAGTGAGCAAAAGAGGAAAGAATGGACATAGTGAGCAAAAGAGGAAAGAACGGACATAGTGAGAAGAAGATGAATCAATGGACATAGTGAGCAGAAGAGGAAACAATGGACATAGTGAGAAGAAGAGGAAACAATAGACATAGTGAGAAGAAGAGGAATCAATGGACATAGTGAGCAGAAGAGGAAACAATGGACATAGTGAGACGAAGAGGAAACAATGTACATAGTGAGAAGAAGAGTAAACAATGGACATAGTGAGCAGAAGAGGAAACAATGGACATAGTGAGAAGAAGAGGAAACAATGGACATAGTGAGGAGAAGAGGAAACAATGGACATAGTGAGCAAAAGAGGAAAGAATGGACATAGTGAAAAGAAGAGGAATCAATGGACATAGTGAGCAGAAGAGGAAACAATGGGCATAGTGAGCAGAAGAGGAAACAATGGGCATAGTGAGCAGAAGAGGAAACAATGGACATAGTGAGACGAAGAGGAAACAATGGACATAGTGAGAAGAAGAGGAAACAATGGACATAGTGAGCAGAAGAGGAAACAATGGTCATAGTGAGCAGAAGAGGAAACAATGGGCATAGTGAGCAGAAGAGGAAACAATGGGCATAGTTAGCAGAAGAAGAAACAATGGTCAAAGTGAGCAGAATTGGAAACAATGGGCATAGTGAGCAGAAGAGGAAACAATGGGCATAGTGAGCAGAAGAGGAAACAATGGGCATTGTGTGCAGAAGAGGAAACAATACTCATATTGAGCAGAAGAGGAAACAATGGACAAAGTGAGAATAAGAGGAAACAATGGACATAGTGAGAAGAAGAGGAAACAAGGGACATAGTGAGAAGAAGAGGAAACAATGGACATAGTGAGCAGGAGAGGAAACAATGGGCATAGTGAGCAGAAGAGGAAACAATGGGCATAGTGAGCAGAAGAGGAAACAATGGGCATTGTGATCAGAAGAGGAAACAATAGTCATAGTGAGCAGAAGAGGAAAGAATGGACATAGTGCGCAGAAGAGGAAACAATGGACATAGTGAGAAGAAGAGGAAACAATGGACATAGTGAGAAGAAGAGGAAACAATGGACATAGTGAGAAGAAGAGGAAACAATGAACATAGTGAGCAGAAGAGGAAACAATGGTCATAGTGAGCAGAAGAGGAAGCAATGGGCATAGAGAGAAAAAGAGGAAACAATGGTCATAGTGAGCAGAAGAGGAAACAATGGGCATAGTGAGCAAAAGAGGAAACAATGGACATAGTGAGCAGATGAGAGAACAGTGAGCACAAGGAGCAGAAGAGGAAACAATGGGCATAATGAGCAGAAGAGGAAACAATGGTCACAGTTAGTAGAAGAGGAAACAATGGGAATCGTGAGCAGAAGAGGAAACAATGGACAAAGTGAGCAGAAGACGAAACATTGGCCATAATGAGAAGAAGAGGAAACAATGCACATAGTGATCAGAAGAGGAAACAATGGACATAGTGAGCAGAAGACGAAACAATGGACATAGTCAGCAGAAGAGGAAAGAATGGGCACAATGAGCAGAAGAGGAAACAATGGGCATAGTGAGCAGAAGAGGAAACAATAGGCATAATGAGCAGAAGAGGAAACAATGGGCATAGTGAGCAGAAGAGGAAACAATGGGCATAATGAGCAGAAGAGGAAAGAATGGACATAGTGAGCAGAAGAGGAAACAATGGGCATAGTGAGCAGAAGAGGAAACATAGGGCATAATGAGCAGAAGAGGCAACAATGTGCATAATGAGCAGATGAGTGAGCAGTTAACACAGGGAGCAGAAGGGGGCAGAATAGTCATAGTGAGCAGAAGAGGAAACAACGAGCATAGTGAGCAGATGAGAGAGCAGTGAGCACATGGAGCAGAAGAGGAAACAATGGGCATAATGAGCAGAAGAGGAAAGAATGGTCATTGTTAGCCGAAGAGGAAAAAATGGGCATAGTGAGCAGAAGGGGAAAGAATGGTCATAGTGAGCAGAAGAGGAAACAATAAACATAGTGAGTAGCTGAGAGAGCAGTGAGCACAGGGAGCAGAAGAAGAAACAATGGGCATAATGAGCAGAAGAGGAAACAATGGACTAAGTAAGAAGAAGAGGAAACAATGGACATAGTGAGAAGAAGAGGAAACAATGGACATAGTGAGAAGAAGAGGAAACAATGGACATAGTGAAACGAAAAGGAAACAATGGACATAGTGAGCAGAAGAGGAAACAATGGGCATAGTGAGCAAAAGAGGAAACAATGGTCATAGTGAGCAGAAGAGGAAACAATGGGCATAGTGAGCAAAAGAGGAAACAATGGACATAGTGAGCAGATGAGAGAACAGTGAGCACAAGCAGCAGAAGAGGAAACAATGGGCATAATGAGCAGAAGAGGAAACAATGGTCACGGTTAGTAGAAGAGGAAACAATGCGAATCGTGAGCAGAAGAGGAAAGAATTTACAAAGTGAGCAGAAGACGAAACAATGGCCATAATGAGAAGAAGAGGAAACAATGGACATAGTGAGCAGAAGAGGAAACAATGGACATAGTGAGCAGAAGACGAAACAATGGACATAGTCAGCAGAAGAGGAAAGAATGGGCACAATGAGCAGAAGAGGAAACAATGGGCATAGTGAGCAGAAGAGGAAACAATGGGCATAATGAGCAGAAGAGGAAACAATGGTCATTTTGAGCAGAAGAGGAAAGAATGGGCATAGTGAGCAGAAGAGAAAACAATGAGCATAATGAGCAGAAGAGGAAAGAATGGACATAGTGGGCAGAAGAGGAAACAATGGGCATAGTGAGCAGAAGAGGAAACAATGGACAAAGTGAGCAGTTGAGGAAACAATGGGCATAGTGAGCAGAAGAGGAAACAATGGGCATAGTGTGCAGAAGAGGAAACAATGGGCATAATGAGCAGAAGAGGCAACAATGTGCATAATGAGCAGATGAGTAAGCAGTTAACACAGGGAGCAGAAGGGGGCAGAATGGTCATAGTGAGCAGAAGAGGAAACAATGGGCATAGTGAGCAGAAGAGGAAACAGTGAGACCAGGGCGCTGAAGAGGGAACAATGGGCATAGAGAGCAGAAGTGAAAACAATGGACATTGTGAGCAGAAGAGAAATCAATGGTCATAGTGAGCAGAAGAGGAAACAATGGTCATAGTGACAAGTATAGGAAACCACGGGCATAGTAAACAGAAGAGGAAACAATGTGCAAAGTGAGCAGAAGAGGAAACAATGGGCATAGTGAGCAGAAGAGAAAACAATGGACATTGTGAGCAGAAGAGGGTACAATGGGCATAGTGAGCAGAGGAGAGAGCAGTGAGCACAGGGAGCAGAAGAGGGAAGAATGGTCACATTGAACAGAGGAGAAATCAATAGACATTGTGAGCAGAAGAGGAAACAATGGACATTGTGAGCAGAAGAGGAAACAATGGGCAAAGTGAACAGAAGAGGAAACAATCGACATAGTGAGCAGAAATAGAAACAATGGACATAGTGAGCAGAAGAGGAAGCAATGGACATAGTGAGCAGAAGAGGAAACAATCGACATAGTGAGCAGAAGAGGAAACAATGGACACAGTGAGCAGAAGACGAAACAATGGACATAGTGAGTAGAAGAGGAAACAATGGGCATGGTGAGCAGACGAGGAAACAATGGGCATAGGGAGCAGAAGAGGGAAGAATGGGCATAGTGAGCAGAAGAGGAAACAATGGACATAGCGAGCAGATGAGAGAGCAGTGAGCACCGGGAGCAGAAGAGGGAACAATGGGCATTGAGAGCAGAAGTGAAAACAATGGACATTGTGAGCAGAAGAGAAATCAATGGTCATAGTGAGCAGAAGAGGAAACAATGGTCATAGTGACAAGAATAGGAAACCACGGGCATAGTAAGCAGAAGAGGAAACAATGTGCAAAGTGAGCAGAAGAGGAAACAATGCACATAGTGAGCAGAAGCAAAAACAATGGGCATAGTCAGCACAAGAGAAAACAAAGGGCATAATGAGCAGAAGAGGAAACAATGGACATAGTGAGCAGAAGAGTAAACAATGGACAAAGTGAGCAGAACGGGAAACAATGGGCATAGTGAGCAGAAGAGGGAACAGTGAGTACAGGGCGCAGAAGAGGTAGGAATGGGCATATTGAGCAGAAGAGGAAACAATGGGCATAGTGAGCAGAAGAGAAAACAATGGACATTGTAAGCAGAAGATGGAACAATGGGCATAGTGAGCAGAAGAGAGAGCAGTGAGCACAGGGAGCAGAAGAGGGAAGAATGGTCATATTGAACAGAGGAGAAAACAATAGACATTGTGAGCAGAAGAGGAAACAATGGACATTGTGAGCAGAAGAGGAAACAATGGGCAAAGTGAACAGAAGAGGAAACAATGGACATAGTGAGCAGAAGAGAGAGCAATGAGCGCAGTGATCAGAAGAGAAAAAATTGGCATAGTGAGCAGAAGAAGAAACAATGGGCATAGTGTGCAGAAGAGGAAACAATGGGCATAATGAGCAGAAGAGGCAACAATGTGCATAATGAGCAGATGAGTAAGCAGTTAACACAGGGAGCAGAAGGGGGCAGAATGGTCATAGTGAGCAGAAGAGGAAACAATGGGCATAGTGAGCAGAAGAGGGAACAGTGAGACCAGGGCGCAGAAGAGGGAACAATGGGCATAGAGAGCAGAAGTGAAAACAATGGACATTGTGAGCAGAAGAGAAATCAATGGTCATAGTGAGCAGAAGAGGAAACAATGGTCATAGTGACAAGAATAGGAAACCACGGGCATAGTAAACAGAAGTGGAAACAATGTGCAAAGTGAGCAGAAGAGGAAACAATGGGCATAGTGAGCAGAAGAGAAAACAATGGACATTGTGAGCAGAAGAGGGAACAATGTGCATAGTGAGCAGAAGAGAGAGCAGTGAGCACAGGGAGCAGAAGAGGGAAGAATGGTCATATTGAACAGAGGAGAAAACAATAGACATTGTGAGCAGAAGAGGAAACAATGGACATTGTGAGCAGAAGAGGAAACAATGGGCAAAGTGAACAGAAGAGGAAACAATCGACATAGTGAGCAGAAAATGAAACAATGGACATAGTGAGCAGAAGAGGAAGCAATGGACATAGTGAGCAGAAGAGGAAACAATCGACATAGTGAGCAGAAGAGGAAACAATGGACACAGTGAGCAGAAGACGAAACAAAGGGCATTTTGAGCAGAATAGAGAGCAGTGAGCACAGGGAGCAGAAGAGGAAAAAATGTTCATATTGAGCAGAAGAGAAAACAATAGACATTGTGAGAAGATGAGAAAACAATGGATATTGTGAGCAGAAGAGGTAACAATGGGCATAGTGAGCAGAAGAGGAAACAACAGACATAGTGAGAAGAAGAGGAAACAATGGACATAGAGAACAGAAGAGGGGAGAATGGGCATAGTGAGCAGAAGAGGAAACAATGGATACAGTGAGCAGAAGACGAAACAATGGACATACTAAGCAGAAGAGGAAACAATGGGCATAGTGAGCAGAAGAGGAAACAATGGGCATAGTGAGCACAAGAGGAAACAATGGGCATAGTGAGCAGAAGTGGAAACAATGGGCATAGTGAGCAGAAGAGGAAACAATGGACATTGTGAGCAGAAGAGGAAGCAATGGGCATAGTGAGCAGAAAAGGAATGAATGGGCATAGTGAGCAGAAGACGAAACAATGGACATAGTGAGCAGAAGAGGAAACAATGGGCAGAGTGAGCAGAAGAGCAGACAATGGGCACAGTGAGCAGAAGAGGAAAGAATGGGCATAGTGAGCAGAAGAGGAAACAATGGGCATGGTGAGCAGAAGAGGAAGCAATGGACATAGTGGGCAGAAGAAGTAACAATGGGCATGGTGAGCAGAAGAGGGAACATTGGGCATAGTGAGCAGAAGAGGAAACAATGGGCATAGTGAGCAGAAGAGGAAACAATGTGCATAGTGAGCAGAAGAGAGTGCAGTGAGCAGAGGGAGCAGAAGAGGGAAGAATGGTCATAGTGAGCAGAAGAGGAAACAATGGGTATAGTGAGCAGATGAGAGAGCAGTGAGCACAGGGAGCAGAAGAGGCAACAATGGGCATAATGAGCAGATGAGAGAGCAGTGAACACAGGAAGCATAAGAGGATACAATGGGCACAATGAGCAGAAGACGAAACAATGTACACACTGAGCAGAAGAGGAAACAATGGGCATAGTGAGCAGAAGAAGGAAGAATGGGCATAGTGAGCAGAAGAGGAAACAATGGACATAGTGAACAGATGAGAGAGCAGTGAACACAGGAAGCATAAGAGGATACAATGGGCACAATGAGCAGAAGAGGAAACAATGGGCATAGTGAGCAGAAGAGGAAACAATGGGCATAGTGAGCACAACAGGAAACCATGGGCATAGTGAGCAGAAGAGGAAACAATGGGCATAGTGAGCAGAAGAGGAAACAATGGGCATAGTGAGCAGAAGAAGAAACAATGGACATAGTGAGCAGAAGGGGGTAACAATGGGCATAGTGAGCAAAAGAGGAAACAATGGACATAGTGAGAAGAAGAGGAAACAATGGACATAGTGAGAAGAAGAGGAAACAATGGACATAGTGAGCAGAAGAGGAACAATGGACATAGTGAGCGGAGGAGGAAACAATGGACATTGTGAGCAAAAGAGGAAACAATGTACATAGTGAGAAGAAGAGGAAACAATGGACATTGTGAGAAGAAGAGGTAACAATGGACATAGTGAGCGGAGGAGGAAACAATGGACATAGTGAGCAGAAGAGGTTAGAATGGGCATATTGAGCAGAAGAGGAAACAATGGGCATAGTGAGCAGAAGAGAAAACAATGGACATAGTGAGAAGAAGAGGAAACAATGGACATAGTGAGCAGAAGAGAAAACAATGGACATAGTGAGAAGAAGAGGAAACAATGGACATAGTGAGCAAAAGAGGAAACAATGTACATAGTGAGCAGAGGTGGATACAATGGACATAGTGAGCAAAAGACGAAACAATGGACATAGTGAGCAAAAGAGGAAACAATGTACATAGTGAGCAGAGGTGGATACAATGGACATAGTGAGCAAAAGAGAGAGCTGTGAGCAGAGGGCATGGCATTGTGATCAGAAGTGAGCAGAGTGACCATAGGAGAGCGCATTGAGCGGAAGTGAGCTACCTGTATCATGTGCGGACCCTCTCAGCTTTCTATTACGCAATATGATATTTTTGAACTTCACTTCGGTATATGTACGTGGCACTGCCATTTTTATACATTTATATGCATATCTCAAATTTGTTGAACCGTCCTTAAAATGGGAGCACATCTATTTTAATATATGGCTATTTCGGTGGAGGGACGATGGGGAACTCTAAAACTTGCAATGTTCATTCAACAGAATTCATCCAAGAAATCATGTATATTTTCACATAAAAGTACCGTGGAAATAAATATCATCGAGCTGTAGTATTTTTGAACGATTATTGCTCATTCACGGGCAACAATCTAAACACCAATCATAATAGTAACGTATGGCTTTGCCTTGAATCTCTTCCAGGATGTTTGTAATGCTCTTTTCAAAATTGATATAGCGCCTCTCAAGTGAATTCCGCACCATAGGCTCTGATCCCGAACGAGGCTCAGCAGAAGAAGGCAAATGGAACTCAGAGCAAGTAACGTTAGGTAGGCGACGGACATTGGGAATCTTTGACTCCGGTACTCCTTTGACCACGGCACTCCTTTGACCATAGATTAATGGAGAAGAAATTGGGTCGCAGAGCTGAGGAACTGAGTTCGATACCCGTATCGCCCGTAAGGTCGATTAATCTTACTTTCCCTTGAATTTCATAAATCCCATCCCCCTTCCCACAGTGCGCACGTAATAAATAGACTATATGGATGGGCCCTATGTTAATAATCCAGCCATTGTATTGCCTATAGGCCTACGTGTTATACGGTAGTTAATCATCATCATCGTCGTCGTCGTCATCATCATCATCATCATCGTGCATTGCAATCTATCAACTTCACGGAACAGAGTGTAAGACAGACCGTCTAAAGATCAGATGGCATATCTGACCTTTAGTCAGATGGTAGACGGACAACGTAGTCTACCAACAAAGCCTTTATATCCGTCTGTGTAGGCCTATGTCAGCCTGCTTATTGGTCCCTTGGTATGTCTTCTAGACGGATTTTCTGTTTTATGTCGGTCAGCTATAGAGAACATGCATGCGTCTGTCTATATGTTTGGTCGTCCGTGTGTCTGTCCGTTGCAGCCTATCCGTGGAGTGGCGACCGACAAAGCTCCTTAATTGGTCGAAGTCTTTGAACAATTTCCGATCAGTCGACGAGTGGCGATCGAAGCGTAAGATCGATAGAAGACGAAGCGGAAAAGAGGATAAGACTCGTTCGCGCAGACACACACACACACACACACACACAAACACACACACATACACACACACACACATACACACACACACACACCGACAGAAGACCAGAGGCAACGAACAACGCCTTCCAACTCATTCACCAAAAGAGGAGGCATTTCTACGATAGGCCTACACATAGGCTTAGGCTAACAAGCTAGTCTATCAGTTCTCATACATATTCTACAGTCACTTACCTTGGAGAACAGACTCGCTTGGTATTGGATTTGAAATTAAGCGGGAACGCTGTTCCATTTGGCGAGCTCTCCGAGTGAGGCCTCCAAATAATATATATATATATATATATATATATATATGCATTATACACATTTATGTGTAGTTATGTACATGTAGCCTACACACGCCACCTAAATGGAATACTCGCTAACTTAACGGAATACTCGAGATTGGAGCGAATTCAGGGTTGATCGTTGAGTTCAAAATTCAATCCCAGGCGAAACTGGACTGTAGAGTTGTCGGTTTATATGAAGAGCGTCAGAAGTCACTCGTTGCTCTATACTATATCGCAATCTTCTCTGTGAATGCAGTGGCGTGCGTGTATACAGTTCTTATCCGGCGGCAGCAGTCTACGTTTCGTCTAGCAATGTTTCTGGTCGTCGCAGCTCAAAGGGTTCTTAATAATCCTCTTCCTGCAGATCTACAGTCGACGTAGCCCTCGTTCTACACACCCCACCCCTCTGGGCACGGGAAGCGAGGGAATTTCCTCCACCAATCACTCGTAAAGGTTATTGTTTCTACTGTGAACTTAAGCCTACGATTGGCAAAAATTTCCAACATATTCTGTAATGATGGATTCTCCCATCTGTCTCTGTCTCACTCTCTCTCTCTCTCTCTCTCTCTCTCTCTCTCTCTCTCTCTCTCTCTCTCTCTCTCTCTCTCTCGTTCCTTCCCATCCTACTTCGACTATTTTGGTACTATCCATCTGGTTCGGTTTGTACTGAAACTGCTCTTCTATGGATTCAGTTCTATCTTTCCTCCAACCCTATCTAAGTTAAAACTTCATCAGAATCATGCCAGCTCTCACCTACATGTGGTGTTCTGTAAGATCATGTTCTCGGATCTCGGTTGTTAATCCGCTGCTATATTCCACTCAGTTCTCTCATCAAGGCATTCTCAGTTGACTATCACCTATGTCCTTATAAGCTGATGAACGAAATTTATTTTGTATTTATGGGCGTATGTAAGGAATCATTATCTGATCAAGGTGCTATTAGCCGCACAAAGCGTTAGGAGGGAGGGTGCTGTCGAATAGTTGGCCCAACGCAGTTTGCAGTTGGCCCAATGCAGTTGGCCCAACGGGTTTTGCTGTTGGCCCAACGGGATTTATAGTTGACCCAACGGCAAGTAGCGAAAGTGGCCCAACGTGGTTGGCCTGACAGGTTTGGCAGTTGGCCAAACAGGTTTTACTGTTGGCCCAACGGGATTTATAGTTGACACAACGGGAACTTGCGAAATTGGCCCAACGTAGTTGGCCCAACAGGGTTGACAGTTGACCCAGCAGGATGTGCAGTTGGCCAAACGGGATTTGTAGTTGGCCCAACAGTTGGCCCAATTGGCGGGAATTGGCTGACTGGCCCAATAATTAGCGCGAATTGGCTGACTGGGCCAATATTGGCGCGAAGTTGATTGGCTTAGAGTCGAAAAGTTCGCTGGCTCGGGCAAATCTGTATAAATAGCGGAGCCCAAATCAACAGTCAGAGTCAGTCCGGAGCGCAGGAGACAGCCAGCCAAGAGTCAGAAGGGCAACCAAGAAGGAGAGAGGGCAACCTCGTCGTCGTCGTCGCCTGTGTCGTTGGCTGCTGCCCTCGTCTGCCTCTTCCGTCACAGACGTATGTCGTCGGTCGTCGTCGTCAACGTCGTCATGGGGTGTTGGCCGCTGCCCTCGCCTGTCGTCGGGCCTTCGTCGTGGTCGCTAGTTGACTGTGTGTCGCTAGCACAGCTGTCGCCGCCGTCGACGTCATCATCATCGTCGCCACACCAGGGGTGTTGGCTGCTGCTCGCCTGTCGTCGGGCCTTCGTCGTGGTCGTCAGTTGACTGCGTGTCGATGGCGTGATCTTAGTCGTCGTTCGTTGCCTGCGACTGTGAGTCGTTGGCCGCAGTCATCGTCAGCCGTCGTGGTCGTCTCAGCGCGTTGTGGAACATTCCAGAATACAGGAATGGGACGGTAGCCGTGTTGCGATCGTCTGACACTGAACTCGAACTCCAGTTATTATTACCGATGGATAGTCGGGTGTTTGATTTGCAATAAAGAATCAGTCAAACGGAAGGAGTCTACTGTCATACTCCGGTAGCCGGACCCGTTGGCCAAAACTAGGTGTTGTCGTCATCCTGGTTGTTCGATGACTCCTAGCTCAGTGCCCATACACCAAGAGTGAGGAAGACGTCTTTAGGCAGCTAGCACAGAGGTGTTCCGTCACAATATCATTTACGTTTTACATTTAAACAAATCTAACTTTTGTCACTTCTAGACCGGGCGCAGGGCCTTGTTGGCCTAGTGGTAAATCCGGTGCTGCAACTAAAGATCTTTTCCCGTCGCATGGAAACAGTCCCGAAGTCTATAGGAGTACTGTTTTGTAATTGCCTACAGTTTATATCGATTTTGTACGTATGGGCTCAGGAGACAGCTAGAGTGCTAACATCAAATCCAGGCCTTTTCTACAGTTTCCATAATTTAAGAATTTTCATCAATTGTGTTCATACTGTCATCATTTTGGACTTATTATGGGACCACTAACTTCATTTGTGCTTATACTTCATCGTTGCAAACGAAATTACATTTATTTACTTTATACTTAGGCCTAGGCCTAAAATCGCACAAAGCTAAATTTAGCAGAAGAAAGTTCTTTATTAGACGAAAATTGGCGAGATCCATAGCAAAGAAATGATAAGTAGGTCTAAGGTAATATTTCGATGGAGTTTGAACTGATTGTAGTTAAGTGTCAGTAATATTGCGGCACGGTGGCTGATCGGTTAGAGAGGAAGACAGGAGGACAGACAGACAGGCAAGCAGACTGAAAGAACGTGTGGCACAGTGGCTGATCGGTTAGAGTGGTCGGCCCGTAACGTTCAGTGTGTGCTGAGAGAGTGGGTTCGACCCTGGTCCAAGGCGTCAGTCACTGTGTATGGACCTTGAGCAAGTCCTTCGCGTACAATTGCTATGCAGTACAGATGCGTATGAACTTTCGGGCAAACAATGATGCAAGATGGCGATATCAATATCAGGAATTTCAAAATTTCAGGAATTTTAACTCCGTTTCCAATATTTCTAACATGCCTCCGAGAAGTTCTATTAGAGCTTTCTGTCAAATATATATGTTCGTATTTATGTATGTATTTATGTACGTATATTGTGTGGCACGGTGGCCGATTGGTTAGAGCCGTCAGCCCGTAACGTTCAGAGTGCGCTGAGCGAGGGGGGGTCGACCCTCGTCCGAGGAGTCACTGTGTAGGGACCTTGAGCAAGTCCTTCGCGCACAATTGCTCTGCAGTACAACCGCAATTGCGCCGTCTAGAAAAAAATGTTGGAGGAGGGGCGACATGAAGTTTCAAGAATTTAAAAAATGCATTTAAGTATGAATAAATCATAAAATTTAATTGAAATTGAGTATTTTATATTTTATAAGTTGATTGTGGGCCATGCCCTGGCCCCCAATCATCGCCGGGCCCCTGGCAATTGCCCCCCTCTCGGCGGTCCTGAACCTACGGGCGCTCTATCATCTCTACTTTTTGAGCTGGTGTTTTCTGCGAGAGAACTCCACTCTACTCAACCTGAAAAGATTTTTCATAGTAAGTTACATCAATTACAAATCGTCCCATTGCTAATGGTATCGCACGTAGGCCTATCAATGAACCATACGAAAAATGAATGAAGTAATAAATTAACTGCTCTAAATTCTCCTGAAGAAGTCATGTAGCAGAGGCTAATGACAATATAATTACTGTCTTATATCCATCTCACAGTACACATTCCAATGAAGGCGATGATTTCAAACAGAAACCCGGCTGTTTAAAGACATATATAGTGCGAAGGTGACCATGCCAGGATCTTGCAATCAATAATTCAGAGAAGTTAGAATGTAATATAGGCATATACAGATTAGTATGGTCCTTCTTCATAAGAGACTCTCGACCTAGCGACGGAAAGCCAGGATTGAGGAAAATTGTATCCATTTGGTTACGGCCTGGAGGTAACGAAAAATCAAACAGCTAGCCTATAGATGACCCTTTTCAGAAAGTTGCACTGACCCACAGCAGAGCTTCTGTGCTGTACTGTGGATGTACGTTTTGGTTGGGGAATACAGAGGTCGTGACCCTGTTCAGTCGATCAATTGAATCAATGGCGACCAGGACGCCCAGAATCTACCAACTAGTCCAAAACGATCAAATATTTATTGACAGCTGACTTTTGGACAAGGGCTCATAACCGGTGTAGCCTACAAACAAACAGCTACGGCGCAATAATTTTATGTTGGTTGGTTGATTCTGCAGGAAACTCGAACAATGCTCGTCGTAATCTTTGGACTTCTTTAGCGCCAAGCAGAATCCAAGTCGTACAACCAATGTAAAGACGCTGACTCAACAGAAAATCCGTGAGTCAGGTTTGGCGAAGACGCTGAAGAGTACGTATAGCAGGTAGATTACAGGCGGGTAGGGGTGTGGTACAGCATGGACTTATTTGGGTGACGAAAAGGATAAAGGAGGAAGGAATCAGAATGTGATTGCTGAAGAAAAGTGTTTTAAGTTTGAATGAAAAAGCCCATTGCAGAATTAATAAGAGAAGAGTTGCTGCGCTGGTAGCATCCAGAGGCGTTCAGACAGGCTGGGTCCGGAGGCAAATTCCTCCAATTTCAGGTAGAGGGATATTCATCGAGTATTAGGGGTGAAATATCTCTTGGGATTGCTGGGCACTGGGGGTTTGTCTCCATCACTCAGAGGGGGAGTAGACGCCACTGGTATCATCGACCAGAGTTGCCGTAGCTCAGCCTGCAGATGTCTACGTATCGTTCGTGATAAATTCCGTAGCCACATTGAAATATAAATGGAGGCGCCGCTGTAGTCCTGTCCGCCCTCCACACACACACACACATATATATATATACATATATATATGTATATATACATATACATATATATATATACACGACTGCCTTTTTCAGTCACCCAGAAGATAATGTCACACATGCAACGCAAAAGGCGCTACACTCATCCTCGTGTACGCCACATAAGTGCAGATGATAAACCAATGCATATAATAATTATTATTATCAGAGGCCTATGCTATACATGTATGCTTGTATGTGATAAATGAGTGTTTGTGTGCATCTGGGTATAACGCTACAATCTACGATTCTGAAGGGCATCCAATCGCTGAGACTGAGAAGTGGTCAGAAAACGATTGCCGAACAAACAGCATTCAGGCAATCATTGCTGGCGCGCTGTGTATACATGTAGCATGTGGGGCGGCAATTGCAGCAGTGACGACAGAGTCCTCTTCTCATAATCATACGATGGTACACACTCTCCATGCTTTACCAGGTTTAACAACAGATGCAACAAGTTCTATAGTAGCATAACCCATTTGGACTAATATTGTCATTGTCTGAATACATCGGAGGAGCTTTCGTTATGCTCTTTTCCCACCCTACCTCAACCTCCCCCTCCGCATCGCCGTAATCGGTCCACTGAGGCGACCATCCGTCCAGAGGGAACCACGACGAAGGTCGTCGAGAGAAAGAAACCAGTTCCTATGACATGGACTACTCTACTCAACTGTTGCAATGGCAATTCATCGGTATGTATTGTTCTCAGATTGATGCGCAATATATTATCTATGATTTTATAATTATACAGTAAAACTTTATACATCTATTCGTTCATCCTTTTCTCACGACTTTCCAACATCTGGCAACAAAAGATGATCCTCCAGAGAGCGATCAATTCAGTCATCCTTCTGTCGACCATCTATTCATCCATCCACTCCGTAGATATTAAATGCAAGTAACAAAATACTATATGACTATTTTCATGTGTTACTTTCGTGTATTCCTGCTTGTATTTTAAATACTGTTGGTAACAAGTAACACTTGACCATATTATTATATGCATGGTAAAGTCAGTTATGAAGGCATAGTCTTTCTCGCATTACTCAGCTGCAATCTGACCAAAGTTGCCGATATTTTCCGGACTCAGTTGCAGTTTTTCAACGAAGGTCAAATTGTCTTAGGGCGGCGTTTCCCAATCTCTTTTGGCCGTAGAACCCTATTGATTTTAAATTTTGTTGACGGAACCCCGTCCAAAACGAAACAGTATTCTGTTATAGGTCTAGGTACAAACGTCCGAGAATGCAGGATTAGACTTCGATTAGATTAATAATAACACTAATATGACAATGACATAATTATGAATTCTCTTTCATATAAAGCTATGCACAGATGTTAGAAATTGGCTGATATTGATAATCGCAACAGAAAATGTGTGCATACTAAATATTCCCCGTGGAATCCTTATCTTCAACTCACGGAACCCCTGGGTTCCACAGAACAGACTTTGGGAAATGTTGTCTTAGGATATGAATAAGACTTAAACATGCAGGCCTATGTACATTTATATATGCCGATTTGTATCAAGGATTGAAGGCATTCAATATAACGCCTTTTAGTGCAATATGGAGTATACGTGTAGACCTCATGTCTCATCGCCCTGCATTCAAGACTGTCTTCGCGCGTATTAAGGTAGACCTAAGAATTAATAGATTCGGATCAAATTACAGATATATCCCTAATATTGTATTACTAATATACTTCAGTACATGTACCGTAGTCGTAAGCTCCAAATGTATCCAAATGTAAAGCGTTACTTGAAGGTTAAGTGCACGGCACCAGCCTATTCGCAAGCTAAGCCTCGTCGCTTCAAAGAAGTTGTCCGGAGATGTCGAATGGAGACCCAAGTCAGGTTGTCATGGAAACCGGAGAGAGAAGGCAGAGGAGCTACTATGAGAAAGAGAATGCTTTGAGGGATTGGGGTATAAATTCTCAAAGGAGTTGGGTTTTCATTTGAGTTTAATTTTGAGTATGGTGATAAACCACAAGCCTGAGGCAGAAAATGTATTACACCATAGGCCGAAATTGATGTCATACATCGTATCTTGCAGCATGAAGCTACTCAGAGTACGAGATCTGCACTAACAGTTCTGTTAACAGATCTACCAAGAATTGGGGTTCACACTAAGAACGAAGTTAAAAAAAAGTGGGGGTACGTCTCATAAATGTTGGACACGACTGACACCATCTTAACTACATTAAATTCTATGTTGCATTGTCTGTTCAGATTCAGCTGTTTCTAAAATGTTTCAAAGAAGTTATGCAGTAAGAGGAGGATAAGCAGGATAAGTACGAGAAGTAGGGGAAAGAGAAGGAGGAACAGAAGTAGAAGGAGGAACAGAAGTAGAAGGAGGAACAGAAGTAGAAGGAGGAACAGAAGTAGAAGGAGGAACAGAAGTAGAAGGAGGAACAGAAGTAGAAGGAGGAACAGAAGTAGAAGGAGGAACAGAAGTAGAAGGAGGAACAGAAGAAGGCTGCGGCAGAGTGTAGCGTATCAACGAGGAGAGATGTCGATGCTGGAAGTGGCAGTCATCATTGTCGGCAGTCTAATTGGTACTGCGGTCTTGTTTGGCATCGTTGGTTCACTTATCAAATGCTGCGTCCATGTCTACAAGTACTGGTGCCCCTGCCTCCACCAACGGCCGCATAGCCACACTTCTTCACCCGCACCAGAACCGGAAGCAGAGGGAGTGGCCGTCCTGCGCAACCCATACTTTCTGTCGGGAGAACCAACGATGCTGGTCATCCGGGCGCTTCCACCGAACTACTCGACACTGAAGATCACCTGTGAACTGGCCGATGGTCAAGGTCATCAGTCGACCACGACCAATTCAGGTAACTTATTAATAATAATAATAATAATAATAATTCAGGTAACAGAAACAACTCTAACAGCAACGACGACAACGACAATGACATGTCATAATCACATGCTTCTTATGGTGCTGTAGGCCTATATATATATATTCACCAGTGTCAAATGAGCAATTGTCGTGGCCTTTTCTTACACATAGCCCTATCTCCATATTATGGGCCATATCTCATGGCACTTACTCCAAAAGGGCATTTCCTTCGAATCAAACCAAATTAACAACTAATTATAGCGACGTAAAATTTATATCATAATCTACCCTGCCAACATGCCCATATTGATCCCATCTCCAAATTACATGGGTCAATGGGCTGGGGCTAACCCATGTCAAGAACATCTGGGCGTGAGATGAAAAGCCTATTATCCGAAAAAAATAAATGTGGGCGATGAGTGGGCTTGTGGGCTGGGGCGCCCACATAACGCCCAGATGGGATTGCGCTTAGCAGCCCATTAACCAACTTTTTGCAATATCCGACTTTTTAGAAGGCGATCAGTGGGTTCGTGGGCTTGGCCTGCCGACATCACCCCAGATGGGATTATACTTAGCAGCCCATTAACCAACATTTGCAATATCCAACTTTTTTGTGGGCGATGAGTGGGCTCGAGGGCTTGGGCTGCCAACATCACACCCCAATGGGATTACGCTTCGCAGCCTATTAACCAACTTTTGCAATATCCGACTTTTTAGTAGGCAATGAGTGGGTTCGTGGGGTCGGGCTGCCCAAACCATACCCAGATGGGATCATGCTTTGCAGCCCATTAACCAGCATTTGCAATATCCAACTTTTGTGGGCGATGAGTGGGCTCGTGGGCTACCCACATAACGCCCAGATGGGATTACGCTTAGCAGCCCATTAACCAACTTTTTGCAATATTCGACGTTTTAGTAGGCGTTGAGTGGGTTCGTGGGCTTAGGTGGCCCACATCACACAGCCAGATGGGATTATGCTTAGCAGCCCATTAACCGACATTTGCAATATCCAACTTTTTTGTGGGTGATAACTGGGCTCTAGGGCCTGGGTTGCCCACATCGCGCCCAGATGGGATTACGGTTAGCTTACCATTATCCAATACTTGCAATATCCGACTTTTTAGTAGGCAATAAGTGAGTTCGTGGGTTTGGGTTGACCACATGACACCCAGATGGGATTATGATTAGCAGCCCATTAACCAACATTTGAAATATCCAACTTTTTTGTGGGCACTGAGTCTGCTAGAGGGATTGGGCTGCGCACATCCACACCCAGATGAGATTGCGCTTCGCAGTCCATTAACCAACTTTTGCAATATCCGACTATATAGTAGGCGATGAGTGGGTTCGTGGGTTTGGGTTGACCACATGACACCCAGATGGGATTATGATTAGCAGCCCATTAACCAACATTTGAAATATCCAACTTTTTTGTGGGCACTGAGTCTGCTAGAGGGATTGGGCTGCGTACATCCACACCCAGATGGGATTGCGCTTCGCAGTCCATTAACCAACTTTTGCAATATCCGACTATATAGTAGGCGATGAGTGGGTTCGTGGGCTTGGGCTGCCCACATCACACCCAGATGAGACTACGCTTCACAGCCCATCAACCAACTTTTGGAATATCCACAAATTAGTAGGCGATGAGGGCATTTGTGGACTTGGGCTGCCAACATCACACCCAGATGTGATTACCCTTTGCAGCCCCATAACCAACATTTACAATATCCAACTTTTTTGTGGGCGATGAGTGGGCTCGTGGACTTGGGCTGCACACATCACACCCAGATGGGATTATGCCTAGCAGCCCATTAACCAACTTTTGTAATATCCCACTTATTAGTTGGCGATGAGCGGGTTAGTGGGCTTGGGCTGCCCACATCACCCCCAGATGGGATTATGATTAGCAGCCCATTAACCGACATTTGCAATATCCAACCTTTTTATGGGCGATAACTGGGCTGTAGAGCCTGGGTTGCCCACATCGGGCCCAGATGGGATTACGCTTAGCATCCCATTATCCAACTTTTGCAATATCCGACTTTTTAGTAGGCGATAAGTGGATTCGTGGGTTTGGGCTGCCCACATCACACCCAGATGGAATTACACATAGCAGCCCATTAACCAACATTTGCAATATCCAACTTTTTGTGGGCGCTGAGTCTGTTCGAGGGCTTGGGCTGCCCACACCACACCCATTGCATTGCCCGATGTGGGCAACCCAGGCTCTACAGCCCAGTTATCGCCCACAAAAAGGTTTGAGCTTCGCAGCCCATTAACCAACTATTGCAATATCCGACTTTATAGTAGGCGATGAGTGGGTTCGTTGGCTTGGGCTGCCCACGTCACACCCAGATGGGATTACGCTTCGCAGCCCATTAACCAACTTTTGCAATATCAGACTTTTAGTAGGCGATAAGTGGGTTCGCGGGCTTGGGCTGCCCACATCACACCCAGATTGGACTATGCTCAGCGGCCAATTAACCAACATTTGCAATATCCAACTTTCTGTGGGCGATGTGTGGGATCGAGGGCTCTGTGCTGCCCAGATGGGATTACGCTTCGTAGGCAATTAACCGAATTTTGCAATATCCGACCTTTGGGTCTGCGATGAGTGGGCTCGTGGGCATTGGCTGCTCACATCACACCCACCTCGATCTTATATCAGCTGCCTATTAGCCGAAATTTTGGGACTTAAAACCGTTGTTTTTTAATACTGAAATTGCTACAAGAAGAATTTATAATTAAGCAGGATCTTCTGAGATTTATAAATAGGCCAATGCTAATTTACAATACAGAGCAATACAATCAGGTCCTCAGTTTTGGCTTGAAGAGTGCAACGGACTTGCTTGACGGACTGTGGTTGGGAGATCATTCCATCCCATGGGTCCTGATATTGTGAAGGCACGAGTCCCACACTTCCTCTCTTTAGCATTTTGTTTAATCCCCGTTTATCTAAATATTTCGAGAAAAGTTTGCGAGACCTGTCGTAATGTTTTATAGTGATAATGGTATCCTGATGATAATCGATTATAAAATGACATTGATGTTCATAAAATGTATTTTCACATTATTATAGTGTAACATTCAATCTTATTCACAATTTATCTCAAACATTTCTTTTCAACTACCACATTGCTTGACGACGAACGCTCACTAATGCCCCTACCAACAGATTAACTGCAAATGCATAGGCCTACGTCGAACTGATCGTGCGAGCTGGAGTACTATCATTCACCTATGAAAATTAATCCCCTCATCTGAAGACAGCTTAATTGGAAAGAATCTTATAATTAATGACTCATTTTGGACACTTAAGTCATCGGAAACCATCTTGATTAATATGATTATAGACCTTGAATAGGTATTGTGCTTGATTAACTACATCGGTATTTTGGCTGCGTTCTTACTTATTAGCGTATGATAGTTCCAATCATTGAACTAAGCTGACGCTAAGCGGCGCTCGAGCGCGCGTTGTGTTTATGTTCATTTTGGTCAAGAATGTTGAAAATTTCTGATTTAACGAGCGTAAGTATAATCTCAGTGGCATAATCTTAATCATGAATTCGTGTCATATATTAAAATTGTGTGCTATTGAAAACATAGGCTTGGCCCAGAAATAATTTCGCATGGAGAATCAGATCGTGTTCACACTTCGTAATAATATTTAAGTTTTCTTGTTAATATCTAGCAGCCATTCAAGCACTTGCGTGATTTGAAATTATGTGGTGCAAGTGTGAATCTGTGTGGCATTTTAACGAAATTATTCGTTGAACGGTAATTAATGGTTGTCAAAACGCATCCTTTATAGCCATGTGATTACAAATGGTGTTCTATTTGCCCTAAAACAAGTCTTCAATGTGGCATATATCTGGCTGTGCTATTAAACCGTGCATGTTGAAAATGTCTGTCTAATAATGATAATGGGATAAATCTTCGGCAAACATTTGGCATTGGTACTTTTCTATTAACGAAATTCTGTAGGTGCTGAGAGGGACGTTTTTCATATGACGTGATAAGTAGGTACAACTTTAATACTTATAGCACTGGTTAGTAAGTAAGTACAGCCTTTATTACGCCACAATGGGACATATAAATAGTTACAGCGTTCATTACATCGAGATGTAATATATATTTACATTGATGCTATGATTGATCGTTTTAAATCACATATAGCTAATGGAGGTATCTTCTACAGACGAAAGTTCGGCTCTGAAGAAAGCGAAAACCTTAGTTCAACGTCCAAACACTTAAAAAATTTAGTGAGGGAAAACCTATGTATGGGCATGGGTAAAATGCTGACCTGCTGATTTGCTGATCGGAAATTGCTGATTGGTCATGCTGATTGGTGGGTAAAATGCTGATTCGCTGATTGCTGATTTTCGCTTTTATAAACAACAATATGAAGAAACTTTTGAACAACTTTTATTTGCACATATCAAATCTGAAGAAACTATTGAACAACTTTCATTTGCACATATCATGAATGTAGACCTATATATTGTTTTCTGTTAACGATGTTTTCTGTTAAAACTACTAAACATCAACAATATACAGAAATTCACGAGCAATTTTTACTTGCACACTTCACAAATGTATGTGGGTTATGGTGTCAGCTACACCGATTGCCATTCTTGCTGCAACACTGTGATAGTAATGTGACTTTGCTGGATACAAACAAGTGGTTGTTGATGGTGAAGACAGAGAGTTGTGGATTTAGTGTGAGTTTGTTTGCTTGGATGATCCTGAATGCTTTAGAGGTGTCTTCCCGCAAACACAGCCGAAGTTTATTCTTAAATAATCTAATATTTGGCTGGTGTTGAATATGTTGGGAGAAGATTCCATAAATGGGATCCAGTACATTGAATGGACAACAATCCAGTATTTGTGTGTGCTTAAGAAGTGTCATAAGTTGTCGAGTTTGATTAAAAGAATCGTGCTTAAATGGAAGCTAGACTAATAAAAAGAATTATGTTATGCGTAATTTACTAAGCTAAATTAACGTTTTACCTGGAAATACATTTTGTCGTATAGATCATTGCCACATTTTCTCACTTTGCTGATCCACAGTAACCCCAACAATATTTATAAACTTATCAGTCATCCTTCTGAACATCTTCTCACCATGAATAATGAATAATTGGTCCACTTGTTGGTCGATTCTCAATTGCATTTACTGCTTGAGTAGTAAATAACTCGTAGATATCACTCATGTTTTCACTATATTCAATTGAAATGTATCCTAACTTTCCAAATTTCAACATTTCATTGCTTAGGTTTTTATATATAGGTGTTATATAGATGCATAGATATAGATGTCTGGTGTCAGTCAACTATTTTATGATTGACTTTACTGATAAACAGTGCTGTCTGTTTGTTGATGTTAATGCTTTAGGAACTTAGTCTGTTATTATTATTTAAACCAATAATGAAGACAGCAAAGTTCTGATTAATTTTGACTAATACATTAGTAGCCCTATGATGATCAATGCTTCATTGTTTTGGTGTGGCACAGTGGCCGATCAGTTAGAGCGGTAAACCCGTAACATTTAGTGTGCGCTGAGTGAGCGGGTTCGAGCCTCGTCCGGGGCGTCACTGTATAGGGACCTCGAGCAAGTCCTTCGCGCACCATTGTTCTGCAGCACAACTGCAATTGCGCCGTCGAGGCGTGTGTATGCACTTCTGAGCAAAAAGATGTTGGAAGAAGGGCAGTATCAAATTTCGGAAAATGAAACAGTGCTGTTGATTTTGACTATATTGAAGACAACAAAGTTCTAATTAACTGTCATTAATGCAATTAGTACATTGATCATTGCTTTGTGAACTATGTTATTTAAACCAATAAGGCTTACAGGCTTCATAAGCCCTCTTGTTTGTTAATTTTACTAATCAGCATTTTACCAATCAGCATTTTACCATTCACCTTGCTGATTGTGTGCTTCATAAAATGCTGACCAATCAGCAAGTTCCGCTCAGCATTTTACCTACCCCAATCACCAGATCAGCAAATCAGCATTTTACCCGTGCCCCTATGCACAAGCGTAACATTCGGCGCATGCTCACTGTTAAAATACCTAGAAGTGGTATAATCGTTGTTAGGGTAGGGTCAGGTTAGGCGTCATGAGAATCAGTTAGTGTCAGATTATGCGTCGTGGGGGTCGGTTAGGGTTAGGACTAGTGTCGCTTTCAGATATGCAGATAATATGCTTTCACGACGCATGATAATATCAATAATAATAATATAGCTGTTTACAATATGTTGTCATTTTTAGGGCTGTTGTTCTGAACTGAATATGATAATGATTCTATTGGGTTTATTTAATATTGCCTACTAATAGTTCTCATGTTTTGAAATAGGCCTACTGACTGTGACAAAGCTTTTTTGTTGATATTATTCTTTGTATTGTCAGGTTCACAGTTGTTGGTTATGCTGGAGGTGGCATGTTGAACTGTAAGAAGATGCATCCAACACCTTGTGACAAACAACCTGACACTGCACTTCAATGTCTGTGGTCACCATGGCAAGTGAACTTTCGGTACATCAAAGCTTTTTATTGTCATGAATTATATTTTTATTTTATTATGCTACATTTAGAACTATGTGAATGACCTTCAGTTTGCATAGAGGAGAAATCTAAAGCGGCAGTGAGTTCGACTGCAACATAAATGAAAATTTCACTTCTACGTCCAAACACATAAAAAAAATCAGCTGTTAAAGCGCCTATTTTTCAACATGCGTTCTGAGAGTCGGTTAGGGTCAGGTTATGCATCATGAGGATTTGGTTTGGGTTAGTGCAGTTTTAGACAATATGTAATTTAGATGTAATTTTTGTATTATTAAATTTATAGAGCATTGTTAATGGTATAATAGGTGCTTTAGTGCTAATCTTGATAACTAGGCTGCATAACTAGTTCTAACTTCACAATCCTCTTATGAGGCAGAAATGAAAAATTGTCAGGAGAGGGAAAAGACGATTTTGTAAAAAATGTGCTACTTTGTCATAGAGTGAAATAGCCAGATTGTTTATTTTGATTCAACAAGTGATACTGTCATTGTAAGTTATGCAGTAACATAGTAACTGAAATGATGACCAAAAGTCATATAATAAATCTGTGCAGTAGAATGTTTTGACGATAAACAACATATACCTCGTATGTACACAAACAGGAGAATTCCAAAGATAGAAAAAGTTTTAGCAATAAGCTTGTTATTGTTTTATACAAAGTGAATTTGCCAGAGTGCATATTTTAACAGGAAACAATACTTTTGCAGCAGATTAGTGCAAGGAATTACGATTTTGCTTAACTATGACACTTGGTACATGAGGCTAAACAGATGGATTAGTTTGGATGGAACACTTATATTTTATCTAATCAGTTTTGAAGGCTAATGCCTACAGTCAAAATAAACTAGGATTCAATGGTTGTGGGCCCTTCAATATATAACGAGCTCCCACTTGAGCTCGGCAGTTTGCTTGTGGCCCATCTGTCAAGTCCCTCGTGTCTTTATTTTTAGTTGTGGCTAGGCTGGGAACGCTCCTGATTTGGTTCTTGAAAGGACGCTATATAAATGCTCAGAATGAATGAAAGAAGGCGCTGAAGTGTATTATAGGTTGGTTTCTATTCGAAACTGTGATTCATTTAGTTGACCAATCACCTCTAACTTCGCCTCTAACTGGTACTCTTTGACAATCATTGCAAGAAATGTTAAAAAAGTTTGTATTAGTATTATCCATTCAACAAGTCATACTGTGTAAACTCTTTTTTGATGCTGCATTGAACATGCTGGAAGCAACATGTCATAGCAAAGCAATCCTTAATTCTCTTTAGGAACTATTGAATGGCACAGATAAAGCAGATGTGCAAGCTTGGCACGATTAATTGGTATGGATGGAACACTGATATATTTTTAGTCATTCTGTCGGTCTAAATTCGGGTAGCCAGAGGTTTGCAACCACTGTTCAATGAGTCAGTGTGTACTCCATCCAATGTTTAGAGTATTGTAAACGTTTAACATAAGTTACCATTGCATCTCCAGAAGTTTTTCCTGGACACATATATATGAGAAGTACATTAGAGGTTTTCCAGAATGGATGACAGGAAATACCTCTGAGCTCAACCAAGCGTTTTCAGACATTGAATGTAAAGTATTGATGCAGATTATATTTAGCCTACTAAGAAAAATGTGGAATAACAGGTGGAAGGGTTAATAACTGACTAAATCCAGGAATAGATGAACTACATTCTAAATTCTCACATGAAGTCAGAGAAGAAATTGGAGCCGTATTAGCACATATATTCAAT
Source organism: Bimastos eiseni (assembly GCA_959347315.1). Lineage (NCBI taxonomy): Eukaryota > Metazoa > Annelida > Clitellata > Crassiclitellata > Lumbricidae > Bimastos > Bimastos eiseni. The sequence goes on along the minus strand of OY365812.1, from coordinate 25,258,102 downwards.
TAATCTAGAGAGGTGTTGCAGGAATGGAGAGATACTGTCATAGTTTCATTATTCAAAGAGGTAAACAGAGGCGCTTCATGTCAGTTTAATCAGTATTGTGTGTAAGGTCATGGAGAGAATTGTTGAGGATGATATAGTAGAGCATTTGAAAGAGCATAATATTATTATGGGCCGTGAACACAGATCTACACAGACTCCGCTATAGAGATAAGTTGAAAAGGTGTGGACTGGCAGCATTGGAGGTTGAGAGGTGCGGAGGATACTCGATTTCCACCAAGCAAGGCAAATCGGGGGCATATGTATAAATTATTGGGCACATAGAATATGTAATTAGGTATATTGATTATTTAAGAAAACGAAAGGAACAATATAGGCAGAAGTTCTTCAGTGCAAGAGTTGTCGACTTGTGGAATGGTTTGGATGATAATGGTGTCTTGATGTACATTATCACAGCCTTTAAGAGGAACAAACCTGAGGCTGTTAAGCAAGTTCCAGGTCAATTTGCAGTGGTTCTAAAACAGAGCAACTGTCTTCTGAACCCCTTGTTATGTGATGTTATTCCCCAGAGAATGTAAATTGTATGGCTTGGCATGTCTAACAGTTTTACAGATAATAGTCTCCCATTCCATTGGTGATTAGACTTCAAAATGTTGATCCGTTTACGTTCCATGATGCTTTACATGCGCTACAGCAACATCTTCTAACCATGATGCATCCAACTTTATTTGGAAATGCTTTCACATTCTTCTCTGTAAATTTATTTTAGTGATGCATTCTCTTCAATTGGTAAATATTGTGTTTCCATGGTATACGTGACCTTTTTTGTTTCGTTTCTGTTACTATATACTCGGTTGGTGAGAATATGTCTTGCTGTATGCATTACTTGCATCTTTGACAACCTCAGAGCTATGTTCGACACCTGTTGCTCTCTGACAATGGACTGAAGGGGACCATTGTCCTCGATGACTGACCCAACTGTGACATTGTCCACATTGATTGCTTCAGTTGCAGTTTTTACCTAATGAATTCCGCTTCTTCTTCCATCGGCTTCTACTTCAGTGACCATATACCTTTTCCTTCATGATTCTCTTGATACCACTGTCCTCAATAGCCCGCTCCACAAGACCATACCATCTCAATCTGCCCTCTCGTATCTTGTCCGATATGCACATCACTCGCAGTGGTTTTCTGATAACATTTCTTTTCCTATCCATCAGTGATATCCCCATTATGCATTGTAGCATTCTCATTTCAGTTCTTTCCTCCTTTTAGTGTCCACACCTCTGCCCGATACATCAACACAGGTACAATCATTGTCTCAACCTAAACCAGGGGCTTCTACACACATGTCCGTGGAAGCAGACTGCTTCCAATAATTCCTTGGGGGGATAATAATCAGTGATCTTGGGGGAATAATTATTTATTTATTTATTATTAATTAAATAATTTATTTAACTAATACAATTAATTTACAATTTAGTCTTGGTGCTACAGACCTACAAGAATGGCCTTTTTTCACGAGAATAATTACTTGATGGAATTGAACATGCACATTACACCAGTAAGAAGATGGTAATGAACTTTCTAAGCCCTTCATATGTAGGCCTACAGCAACTCCTGTTGGTCATGAAGGTCTTGATAATAGAGCAAATTTTTGGTCACATCAGGCAGAAGAGGTGCTTTATTATTGCCGATGGCACGTACGACAGCAGCAAGAAAGAAGCAGCGGTGTTGCTAGGTCACTCCAGGGGTGTCAATCCCCCTGAGTGATATAGGCAATATTCCCTAAGACGCAAAATATGTCTTACGCCCCTCCCTCTACAGAAAATTGAAGGCATTTGCCTCCAAGCCCCCCTTTTCAGGACGCTCCTGGGTTACTACGTAGAATGGACGACTACGGCCTTCCGTAACCACATCGAGCGACTTGTCAATGTCTCTTGTGTTGGAAACGTTTCAGGAACGTGGCTTTGTGAATTGATTCTTGATGCATTGACAGACACACCCACAAACATTGACTGGGTAGCTGGACAAGGTTAGATGGAGCTGGGAACTTAAAATAACAAGATTAGATGGAGCTGGGAACTTAAAATAACAAGGGTTTAAGGTGGTTCAATTTTCCTCTTAATTGCTGTTGTGGTGTCCACTGAGACAGTAGGCTACTATCATCCAAACCACTCCACAACTCTTCGATGAATTATTATAAAGGGTTAAGGACTAAGATACAAGAATTAAATTCTAAAGCTTAATCCACAAATTTTGATGGTCATCGCTTCAACCTTGTTATGCAATCAACAGTTTCAGGTTGTACTGAAATGAAGAATGCCCTCGGGCTGTTGGAAGAACTCTTCGGGTTTTCCTGCGGGCATATGAAAAAATTAATGCTACCTATTTGGACACCCAGAACAATGGAGGGCAAAATTGTTAACGGAAGTAGGTTGCCTATACAAGCTGGAATAGTAGAATAGTAGCTTGCAGTTAGTGCGACCATAGAGTCCAAAGATTCTGTGTAGTAGCCTACTATCCAGGGGATTCCAGCCTTGAAGCCCTCTTCGTATACGGGTGAATACTCAGCGTCAGTTTCTGGAGCCCATGACTTCTCGCAACGTCTCAAAAATGTCAGATTCATTATTAGGCCTACTTTGTTTTCCCTCAACTGCAAGGCATCAGTATTCTGTAGATCTCTGCAGATCTGGCAATGGCAGCAAAGTTGACGTCAAGCTGTAGGGCAAAATTTGAAGCAATGCGCCAAGATAGTAACGTCCACGTCACGTGGCAGCTTTTACTGCAGAAATCTACTTCATTTGTGAATGACCATCTCATTGATGTACACATTGACGAAAGAAGACAGAAATTCTGATGAAGTACATGCTGGATGCCATTGGATGCATGGAGAGGTTTTGCAGCAACGAGACCATAGAACTGAAGAGAGAGTAGGCTTATTCAGCAAGACATGTGCGTTCTAATACTAAATCCGCAGGCCCGTAGGCAAAGGATTTCGTAAAGTGACCAATTAAAACGAAATCTGATCACTGTCTAGATTCTAGAAATTTGCTCAAACTAAGTGAGTTTCCAGCATTAACTTAGCTATTATAATGATAGACCTAAACCAAGAGGTCAACATGTTGGCATTGTAACTGGGATAATCGGAAAATGATCACTTCATGCATCCATGTATATTAATTGCCATGTATATTAATTAAGTAACGTTACTATGTTTTAAAGTACTTTCCAAGTGTAACAATGTTACTTACAATAGTAGTGTTATTTTCTATTGTAAAGTATTTTGTTAAGTAACATGATTATTGTCCATTTTTAGACAAGGCATTGTCTGAAATTCTGAATAGTCATAAACTGCTAAAAAGTTGCTAATTATCTCTGAAATAATCTGCATTTAATCAGGAGTCCGTCATCCACTTCAAGGCTTGGTGGGGAATCTTGCTTCCATCACCTTGGGGGCCGGGGGTAGAAGCCTCTGACCTAAACTACACCTGCTTTATTAGCTGCCCCTATTTTCTGGAAACCGGGAAACTTCTTTGATGCAACGCTCGTGAATATGTTTGTACTCTGGTGGCTTAAGAAGTTTGCAGATTGTGGTCGTTGAGCTGCCTGTAGATTTTTATCAAGAGCAATCTTATTCTGGCTGAATAACATTTGTTAAGGATAGAAAAAAAACATGAGTGTCAACTTCAGAAATGAGCTTTACCCTGCTATGCATATTTGTGTCTGGACACTTGATATATTTTTATTACAAGCATTTTAGCTGTTTCTTTGAGATAGTTATTGTTTATTGTAACATGTGATTTAGCTAGGAAGCTATTTTATGCTGTTTGATAATGAACTCAACTGGGATTTGATATCCTAGGTGCATCTTAAAAGAATCCACCGCTTGAGACAACGATGAAGCTACATCAGCAGTAGCCATTGACAAATGACTAACTGGTGTGCGAGATCGTGGAAGCAGTCAATTAAAGTGAAGCAATGCGGAAAACAAAGTCAGACGATCTTATGCCTTATTTTGCTCTGTAAATTGACATTGACATTTAATTAATTTTAAATTAGTCATTGACAGATTTTTACATAATTGCTTTTTGATTTTTTTTAGATTTGACACTTTATAGGATGTCTTCATTTTAGTCTCTTAAGATTTAAGTTTTTTGATTTTTTATATCTATGGACACTTCTGGAATTGAGAATGCGTTTCTACATGTTCAGTTCTGATTTATTTTAATACAATGGTTAAAAATTTACAATCTGGTCTTCATGTCCGAAGCAGCAACTGCATTATTGCTTTTAGTCAAAAGTTTTATTTCTGCTGAACTTAATAATTTTAATAAGCCTCATGCTTGTGTTAATAAAACTTGAGTAGTGTGAAATATGTTTGAAATTTTCATATACATAATATGGGTTACTCATACCAATGGCTTTTGGTTGGTCAAATTTGCAGCCTATTGGCATGATTTTGTAAGCTGCATCCTGCGTAGGCTTGTTTTTGGGCTGCCGACTTGGGACTAAGGTGAAGCTCTTAGCAAAATTGACATTGACCAAAATGGGCTTTCCATATTGGAAGCCCATATAGGTTCCGCACATGGGGCCCATCTAGAGCCCACATCGGCTTTTTGGTGGGCTGCCAACTTTGGGCCAAGGTAGAACCCCTTGGCCAAATTGACATCAAGCCCAGATGGGCTGCCAACATGGGGCCAATATTGGAGGCCCATATGGGTTTCCCAAATGAGGCCAACCTTCAGCCCACATAGGACCATTTGTGGGTTGCCCACTTTGAACCTATGTTACACCCGCGGCCAAATTGACATCGAACCCAGATGGGCTCCCCTCATGGGACCCATATTGGAAGCCCATGTGAGCTTCCCATGTGGAGCCCAACGTGTGCTCATGTGGGCTTATTTGTAGGCTGCCCACTTGAGAACTATGTGGAGCCCGCGGCCAAATTGACATCAAGCCCAGATGGGCTGCCCGCGTGGGGCCCACATTGGAAGCCAATATGGGCGGCCCAATTGGGACCTAAGTGGAGCCTGTGGCCAAATTGACATCGAGCCCAGATGGGCTTCCCTCTTGGGGCTCATATTAAGCCCACGTAGGCTGTCCTATTAGCCACGTTGGAAGCCATTTGGGCTTCCAACGTGGCGCCCATCTTAAGCCCACATAGGCTCTTGTGGGTTGCCCGTTTCAGACCTAAGTGGAGCCCGCGGCCAAATTGATATCGACCCCAGATGGGCTGCCCACGTGGGGCCCATATTGGAAGCCCATTTGGGCTTCCAACGTGGGGCCCATCTTGAGCCCACGTAGGCTGTCCTATTAGCCACGTTGGAAGCCATATGGGCTTCCAAGGTGGGCCCATCTTGAGCCCATGTAGGCTCTTTTATGGGCTGCCCACTTGGGACCTAAGTGGAGCCCGCGGCAAAATTGACATCGCCCGCAGATGGGCTGCCCATTTGGGCCGCACACAGTTGCCCACCTGGGACCCAGATTGATGCACACGGGCATGTTGGCTGGGATACTGACCTACACCGAGATATAAATAGATGGGTCTGAAGGCTATTCGGTGCAACATACGCTGTAGCCTCTTTTTAAAATAGGCCTCATGAATTGTTGAAACGAATGTGAGCTTTTCAAAGTTTTACTCATACTTTCCAGAGAGAAACGCCCTACTGAGACAAGACCTCTATCCGTTGACATCGTTTGCAGATCAACCAAGGTCACACTTAAACCAAGGTCGCCGCCAGAGTCTACTACGTCACGGTCAGCTCCAAGGAACAACCTATCACGTGACACACACAAATTACGCCGCACTCAGCCATTCACCTGACATGAACACGTTAAAATCGTGCAAAGGAGAAACCGCTTCAAGGGGAAGACCGATCCGAAACGGGGTCAGGGTCAGGGTCAGTACTACTGCTAATTCGGAAGACCATGACACTGCAGCCTCTCTATCGACGCTCTTTAATGAAACGACGCTGCTAGACAATTTGCATAGGCCTACTGTAGGCCTATATGAGTCAGACGCAGCAGACGTTCCACCTCCGTATTCTTCCGTTCTCACTCTTTAGTCATCTAAAGAGAACTAATTATCTATAGTAGACCTACGTCTATTTAAGTATCAAGAAACTTTTAATTAATACGTTGCCCATCTGTGCCTTCCGAAAGCGTTACAAGAACGCTGACTAACATCAGAGCACTGCCTTATCTATTCAATATCTTGAGGTCCAAAGTTTTAATATTGTACAATATTGAACTGTTTAACGGATCATTTGAAACGGTTTATAAGACTGTAATCAATTAGGTCAGCGCTCGTGAATAAGTTGGTGCCATAAAGTGCATATGGCGCTTTAGAAATTTTTAGTTTGAGGTCTACGATTATATTGTTAGACCTCGCAGTGGATCACTGATGAGAAATCACTGAACAGGTTGACTGGTACCAATTAGGACCACATCACGCATTTTTCGGCGACTCAATTCTATTTTCCTCTTCTCGACCCTATCTATCAATTTGTTTCTCTTCCAATCAAACAATTGACGTCCGTGATTATAAATACGTCATCGTGTCCTTACATGTCGCCGCCTCTTTCATTTTACCTACCTTTCCAGCCGGAACACCTTGATAAAGAGATAATCGGAGGCAATTATTCTTCAAAAAGAAAGTCACTAAAGCAGCTCTCGATTCCTGAGGCAGCCATTCGTAAGAAATGATAGCGACTTCATTTGCTTAGCCTCAGCACATATGAAGGCGGTTGGCCAGTCCTCTCTCTCTCTCTCTCTGTCTCTGTCTGTCTGTCTGTTTGCCTCTCTGTCTCTTTCTCTCTCGTTTAATCTCCCCAACGAGTCGTCGACAGTGGACGGTCAACGAACTCATAGTGGGGGTAGGTGGAACAGAAATCGACAACCAAATGTCTGCCATGGCATGGATTTGAATCCCCGACCTCTCGATTGACAGTCCAGCATGCTAAGGGCTCTTGCATCTACATAATTATTACGTATACTCAATGAGAGGTAGTGTGTGTGTTTTCGAATTTCACGTAGGCCTATGGCGGGTGATGGGTCTCGAAAAAATGTGCGCGAAAGTTAATTTAACTGTCTGATTATGACGTCCACATTAGCATAGGGCCTACGTGTAGGCCTTTAGGCTAGGTCTATAAGTTATAACTCAGACCTAAAGTTATGGAGTATTAAAATTAGAACTGGAAACATAAAAACAGACTATAGTCATGCTTATCAATTTAATGTAGCATTAAAATTTATTAGTGTGTTTGTTGCTAATATTTAATTTCTTCATAAAAGTTAGCATAATTTACTAAATTTTAAGCTGTGAAATAAAATTATGATGCTTAACAAAACAATTTTTTTCATACGGTAAAATCGATGTCTCATTGATGTCTTTAGCTATTTAACCTTTGTAAGGCCCCCGTCAAACTAGACCACGATCTGACTACGCTTCGAACGAACGACCTAGGTTCAAGAATGCTGCCGAACGTGGTGAAATCGTAGTCGTTTACTGCTAAATTTCAATTGAAAAACCGTAAAAACACAGTCACACTAGGCCCCGTTCTCACAACGCTTCCATCACGCTCGTAGAGCGTGGTGGAAGCGTGTAGAACGTAGTAGAACCGCAGTTCGATCCTCTATGAACGTATTGCAATCGCGATCGAGCGTGGCGCCGTCACCATGAGCGTGGAGCGCGCGACCAAATTTTGAACATGTTAAATAAAACGTGGTGCAAGCGTGACGGAAGGAAGCGCAGTGCGAGTGCATTTGAGCGTGTTGGAGGTCGTAAAAATGGCTTCCCGATCTGAGCACGATGTCATTATTTTTACACCACACCCACGGCGATGTCCCTGCGACCTGACCACGCTCTCGCTATGACAATAATGCGTCGTTGTCAGGCTCGACCCGTTCGTAATACGATTGCGCAACGCTTAACGCGCGCAGACAACGCCGCTCTTGAATTTATGCATGCATGTATGTATATATTTACAAATATGTATGAAAATAAACAACTAGTTATCCTGTCATACCGCAGGTAAAGTATATTGCAAAAATCGCAACCTCAGACAGTTTTTGTTTCATTTCATATTTAAAAAATACAGCTTGAATTACTTCACATGGCATGACAAACACCTCTCCAAATAGTCATTACACACGTGTCTTGGAAATTTAATACTACTACTACTAATATCACTACAATCAATACAGTGCAGCACAACACCTCCAATCACTTGTGTACAATAAATGTTCCATCATCCTATCGCATCATGTGTCCATTGTCCACCGTCGAAGGCGTATTAGACCACGCGTCCCTCTTCATCGTAGCATACAGTCCTGCATCCTCGTGCTCCTCAGCGTGATGGCTTGGCATTCCAGGGATTCGAGTTGTCCATGAAGAAGTAGGCCTACATGTAACATGGCGTGGTCCTATTTGTTTCATCCATGGCTGACACTACTATTTGTGTTGCACCCTAATTTATACCACAAGATCATAGTGGTCGAAATGAGCGTGATATGTGATACAGGTTATACGTTATGAGAACGTCACAGCGGCGTTGTCTGCGCGCGCTAAGCGCTGCACAAGCTTACTACGAACGGGTCAAGCCGGACGGCGACGCATTATGGTCATAGCGACAGCGCGGTCAGATCGCAAGGACATCGTCATGGGCGTGATGTAAAATTAACGACATCGTGATCATATTGGGAAGCCGATTTTTACGACCTTCAACATGCTTGCAATACGATCATTAAGTTCGCACTACGCTCGACATACGTCGGTACTATACGCTCGCCCCGTTTCAAACGCGTAGAACGCAGTAGAACCGCTATTACGCTATTAATAGCGTAATAGCTATTACGCTAAAATGCGCTCCCACTGCGTTTCATTCCGCCACGCTCGCACCACGTTTTTTTTAAGATGTTCAAATTTGGTCCACGCGCTTCACGCTCATGGTGACGGCGCCACGCTCGATCGCGATTGCAATACGTTCATAGAAGATCGAACTACGGTTCTACTGCGTTCTATACGTTTCCACCACGCTCTACGAGCGTGATGGGAGCGTTGTGAGATCGGGGCCTAGTGTGACTGGGGTATAAGGGACTAAGGGTGGTTAGAGCTCAGATGCACTTACGAATGAGGAAGGGTTCACAAAATGTACTCGGTGCAACAGAGGGAGGAGGGTCCGAAAATACGGGTTTGCGTACATAAGCCTACCTAATATATGGATGGACCCTTACAACCAATAGTGGCGGTTCTAGAGTTTTCAGACTAACAGGTTACAAATTGCTTCAACCCTCTCCATAAAATTTATGGGGAAGGTTGAAGCACATCTAGCAGTATGGGTCGGCACACTCTGCAGCAGTATGAGCGTTTACATGCACATTTAATGTACATGTGGGATGGGGTTAGGCCTATGCTCATACCGCTGAGTGAGCTGACCCCGACTACTAGTTTCAGCAACACATTGAAATGAACAGACTAGTATAGGCCTATTAATTATTGTCTGACCAACATTCTGATTAACAGAAGTATTTCTAAAGTACGATTATGTCAGTATATAAACTGAAAAAACTTAATCTGTCTGGCTAAATCTTTGTATCGAATCGATCCTTTTTCTATAGCTTCTTCCAAGTTCCATGGTTCCACCATTGATAACATTGTAGTAATTAAGACTGTAAGAATAGGCCTATATCGAATTCATCACAGCTCGACTAGAAAACTGCTGATCATAGTGATCAGCGCTCTATCTATTAGTCTCCATGTAGGCCTGGACCGGATCCTGCGTTCTATCGCATGTCTTGTCGAGCGCATTCCGAAATTTGGCCACTTCTCTAACCATAGTATACATGTACATGCTGGATGTGCTCCACTGGCTCCCCTCCAACAGCGAATCTCTTATCGTCCTGCTCATCTTCGCAACCTCTGCTACTCTACACTGGGTCGTCGTTCTCTAGGCTCTACTGAGGGAAGCCTACAGTACTCATCGTCCCATTTGCCCACGCAGCCACTAAACAAAATCGCGCCTTTTCAATGGTTTGTTACTCGCTCTGGAACAGGAACATTGGCGATGCGCATGTCCCCAGGGTCAACTTAGACTCTTTTATTACTCTTCTTATAATTAATGTCCTTTTCAGCCGTACGTGCTTAACTCTGGAGCGCTTTTAAGTTGTATCCGTATAAGTGCGCTATATAAATCTTCGTGATGAGTAGCTTTTGTGTATTGTTTGGCTAGTTAAACAGAGGAAGGGGCTAAAATGTGTATAGGGGCAAGAAATACGAGGGGCCAACTTTCCAATAATGGCTTCCAGTAAAGCCGCCACTGATAACCGCTACACTACCGAGTACGCCTACATACCCCAGTGAAAGTTGGACCTGCCACGTGGAACAGACTTAGCCTAATGGCAGCTCAGTCCATCCGAAGCCATTCGTCTGGAATCGGCACGCGTCAACAGCTGCTGCTAAGATTGATCAAGGAATCATTGCCGCCGAATTCCCGCAGTTAACTTTCTACCTCTGCTCGCGATCTCATTAGACGAGGAACTCCTCTTGATTCCGCATTTTCACCAGCTCTGTCGCGACTCTTAGGTCTACTAGGCTACTGCTAACGCTACCACAATAGGCCCTACGCTTACGCCTAGGGTTTACTCAGATGCGGTTTAGGTCTATAGCAGCCAAACCCCATTCTTTTCTGAAGGGTTTGGGTTGGGAGCGCTCATGAGTAGCAACCTTGAAGGGGCGTTATATAAATCTTTGTAATGAATGAATGTAAATACTAAATAAAAATTATCTGGCCTTAAAATAAGTTAATTTAGAAGCCATAGTCTGACAAACTACAACTTGGCACGCAATTCTTAAAAAGAATGCACTTGATATCTGCCATAAGAGGTTTTAAAACAGCTCTGTTAGTAGGACTTAATGTCCTTTTCGTTTGTTCATGGGTGTTTGTCAGTGTATAATGTGTATTGTTACTTAAATAATTGTGCAATGTTCAATTGACGGTTTCAATATTCAGTAATTCTAAATTCTATTCAAAGACGTCTTAAACATCCTTAGAATAACAAACAATGCATTAACCATCATCAGCCAGTTATTGTTGCTTCTAAGTGAAATATGAATGTAATGTAAATATTTGAAAATCTCTCAGTGCTCGCACAAACAACGTCAGGGAGACTAGCTTATTCACCGGCGCTAATCATAGACCAGCACCGAGAGTGCCTCTGAGTAGATACCTTGAAGGGGCACCATATAAATGCTCGATTACATTACATTCAATGAATCATCATCTCTTGATAATATGCTGTGTAAATAATGTCCAGTGAGAAAATTACATTATCTCGTTAAGAAGAAGATGTCAAAAATAGGCAGAAGAAGCAAAACATGCATGATGTAATGTAACTGAATGACATTTATATGACATGGTGACACCACCATTAGACACTTCTATGGTTATCTCTTTACCCAAGAAACCAATACAGGTAATCACCTATGACATATACTTCTGCTAACTTGTTTAGAACAAATTATGTAGGTTCACCACAGGTGCATCTAGAAAACCATTTTCATCACCTTTCTCAAAATGCTAAGACATGGCTAAGAAGACACAATGCATCTTAACGTATCATTATCATAAGCTTCTGAACAGTGTGTGGCATTGTGATTGTGGGCATCGTTTTGGTAGAGGGCCCAAACTGTGGGCTCCAGCAGAATAAACTCTTGACAGAATGAAGGATGTAGTGGAGTCTCAACTGTTTTCTCAGCTCAAACAAAACAGATGTTGTAAGGCAACAAGTGACCAATTTCAAAGTGTAATGAGCATAATAAACAGTTTTGTGTAAATAATTGATTTCTAGAGATTTCTACAGCACCAAAAGAGCAAAGCAATGGGAATCAGCTTATTCAGAAGCAAATTTGCAACACCAATTCAAGAGCTTGGTGGAAATTTGTTATGTGATGGTAAACTAACATTAGTTGCATGGGCAATAATCAATATTACGACATTAGCTTTGCAGAAAAAACCTGAAATATTTAGGTTAAGACAAAGGAACTTTGCATTTAGTTTTAGGCTGATGAAACCAAGGGCCATGATCCATCCTGTTATAGGTAATGCTACAAATATCATTTGGTGGTATTGGTGAAAGCCAAGCTGCAAATATTAAACAGAAGCCAAGTGTTTAGCTAATTTTAAGCTGAAGCTGTCAGATGATGCACTAAGTCGACGAGCTAAGCACTTGGTACGAGACTAGCTTTGCTTCTAGAATCATTCACCTCAACACTTGAACAACAAGTGTTGTAAAAGCGACCGGAAAGCCATTGCAGGTCGTTATTAAAGGGCTAAAGGTCCACACTTATTCATATCTCCGATTAATCCGACCATCTGAATAATTCTTACGAAGCACCTTGTTAGAAAAGAGAAACACGAGTTAAAACAAATCACTGTACCAATCAAGTCCTCGCCAACCACTTCTCATATTTGAGATTCATGCGGCAAGGCTGGCTTTACCTTCCTATTTTCATGGTATAGTTACATTCACACAATAATTTTATAACCCAATGCCCATCACGTTGTTGAGCATGCTAAAAGCAGGCTCTCCGTTTAAGTTGTGTAACAATGAGTGTTGCAGGGCAGATACAGTATCGTAGCATTAGATTTATATAAAGCCTCTCACAGAATAAATATTGAGATGCTTTTGGCATGGAAGCAATGGGGGAAAAGAACAGCCTTTAAGGGGTAAGCAGTCTAATCGCGGAATGGTGCCTTTCAACATCAGCATTCATTATCAATAGAATACAATACAATTTTTATCAAAATTTAGATAGCACAATAATGTCATTGTTTATTACAAGCATAATTATGTCACTGCTGCATGTTCAAAACTGTTTATTATGTATGAACACTTTATTGTGTTCTCATTAAAATATTTCACACGGTGTGCAATCTAATATTTTGAATACGATAAAAATTGCAATTTGATTCGGTAATCATTCTGTGGTCTGATGACCAATCACTTGTGGACTGTCATCAGATGGTAGACCACAGTTTGAGCAGCACAGATGTACAAAACAGGATTTGTTTACAGAATTGCAAACCATGGATAGAAGTGGTTTCTGTTGTGACACTAATTATTTAGCATAAATGAATGAAGAATGTGAAAAATGTCATATAAGCCAGCAAAAAAATCAATGTTGGCACTGGTTATAAATCTTCAACAGACAGCCACATAGGTTCCAAGTCCTGGTATAGTGTGTGCATGATCAACCGTATTCGCCCAGGCAGCTCCTGTTGCAGGCCGTGAATAAAACCTCAGCAGAGCCTATAGAGTACGGTGACCCGGGTGAATAAAACCTATGTTTGTTGAACATGTTCCGATTTACTATTACTTGATATGTAGCCTTTGCCATTGAGCCTACTGAAAAACCTGGGCAAACCTTCGCAAGGAACTTGAAAGAAATGTTGACTTTAACCTTCCCTGATTTAGTCGACTTTAACATCTGTGTTATTAGCAGGTGTTGTGAGCATTCAGCTTTCAGCTCTGTTGTAAGTTACATGGACGCTTTTCTGAACCTCTGTCATCTATTCTATGTCGGTGAATTGCAAAATTCTACTCTGTCATGACTGTCTCTATCCATCAGCAAGTCCAACGTCCGATTGTTTATTTTCACATACTTTATGCACCCACTGAAGCCTGAGTAGTAGGCCTCAGGCAACCCACGTGGCACGTTTTTACTCCCACCTGAAAAAAGAGGACATTTCCAAATGAAATTCTTGACAAAATCAACAGCTTGAGCCAACAAAGTTCAATAGGAAACCATTCTACGTCCATAGCAGCTCTAATAAAATCAGATTCTACTAACAGCTAGAAACTAATTCTAAGGACAAGATTAAATGCTCATCCAATCAACTATGGGGGAAATTAAAAAGACAAGACATCAGTTATTTTATAAGATACAGTCTAGTTAATATTTGATATATTATAGTATATAATATTAATTACTAAATATGAAACTCTCAGATTATGCGTCCGGCATCTGTATTTTCTGTCTCGTTTAATGGTGGCTTATGACTCAGTGACAACTATTAACAGGTGGTAAACCGCAAGAGGAGTCAACAAGGGGTGCAACTACCGGTAACTAGAGGGGGGTGCTTGAGCAGCCTTGGATAAAAAAGTTAACCCACACAATTGATCCAATTTTGATGAGTTGTGGTTGCAACTTTTGCTCAGTGAGCTGTCCTTAGAAAGAATGGGTCATAGTCTCATCCTACCTATTTGGACAGAAACAGTACAACACATGAAAACTGAACTGAAAATGAGCATCAACAACAAGACCACAACAGAGGCAGTCATCACTAACTAAGATGTTTTCTCACAGGAGAATTCGTCTCGACAGCAGTTTACAACAGATCATAAAATATATGATTCTCACCTATCCACAAACATCCATCTGTGTCTAGTTGGGTGGCACCAGGAGTAGACAAAATGGTCACAGGAGGACCAGTGTCCACTTGAAATGTAGCCAGTCGCTTATCTCTGCGAGAAAACATCCACAAACAAAGCTTACTTATTCTCCACCTTTGATTCACTACATCTACTAAACACAATCATTTAGAATCATCTATAAGTCAGTCTAAAACATGAACAAACAATTCAACTTCCTTCAAGCAAGTCCTTCAAGACCAACCGCCTGGTACCGTTGTCTGGTGTCTGTCATTAGTGATTTCGTACAAGAATAATTAGTGGTAGATAATACTGTACGATCCAACCACTATTTATTGATTACAGTTCAAAAACATAATTCAAAATGAGGGTAAACCATTACAACTACTAATGCATGGCAGAATTTACAATGGCATCACAGAATCACACCGAAGATTGGACATGGCCCATCAGATTTGTTTGCTGGTCTTGTGACAATAGCCCACCTTTCATCTGGTAGGGCCTGTCTGCATTGCAACGACTTACAATAAAGATTATATTTAGTGCAAGCAGGCCTGGCTCCTTGGAACTTTCTAGCTATGATCTTAAATGGGAAACAATATTGGATTACTCAAGCAGTAGCTCCTGTCTGTATTAGCATTATCATCCAAGTTAAGCGATCTCTTAGAAATACAGCTTAGAATCTTGTACTAATAAATTGCAAATAAGTACATAAACACTTTAAACTCCAAACTGGGCTTCTTTTCTCTATATTACGGAATAATATAGTTATTTTGTAACAAGCCGATCATTCTATTTTACCTACTAAATAAAAGAGTATGCCAATCATACTATTTTTACCTACTAAATACAAGAGTATGCCAATCATACTATTTTTACCTACTAAATAAAAGAGTATGCCAATCACCAATCATACTATTTTTACCTACTAAATAAAAGAGTATGCCAATCATACTATTTTTACCTATTAAATAAAAGAGTATGCCAGTTCTTGTCAACGACATAGCTTCTAGATCGGATGATCAGAAGGTCGGTGGCAAGTTCTTTGCCTAGATTGAGGCTGACCTCCACGTGACCTTCATTGATGGCAATGACAAGGTAGTCAGCATGGACTGTGCCAGACTTGTGCTGAAGCAGGATGAGGCCTTGTATGGAGTTTGTTCGAAAGACCAGCTCATAGCTGTTCGTAGCTTGGCTCTTCTCACTAGATACAAGAGCAACAACTGAAATGCATTGTATTGCAAATAGTGCAAAGTAACCTATTCAAAGTAACCTAATCAAAGTAACCTAATCAAAGTAACCTAATCAAAGTAACCCAATCAAAATAAAATAATCGAAGTAACCTAGTCAAAGTAATCTATTTTAAGACTAACTTAAAGTACATGGCTGACAACAACAAATTACAATTCAAGACAATGGTTTTTTGTTACAAAATAAAAACAAGGTAAGAACCTATGGTTTTTGTCTTAAATTACTGAGAAGTAGCTTTCAGAGTGTGATTGTGATAATAATTATAAATGCAGCATTGTACATAGAAAGACCCACAAAGTCAGGCAACCATATGCACAAAGGACCAGATTACAAATTGTACATATTTTAATTAATTTACACATTAGTTAAAATGACAGCAAAGGTTAACTTACAATCTGGAAATGGTGTTACGATATCTGTGGAACACATGGCCATCAAAAGCCATTGGTCGACTGAGGTTCACATCTAACAGAGCTGAAAAGAGGAGAGAGTATATTAAAATATGTAAATTAAGCAATGTAACAGTTCATTCGCATACATTTGAACAGCTGAATTCCTCTGACTGGATGGTCTTTCTGCTGCTCACTTCAATTTGCTGAGCAACACCATTCATGCATAATAAGTGTTCCTAGAAGCAAAATACAAACTATAGCAAAAGCACGCATTATAAATAGGAATAATAATTATAAAATACAGCATTGCATGTAGAAAGACCCACAAAAGTCAGGCAACCATATGTAAATTGGGATGTAAAATTTTTCATGGTCAAAAATTGAAAAATTCACCACCAAAAAACATAGAATTTGCGGCATCTTCACAATCAAGTGTGTAACACAATAAATAAGTCACTAACTGAGTATATATAATCAACGACCATTCATGCTTATAATGGCGGCTGCTGTTGCTGTCGGCTTTGCAAACAAAGCTGAAAGAGCAGGTTGCAATACTTTCCACTCTCGATATTCTGTGCTTTGCGCTTCAGAACGTCGGTATTCAGGTGCTTAGTGCAACTGTTCCTCCGATTAAATTCGATGGGCACATTGCATGTTATGCAAAAATAGTAGATTGCCGCTAAGCTGAGAACTATTGGGTTTAAACTGAATGTCTTCCTCTAGCTGCCGAATGTTTTCGCACATGAAGTCGTAACTAATGCTTGAACCTTTGCCTTTACCACATCAAAAACACGAGCAGCACGATAAAACTGTCAAGTTCGTTGCCATTCGCAGCAAAAACGTTAAAATTTGCGGTAGTATTTAAAACTTGCGATTTTTGTGAAATTGTGATGACCACAAAACGTTTACAGCCTTAATTATAATTTTTAAGCAATATCACTTATACACAAGTGCTTTGGAATTCATCATAATCAATAAGATAATAATCACACTTAACTAAAATGGGAAAAAATTCTATCTAGCTAAAAAAAAACTTACCAATCTCGCATCTCTTGCCTGTGTAGTGCTGTGGACACTGGCATTCAAAGTCGTCGAGGTGCGCACGACAAGTGCTATTTCTAAGGCAGGGATTGTGGTGCATGGGGCACGGAGGCCCACTGTACTGAGTTATTTTATGATATGAGACAGCTTCAGCAACAAAACTCTCCACAAGGGAACCATCTTCGTAGAACTAAATCAAAATGATCACACTCATCAGAAAGCAACTTCTTATCTACTAACAATATCATACAACAAAACACACTTTCTTGCTAGTAGCAAATATTAAATAAGCATGACATACATAAGTAATTTATATGCATGGTATTTACTTATCACTAATTGTTGATATAATGCCAACATTACAAGTAAACATAAGTAAGTATCAACTGTATGCAATTATTTACCTATACTCTGCATCTTTTAGAGAGCATATCAAAGGTCCTTCTCGTGACAATCACGTTTTCATGATTTCAATGGCACCAACTTGTGCAAGGTTCATACAGGCTCTTAGAGAGGTGCAGCTGTCAGTTAATCAGTGCCAGTACAATGCTCATAGACCCCATCTAATTAGGGCATAACCGAGGAAACCATTTTCACCGGGTACCGAATCTGAGTATTTAGATGAACTATTTACCGGATCTGGGTACAAACCGAATAGTAGCGGCAAATCTGGTCAGCGAGTAGTGGTGGTGCTGGCCTTGAAAATTTGGTATGCAATAGTGACAATACGCATGTTCCGCACATGATGTTCATTTAAACATATTGAAAGATGTAAAAAAAATTGATCTTTTATCTTTCTTTTGGTACGCAATTGCGCATTTTGCTTCCATGCAGCGCCGCCACTACCAGCGAGTACCATTTGTGGGCAAAGCGTAGTTAACCTGCCATGTGCACAGCTATGGAGAACTATCTATAGTCATCGTAGAGTCTATAGCAATATCCTTCACATAGCGTATCGTCGCACTCTAGGCTATAAGAATATATTTATTATTTAATAACTTTATTTGTCAAAAAACTGTAAAACCCTGTTATAAAATTTGAAATATGAAGGTATCAACAACGTCTTTACTCTCTACTGTTTATCGGAAAGTGGGTGGAGCCAATTCACACGGAAAAATTACTGATTTGGTTGCCA
Organism: Bimastos eiseni; assembly: GCA_959347315.1. NCBI lineage: Eukaryota > Metazoa > Annelida > Clitellata > Crassiclitellata > Lumbricidae > Bimastos > Bimastos eiseni. The sequence goes on along the minus strand of OY365812.1, from coordinate 25,239,853 downwards.
CCTGGGGAATGCAACCAAAAGAAATTAAAATGTATAAATTAACATCATTATTCTAAAGAATTCAATTGAACTTTAAGTTCTTGTTTAATTAATCAATAACTTAGATGTAAGTCCGTTAGTCCTAAATTTATATGATGAAAAAATATTATTTTATCAAAAAAATTATTTTTTTCGAAAAAAGTTATTTTTAGCTATTTGCGGGTATAATATTTGTTGAGGCAAATACTTTAGAATAGTCCAATATTCGGCCGAGGCGAAAGTCTGAGGCGATTTCCGGTTATGCCCGACATTTAATACGAGACGATCTGTGTCACCAAAACAAAACAGAGTTTATGGCACAATAGCTAAACCATTCACACCGAACCATGCAGTAAGAACATAGCATGCACTGTTCTTTCATCTCCAGCCAAAAGTAGGCCACCACTTTATTTTCTTAGCTCTGGTTGATGAGGACGGGTGTCTTCTTTGGATATGTGCGTTGTGAGGGCATTTACTTCACATAATAAATTCAGTGACTGCAGGACGAAGAATGGGCATTCTCATGTTCAAACAATGAACTGCAATTGAGAATAATTATTGTAGATGGCATACAACTACAGTCAGTTAGGTGCATCTTGACGGAGAGGAGCAACATGGGATGGGGTCTCGAGGAGTGACTTCAGCGGTTAACCACTGGTGGTTACTTATTACTATGTAACACATCCCATTTCGATTACATTTAGGTGGTTAACAGAAGAACGCTATTCCTACTAGAATCACCAATTAAGAACAAACCCTCTGGATAGCTCCATGAAAGCCAGCTGTCACTCCAGCTTGTGCATTGTATTCTCCAGGATATCCACCTAGATACAGCGTCATTGGAAGGTTAAGCTCTTTCAAGTCCCCGTCTGAGTAGCCTCGAGAGGGCACTCCAAAATTAATAGCCAGGCTTCCGAACTGGTTCATCCGGAAAACGGAAACCTGAACCCACGTATGAAGGTTAACGGCAATTGAACTCCTACAGCAGAACAGTAGACATCATTCAATCCACTGCCTCAATTAATCCCTGCTCCCAATTCCCAAGAAAAATCCGACAGACCAACAGACGTAACAGTGAACAAAAGCCGCGAAGAATCATAACAGAAGATATGCATTCAGAAGATCAGTTAACAAAGACAGAGAGGTTTACCTAAGGTGGAATCGCAATCGAAAAAGATATGTCTTAAGTCGAGAACAAAATTACATATATGCAACTGAGCAATGATTCAACATTCAAATTTTTATTAAATATTAACACAAAAGTTGTTTAGATTGATACACATGTAAGATAAATGCCTGATACCCCGGAACAAAAGGTAAAAAATCTGATAACACTGCCCACTGTTATTGCTGCTGTTAATGGTAAGAATAACAAAGTAAAGGTAAAACAATCTTGTCACACTTTGCCAATAAACAAGAAGCATTGTCTTAAGTCTAAAGTACTTTTCAGCTGAGATTCAAACATGACAAATGGAGTCCAGAAACTGAATCTGTCTTATACAACCTTATTCATTCATTATAAAGATATAGCGCCCCTTCAAGGTTACTACTCAGGAGTGCTAGCAGCAACACATATGCTAAAACAATATTTATCAAGATACTATGAAATGCACCTGAGTAAATCGTAGGCATTTTTGCACAGATGCTGACCCTAAACGCAAAGAAAGGAAGAAGTGATGACAGTCACATAATTATAAGCACTCAGACTGGAAGATAGATAAACAACGGCCAATATTGGTTACAGAGAAGCAAAAGCAAGACATCTTAGTTAGTGATGACTGCCTCTGTTGTGGTCTTGTTGTTGATGCTCATTTTCAGTTCAGTTTTCATGTGTTGCACTGTTTCTGTCCAGATAGGTAGGATGAGACTATGACCCATTCTTTTTAAGGACAGCTCACTGAGCAAAAGTTGCAACCACAACTCATCAAAATTGGATCAATTGTGTGGGTTAACTTTTCGGATGTAATGGAGTTGCAATACTCCAGTTTATAACTCACGTGATGTTGGCAATTCCACTGCCTAGGTTGTAGCGAAGCTGAAGATATCGGTTGACAAGATTAAGGCAGAAGAAGTCTCCCTTGGAAGTGCCTTCTTGTCCACTGTACAAGAGAACACCTATTCCAACAACAAGTGATAATAGCATAATATGAAGTAATGTTCTAAAAAACCACCCAATTTTTTATTATTCTGAAAACAACTGCTCAGACTTGTATCGCAATCATAATATCCCTGGTTCAAAAATTGCAGATAACCCAATCAAAACCATTTATTGCACGAATTACTTAAAATATATGATGACCAATATTTGTTCGGGCAACAAATTATCAATTTGTAATAAAGGTTTCCAGAGGTTTTCACCTCCGGACGTTTCACCTCTTGGGGCTTTCACCTCCGGAGGTTTCACCACCGGACGATTCACCTTTAGGGGCTTTCACCTTTAGGGGTTTTCACCTCTAGGGGCTTTCACCTCCTGGAGATTGCTTAATTTATAGACATGTAAAGTGAAATTTCGGGATTGTCATTGAATTGTACATCAATAATATATAACATGCAAAGCAAATTTATTTAGCATAAGCATAAGCAATGAACTGTAAATAGACACAATAAGGAAAATATTAAATGTTATCCCTCTTCCATAGTCGCAATAACCTCGATTTACTGTCCATCAGAAGCCATTATAATTATTAAATGTCATCTAGTAAAATGTAATTAAGCATGAGAAAGGTGAGCGATCAAAAGTGCTAGAACGTCAGTACTTCAGTAACCGCCAACAGAGGTCCGGAGGTGAAGGTCCCTAGAGGTGAAACGTCCAGAGGTGAAAGCCCCTGATACCTAATAAAGTTAGCATAGCTAATTTGCAAGTAACTATGAATTGGTTTACCATTTGGTGATGAAGTGAGAAACCAGATTTCAAAGGCCAATGATCTGCCGAGGTTCTTTGTAAGCTTCAGTTCCAGATAGGATGTGCCTTGGAATTGCGGAATTGAAATGTTCGATAGAAATTGATTTGTTCCTTCACTGAAGACTGGAAAACAAAAAGCGGATGTCATCCAACTAATATATCTGGCTCTTGCAGAATAGGGTTGTTAGATCATGCCAATGAAACCATCATTTTTTAGCTTCTTTTAAAGGTTCCTTAATTGAAATGATTGTACCGAAAAAAGAATAGGTCACCACTTCTTGCTCTGATTCTACTACGCTAATGAGATGGTACAAAACTATCAAGTTATGTACAATTTCCTAAGATCAAAGGTCTACACGGATGTCATGCTTAATGAAGGTGCAGCACAAAGTGATTTGATGAGTTACCTGATGGCAAAAAGGATGCCTGTACAAAATAATTAGTCTCTACAATAGGACCTGTTAGCTGAACAGGTGGTTACTGTATAAGAGGGCTTCATCTTTTAGATCCACTCGCGTTCTCAATGAAAGAAACATTAAGTCTACCCACCATCTTCACACTTTGCACCCGTTCTTTCTGGAGGACAAATGCAGCAGAAATGACCAAGAGAAAATCCAAAGCAGGTTCCACCAGCGAGGCACGGATTAGGATCACAGTCAGCAGCAAACAGCACCTTATCCTGGCACACAAGGCCTAGGAAAACCAGAAAGATAAGCCAATATTCACGAGAATAGAGTTGTTTTACAAAAATTAATCACACTGAGGCATAACTCGGGAGCACTTCTGAGTAGTAACCTTGAAGGGGCGCTATATAAATTTTCGCAATGAATGAATGAATGAATAAGATAAGTCAAAATATTACACGCTTCTTTCTCTGTTAGTTTAAAGCAGATTTTCTGGTAATTGATTGATTTTCATTTCGATGTGAAGTGCCATTAGGCAGAGCGTCCAATATCAGTGTTGGGCACGAGACCAAAACCTCAAGACCAAGACCAAGACCGGGTGGTTCGCGACCAAGACCAAGACCGGGTGGTCCGAGACCAAGACCAAGGGTCCGAGACCAAGACCATGACCAAGACCAATACTCTTTTTTATAAACAATTCAATTTATTAAGACACTAAAATGGAATAACACGCTTAAAACATTAATTTTATTTCTGAAGAATACTAATCTTAATAATGGTCCAGAAATCGATTTTACCGGCCAGTCTGAACTTTTGCGGGTTCAGCCTGAGATTGTCACACTATAAACTATACGATAGGTTCTAAATAATTAAGACATCAGAACAAGTAGAATAACGTTCCGTTTGAATGAGGTAGGCCTACTTGTACTCGGAATTGTAGGTTAATAGTGACTACACGTGGACGACCACATAATTATTAGATTGTTCCAAAACCTTGACATTTGTGAAAGGAAATTTTGAAATGGCTGGTTTCGTTGCAAATGTCCATTTTTTGCCCATAGTAACATATATATACTGTATAGATGGTCAGCACGTCATTAATCGATAACAAGCGCGTAGGGCTTAAACATCTGGTGTCTCTAATAATCGAAAATAACCGACAAATATAAAAGAAATTGCTCTGATACGGCAAATGACAAAGAGCGCTGACCTAAGACGGAGACCAATCCCAAGACCGTTCCTTTAAGACCAATCCCAGGACCGACGCAGTCGAGACCAAGACCAAGACCGATCGTCCGAGAGCAAGACCAAGACCGATGGTCCGAGACCAAGACCAAGACTGATGCATTCGAGACCAAGACCGCAGTTTTCCTGTCTCTAGACTGTCTCAAGACCAAGACCGCAGTCTCGAGACCACATCCCTGTCCAATATAACAGCAAAACAAAGCTAGTGCGCCTTTAGTGCACTGGCTGAATCTCAAAGTGCTGAACATGAGGCCAGCGTCCTGCAAAGCTTTGCTACTTTAGCTCATGCAAAGCTCATGTTACTAATAGGAAACTACAAAATGCACCAACATAAATTATGTGAATCTACAAACCTTCTCACTACCACACAAAAGCTGCTCAGAGATAGCAGAGAACTCTTAAAACTGGTTCCAGAAAAACAACCCATAACAAGAGATGGCAAAGTTGGCTTCATACCTGCATATCCTTCTGGACATTGACAATGGAAGTCAACTGAGTCAACGTGAACACAGATCCCTCCATTTAAACACGGATTGTTGTCACATGGATAACGACCGCATTCGCCTGCAAAAAGCACAGCCACATTGTTCTCTTACAAGCAATTTACACAATACACACCGGGTCTATCAGTTCACACCAGCGTGTAGGTCAATTAGAATGTCCAGTCCCCAGAGGTAACAAGGCTACAATTTTAATATTTGGAACATGAACTGCAACCAGGCAAAGCATGCATATCTTGGTGATTACAGTGCTAAAGACACCTGAACACTTATTGATAACACCATCAGTGTCACTGATTCATTCATTCATTCATTGCGAAAATTTATATAGCACCCCTTCAAGGTTACTACTCAGGAGCGCTCAGACTCAACCCCGGCTGAAAAGAAACGTCTTAAGGGTACTGTAAAATGCATCTGAATGAACCCTAGGCATAAGATGCAACGATAATGGTAGTGCATTCCATGCCAATGGGCCAACAACAGAGAAAGCACAATGCTGTCTAATTGTAGTTCGCGTGCGAGGAACAAGGAGTTCAACCTGCGTGGAAGAGCGGAGAGTGCGTCGTCTGTGTTGCACGCCCTTGGTAGAGCAACAGAGCTCTTGTAAATACTTAGAGGTGGCACCTAATAGGCACTGCCACACCAACGCCGAAACGCAGCACACAGTCCGCTGTGGGATAGATAGCTAATGCAGGACACCCAGCATATAATCCGTGACATGACCGAATTTTGGGATATGGCCATTGAGGCGTGCGACTGTTCGCAGGACCCGCTCCAAGCACTCCAATCGCCCAGCCAGGAGGCCAGTGTAGAGCAAACAACAATAGTTAAGGCGAGTGACAATAAAAGAATAGATCAGGGTAGTGGTCGCATTGATGGTAAGAGAGCGGGAGACAACTCTCAGCTGGTGCAGCTGATAGAAACAGCTGCGGCAGAGCTGATGAATGTGTGCTGTGAATGTGAGTTCCTGGTCCACAATGACACCGAGATTGCGTAGAGTTGTAGAGAATGTAAACTGCAGAAACTCAGAGGCAAGGACTGTAAGATTAAGTTTTGCTAGCTGTTGGCGCATGCCTAGCCAGATGAATTGGGTCTTGGATGGGTTGAGACGCAGGCGGTTTGACAACATCCATGCCCCAAGAATATCCAGCGCTAGGCTCATGGCTCGGACTGTGGGAGCAGCATCGGATGCCAGGCAGTGCATGTATGCCTGGACATCATCAGCATAAGACTGGCTTAGGGTAGAGTTACTTGCGAGAAGGAGGCCTAGGTTGGCCGTCTAAATGATATAAAGAAGAGGACCCAACACCGATTCCTGGGGCAAACCAAAAGGGGCAGGTACCCAAGGAGATCTGGTAGGCCCATAAACAACTGAGAGGGAACGATCATGCAAGAAATATCCTTGCCAATCAAAGAACTTACCAGAAAGACCAAATGAGACAGAGAGGCACCTAAGAAGAATATCGTGGTCCACGCTATTAAGAGCGGCGCTGACATCTGGCAGTGCCAGAAGAGTCACTTGCGACATAGCGATAGCCCCATATATATCTGAAAGTAGGCGAATCAGAAGGGTCTCAGTAGAGTGGTCCTTGCGAAAACCTGATTGATGGACAGGGAGCAGATTATTCGTTTCCAGATAAGCAGTAAGCAATCTTTTCAACTATTTTAGACAGGAATGAAATGTTTGCGATCAGTCTGAAGTTTGCTGCATCAGACTTGAGAACAGGAACAAGGATGAACTGGTGTTACATTACACTTATTATTAACAACATCAGTGTCACTGAAGTTTTATTTCAATCCACAAATGGTCTGCTCATCTTTCTAAGCAATTGAAGGTTGCAAGAAGTGACATGAAAGCGAGTAAGATAACAACAGCTAAACAACAAATGAACTTTCATAGACTTACACAGATGAATAATTATTACCTCCACCCACACATCTATTGATTTGTTGTTATTAAAATCTAATCTACTCTAGAAAATTCTTTAGCACCAAAATGCAATTAGACAACAAACTCATCAATTTACATGAACATCTCAAGATTCACAGCATCACCTCACCTGACAGATAGTAATGACATACCTGTCAGATATCGAGTGACAGTGTCAGGTGATAAGGAATAGCGACTGAGGTCATAAGTATAGCTTAGCTCAGAGCTATCGATTTTCAACGATTCTATGCATCCAACATATCCCTGCGTTGTTCTAACATTCCGGATAATTCTGGACAGAAATCATACAGTTCAGTTAAAGCATACTAATTTTATCAACCAATCAGCTGATTATTACAAAGACAGAACAGTCCTTGTTGCATCTTTCGAATCAATCTTTGTCAAACAGTCAGAGATGTTTACACTCTCAACACAAAGCAAACTTAAGTTGTGAGAATAGAACCCATGATTAGGTGCAGGAAAGTAATATTAATAAGCTGATCACTTCCCAAAGAGATGTGTGTAATTGCATAATATACAGCTTAGAAGAAACATTGACCTGCATGACAGAAGCTACCAATCAATAGATTAATGTTCTAATTTAACAGAGTAAACAGGAAACACTCACTGGTCAGTGAAATTGGCCATGTACCCGAGGTAGAATTGGTCACCGAGATTGAGTGACCTCAGTGACCCAGGGCTGACTCCGGATACCTCGTTGCCCTCATTCAGCCTCAGTAGGCCATCCTTTCCAAATCTTTTAGCAGTCACCTTTTGAAGCTGATTCAACACAACACGTTCCAAGGTTGTCAATGTTGTTGGGCCACTCCCAAGGTCATATCTATGGAAGAAATTGTGCATTGAATATAACAGGTGAAAAATGATCACATCAGTAAGAACTAACTGAAGTTTTCATGATTTAGTGAAGTGCTCCAACAGAAAGTATAAGAGCTGCAAATAAATGCTTAAGTTTCATTTCCCAATTTCTCGGTCTCTCAGGTGTTATATTCAGGTCACGAAACATTTCATTTCTTAACCAATTCACTGCTACAATATTAGAGATAAACAGAATCCTCATGTGCCAAAAGACGTAACACGTTTTTTGCAATTGTTATTTATGGACTAGATTCATTCTTGCAATGAGAGTGGAATTTGCAATAATATAAATCAAGTTTATCAAGACAATTGCTGTTGTTAGTAATCATTTTCATAGTTCTGGAATATTCAGTATGCTAGAATTATGGGTATTTGGAACCGAATGGTTAGCAGGATTTGTTTCAGTACGAATATGGTTCACAATGTCCTCATCAAAAAAGTTTGAAAAGTCAACAGTCTCAAAGTTTGTTCTGTCAAAAAGCAGTTTCTGTTGTCCAATAAATATTGGTACTGATGGTGTGTGACCTGATGATGTTAGCCACTGACCAATGTCTGAAAAAGTGGTGAATATTCAGAATCAACATCAGTTTCATCCCCATTATCACTAGTTGACTCATCACTCAATTCATCATCACTAATGTCGCTATCTAATTAATTGTAATCACTATCTTCTGGCATACGAAGCACGTGTTCTTTGGCATAAGTTCTAGCAGCCATGAAAAAAACCTAACTCATCTCAAAAATGGCAAGAGATTGTCGAAAGTTACTGTCACATAACATGTGCTAGATTCTTACTTAGCACTTGCAACGTTTACAAATAGGGCACAAAGAAATTATTCAGTAGTAGCCCAAACATATAAGAACATTAATGATTTGTGTGCCTAGACAAAGAATAGTGCAGTGCCACACTAAACAAAGAGGTACATGTATGCATGACGAGTGCTAGTCATAACGGCACACAACACACAGATATAATTAATGATGAGCGCCGCTTGCCAATATGGTAGCGAACAATTAATAATGAAAGCTGACAAAATTAAATTTCATGAAAAATCAGGGAAATTTTATATACTCAGAAGACAATTAGGGAATTAAAGACTGAGTGTAACTTTCAGACATCATCTCCTGTAAACCAGATACATAAGTAATTCTTGCAGAGTCTAACTTCTTTATCATGCACAAATAATAAAACTATTGATGGCAAAGTTTTCTTTCTATCTGCTTGTGATTGCACTTCTCCCTCATTATCAGCTCAGTCTCTTTTAAAGCAGACAAAAATTAGCTCATGTCTGTTGATATTCTATTAGCTGAAGATGGTGGACAATCAGAAGTATGGAAGATACAAATTTTGAACATCATGTGCATTGGTATCAAATATCAGCCCATTAATTTTAATTTTTACCAAAAAGAGTCCACCCAATTGGAAACAGAAGCTAACTTGTAAAAAACATAGAGATAGAGTTTCAAAGGCCTAAAGACATGGTCTTGCCGTCAAAATGCAAATTCAGCATGAGAATTGTCATGCTGAAGTGGGACAATATGAACGGTAAGCCATACCGGCACCTCTCCTGGCAGACTGCAAGCATACCGTTACTTCTCCAGACCAAAGAGCCATACATGGCAGGAGAGGGGAATGGTTCTTGTAACCATACAGACACCTCTTTTTCCACTTCAAGCCCTGCATAGAACTGTATTATTCTGATAGAGGTGAGTTACCACTGGTGGCTGTTGGTTATGTTACCTCAACTCAACGTATCCATCACGAAGACATAGCGAGACGAAGTCACCTCTTCCATCTTCCGTCTGACCAATGTACAGAAGTATTCCACTGTTTCGGAAAGGCCTGAATTCTATTTCCACTGATAGCTCATGACTTCCGTGCTGAAGTCGCTTCAGCTGAATGTAGGACGTTCCAGAAAACGATGGAAAGAAACCACCTTGCAAGAAGTAATAACTAATGGACACAAACACTTCAATCATGCCTATATCTCTTTATTCACTGTGACCTAACTCAGCCTTCTTCATCCACTTCTACTTATAAATAACTAACTTCCGGTAGTACATGGCTATTAATTCGCATAGACTTAAATCAACATTTTAAAATATTTCTTCTTTCTTCTAAAGCACAAGAAAACACTCAAAACAGTATTAACTACAACTCATGTGTTTTATATTGTCAGCATAAAATCGACTATAACATATACTGTATACACTTCAAATCTTCTATAGTTTTCTGCCCTTTAGGCAGATTCATATGTTGCCATTTCTGTCTGTTCTGGGCCTCCTCCTTCATCTTCTTGCATCCGCCCTTTTCCATCAAATTGACAGGTAGCAATTGAGCTCCGCAGCCTAATGTTGGCATAACATGAGCATAGCACACAAGTGTCTTGCCAACAAATTACTTATGCAAGGCCAGACTGCCAAACACATAACATGACATATGATATGCATCTGATATTTAATCTGCTTTAGAACATTAATAAATTAATTAATTAATAACTTCTGTCATGCGGGTGAATGTTCCATCATCGCACACCTGCATACAACTCTTTGGGAAGTGATCAGCCTACTATTACTATTTCTGCACTTCAGCAAGTTTCAGTTCAGTTTCAGTTCAGCTCACTGATGCATCGTACATACATACACCCATACATACACACATACAAACATATATATCCTAGTGATGTAGTACTCGAGTCCAGCAAAGGGCTCGAGTCCGACTCGAAACTGTTTTTTTGGAGGTCTAGGACTCGGACTCAGAATGACATGAATCGGACTTGGACTCGAAGCCCTTGATTTAAATTTTTACTCAAGTCACAATTTTGGGATTTTGTCTCACTGCAGAAATTACATGTGCTCACTGTTTAAAAATAATTGCTGAGATGGCGATGTTGTACACATGGATTCCCTATTTTACATGGCTAATTCCGGTTTTTCCTTTTAAATTTTTAGTCACTCTAGCATATATGAATAGATCTATACACCAGAACAGCATTAGACGTCTTTTAAATCTCTTGGCCAAATGCATATTTAGGGATTCCATTTGTGCAATTCGCCACTAAGATTGGGTTCAAATTTAATATGAATTTTTTCAGAAGGCTTCTTGTGGATTTTTTTATCAATTGTCACAATACTCCTACTAGCCAGCATGGGCAATGTGAGATAATGGCAATATTATTGCAAAATGTGTTTAGTATTAGATTTTCATTTTCTCATGACAGGTTTGAAAACTACAAGAAACATGTTGAAGTAAAATCAGTAGATGAATTGTACTGTTATGTTTTTGACACATTACATTAATTCACTTCAACTGTCAATTTTTAACAAGACACTTTACACTTTATTGTGGGTTTTGGTGTATGTACTTGAACTCGAACATTTGGGACTCAGACTCGGGCAACTCTGGAATCGGACTCGATTCGGACTCGGCTTAGGTACACTCGACTACATCACTAATACATACATTCACGAAGACACAAAGAAACCTAAACATTGCAGTAACCAAAATATTGAGAAATATTGAGAGTGAGCAAAGGCATTTGTAGTTAACTAGAGAGTGTCTAGTTTGAAAAGATTAAAGGCTCTTACTCTTGCGACATGATTTTCTGTTAGCTGAAGGACTGTAGCCCTCCTTACATGTACACCGCGACATTCGACAGAAACTCTCTGGAACAAGACAGACTTTCTCCAAGTTACAGTCGTCACCGACATAACCTGTAACATTAACACAGGAAAGTTAACTCATATAACTGTTATGCTGACAGTGTGCATTGATTTGCTAGCTGAAGTTATAGTCTGGGTTTAAATGTCATGCGACATAATGAGCTAGGAGGCAATACTAAATGCAGATAGCAGCAAAAATGACATTATTATTAATATTATTATATTCGTTTATGGAAGAGGCTGGCAAACCGCAGCAAGTTACATACATTAGAACACAAGTAAATACACAATGAAAGATAAAGAGAGCGAAATGACAGACACTTAGATAATGTTAAAGTATACTATAGTTGATGCAAGCAGAATATTCAAAGAGGAATTACATACAAAAAGGAATTGCGCAGAATTCACAAGTATTTATGGATAAATAAACGGGATATGGAGAGCAGAGAATTAGCAAAGAAAACCTATACAAAATATACAACACAATGATAGAACAGATTCTTCTATACAGAACGAAATGCTGGACAACACAAAAGCCAAAAGAGAGAGAACTATATTTTCAGCAGATGATGAATGTCTTTTCAATGTCCTCCTTGTGCTTCGACAAATATCTGGACATGCATCATCTTCCAGGCGACATCATCATCATATTCTGTCTACAGTCGTCGCTCTACTTTTTTCTAACAACTTTGCCCAGAGACTCTGAACATCCATGCCATCTGTCAGCTTTTGATAGGAATCTGTTGGTTGGCTCCACGCTTGTGCGTGGGCCCGTCACTGGCGTCTCTTTCAGCTTACTGTGTATTGTTTTGCCAACTGAAGCAAAATATTCGTATGAAATGACCTTTGACATCATTTAGGCCAAAGCAGTGAGCACTTCTGAGTAGGTATTTTGAATGGGTGCTATATAACTGCTCAATTACATTACATTACAGCACATTAAGACATTTCTTTTCCAACAATCATACGACTGTCATTGACATTTTTTCTCGTGTACAGTGCCCCTTCTTTTGGCCTTGGCTGTGCTACAGCGCTATATAATTTGTCGTATTATTATTATTATTATTATTACATTGGACGAACACTAAGAGGCGTGATGGACTTGACAAATGGTGGAGGACAATAGAATCATTTATTCGTACCCATTGCCACCAAATGGCTGGCATCAGGAACTGATGATGATGATGAAGAAAGCAGTGAGGCATTTTCAATGGAACCACTTGGTATCATCAACTCTGTAACCAACAAACCACAAAATATCTAATGCATCTTACAGAGCAATCAATCAATCAATCAACCAACCAACCAACCAATCAATCAACATTTATACAGCACCCCCTCAAGATTTATACTCAGGTGATCCCAATCCAGGTAAAGTAGAAAAAGTAGTATTAGGCAGCAAATGAGATTTGCCAGGTAGCTTGACTACCATTTGATAATTTGGTCAGGATAGCCTCACATACTATTTAACGTACAGGTCATTTAGATTACCACATTGTGAATAGCAATCTCAAGTGTCACTCTTCAAGCTTAGATGGATCTACAAGTAAAGTAAGGAGCGGCTTCTGGTTGAGCTCTCTGCATTGTGCTCTGGCACTGGTCCTCGACTCCTCATGTACCTTGGCATGGTCCATAGTGGGCCACGAGTGTGTCCTTCTGTAGCCGACACGCTGACAGGCGTAGGTGACAGGCAGAGGCATACGTTAAGCCATCCGTTCCACAAACGGTCAGTGTGAGGTTGGTCGTGTGACAACTGCTCGGACAGATGCACTCAGCAACACCGTTGTTCAGTTGGCAGACTGCGTTGTAGCGACACTCCAGTTCGGCGCAACTGCCAGCTGACTGCTCTGTCAAAATTCAACAACAGCCAAATGCACTCCTTGTGCATCACATCTCATATAAAACAGGGTCACTACTTCAGCATGCTCTTTAATCAACATAAAACTGTTCTTTTCGGCTGAGGGTTAGGCCGGGAGCGCTTCTGAATAAATATCTTGAAGGGGCGCTATTTCAAGTATTTTTGATTGATTGATTGATAAATCTGTTTTTAGTGGAATTTGGCCCTAAGAACTAAAGATGAACTCTCACTATTACTGCATGTGTTGCAGCCAAAGTTGCCTACAGTGATATATAGATATTTGCAAATCCCATAAATACTTCATCACAAGATTTCACATGTCATGTAATGTAAAATATGTACATGTATTGTAGGATGTCAACATTTTTAGTTCTGCATCACAAATGCTGCATCAGGAACACTTGTCAGCTCCTTCATAGATGCTACGTCATAATCGAGTCAGCATGAAAGGTTTCAAATGAATATAATGTCTTAGGAGTCAGTCATTCTGCCGTGCATCTGATGAGTCTCCCTTGAAGATACACCATGATTATAATTACATTGACAAAAATGTGGCCAAGATGAAAATCCTCTTCTCCTCTTCAAGCGACATTTAGGACAGTGCAGAGAGCGTCTCTGAGTAGATATCTTCACAAGATAGCTACACAAATGCTCGATTACATTATACTAATATATAATAAGCATAATTTTAAAATATTAAAATATATTATTTTACTAGGTTTACTTCTGGTCAGCTATTGACTGTAAAGATCTATAACCAATTAACAGTCAGAATTCATTATTTGATATCTAGTTTCTTTAAATTCAAGCAATTGTTATTTATTGGTATTAACAGGTAAAACATGCAATCTACATGCAAGCGAATATTTAAGCAATATAATCAATGCAGTTCTAAAATCATGTTATAAGTTTCAGAGAGCAACAATGTTTTGCTGTAATTAGAAAATACTGATTCTGGCAACTTTAATTAGACTCCAATTTAGAAGTAAACAAAATAAAGGAAAAACAATTCCAAGGCACATCCTATCAATAAAAGATGACATCACATGTATTAATCATGCATGAAAAGAAAGCAGACAAGGTATTTAGAAAGTCACTTTAACAGTCTTCACAGGGTTTATTCAACTATTCAACTGATGACAGAACAAAGATACTTTTGAAAAAAGGAAAGCATTGGAACCACCAATAAAGGGGCTATTGGCTAAGAAACAGCCACCTTGCCTTAACTTTCACTCGACATAAAAGAAAACACTTGAGGTAAACAATATCTAAAAATCATAGGAATTACTTCCAATGTAACACAAAAAGAATAAAAAAAACAAATGAAAGACATCTTCCTGTTTTGGACAGATATACCAAAAGATTTCTGAAAGTTATCTTCACTTCCATAGCAACTGGATAGATCTACGAAAGTTGGTATTAGGGCCGTGAAATGAGATCCATCCATTCAAAATCATTATAGATCCATTTGTCAACATGACCCCAAATGAAGCTGGATTCTTAACAAACCATTAAGACCCATAAGCTGACAAATGAGAACAATGTTACATTTGAGTAAAGGAGTTATTAATCTTAAAGTGACAAGCCATTAAGCACTCCTTTCCAATGCACTTGTTTAGACCTAGTTTTTAATTGGGGAAGGGGGAGTGGTGAGGAATGCCAATGACATGGTTATGGGGCATATATATATATATATGCTCTCTATCTCACTAATGCCTGGTAGATTCACCACACATGTCAGTGACATTGTGACATATGAATAATTCTAAGGGCAGTGACTGCATTCCAGTGTATTGCAAATGCATAAGGTTTTCTGAGATGTTAAGCGACCCCATGCAAACTACAAACAATTTCATAATCATCATCATCAACATCATGCAAGAAGACACTGTCTAGTAGTATCTGTGATCATTAGCACATGATATCAATTGTACCAATACTAATTGATCCTATGTGCTTCTGGTCATCAGCTGGTCAACTTCAAACACATAGAAATGAAGATATGCAAATGTAGAAGCAACTGGAAACTTGGAGACAGTGGTACTGTACTTTGAAGCATTCTTTCACTATTTTCGCCATTCAGAAGAATGCACTGAAACCAAGACTAAAACGCATCTCCCCTTTCAAGCTCTCATCTCCCCTTTAATTTGTCTTCTCCCCTTTCAAACTGTTTTCTCATGAATATTTATACTGTCGCCTAAACTTCCTTTTGCCTCAGAACCTCTTTGTTAATTCTCCTTTCCTGTTAATATTTTAACGATGAGCCTGTACTAAAAGTGACTGGGAGCCAATGCAGCTCGTTGTTAAAGTGCCACAGCACTCTGTTTATGATCCTTAGACAGCCACCTTCACAGAGCTTTGAATGGCTCATAAACAGTGCCATCCAAAGTTAAGACATAATATACATATCACACACCTAATACACCACACCCACATCCCTCAGCACCAGTCCCAGAACCAACGACCAACCATCAGTGTCACCAGAAATAAAACAGCGATCATATTAAGCAGCTTAGTGATGCAGAGTTTGCTACCTAAAACAACCGCAAAGTAGAGAGAGCACAACATAACCAACGACTAAGACGCTAAACAACAAAATGAACCGACATGATTTCATTTTCCTCCTTTTCTGGGATAGAAACACGTATTCATTGAGAATAGGGCAAATTTGCACAGCAAGCCATGCCTTATTTAACCCTTCAACGACAAGCGCAACTGAGGGCATAGTAAAACTGAAGGCATAATCAATAACACTTGTTGCTAAAGGGTTAATAGTCGAACAGTAGCAATCCTATCATGAGCAGAAGCAGAAACTAAAAGTAACACAAACCTTTTTAAACTAAAGAGCAAAAACTCAGTACCAAAACCAAAACTGAATAAAAAAAACACAAATCAACATGAGAAATTGTGTGAAACAGTGCAAGACAAGGTAACATTCGGAGACATAAGGTGTGGTGGGTGGGCATACCTGATCTATCAAGCATTTGAACTCCTAGCAGCCAAAGCCAGATTTCAACAGAGATCAAAACAACTTACCACTAAATGCTAAGCCTAGTAGGATAAAATAGAAAAATAACATAAACAGAAGAAAGGTAGAGGAAGGCAGGTTAAGGGAGCAATGATATTCAATAATATAGTAATATTCAATGATATTCAGCAATATTCAATGATATTCAATGATATTGTCCATGCATCAAACAATGTTTTCATACATCCTCACCATCAGGAAAGCAACTGAAAACAGCAATTGAACTATTCACCTACTGGAAAGCTAGGGTTTGGTTAAGAAGCACTAGTAGAATAATATACAGCAAAGGTTCAATAATAAATCTAGAAACTATTTAAAATATTTGAATCCCATTTTCTATTCACATCCATCCATCTGCGCACGTTATCGGCCATCTTGGTTAATTTATTGACCTCTGCGTCATTTCGACTAATGTTTCAATTTATATGCAGAGTTTGCTCAGTAACTTCTAACATTTTGGAGTTTCTTGTGGTAGCTTTGCATTCCGGATTAATTCCATTGTCGGCTATGGCAAGAATATTGTATGTTTGAGAGCCATTTTATCACACGTTGTCAAGGCCATGTGTCTAAGCGGCCGATGCTCAGCCACATTGCCGTATCTCGGCCATTGGAGTGACCTTGACCGTTAGTTACGGTTAGTCGTCGTTCGCTCTACCTTTTCGGTGCACAGCTCAGCCTAGAGAGTTTGAACATACATGCCATCTTTCAGCTGTTGACGGGAATCCGTTGGTTTTGCTTCACGCTTGGCGACCCTTATAGCTCACTATGCATTGTTTTGCTAATTGTTCTAACAGTTGTTTATGACATTTGACATCATGAATGTTGTCTAGAGCAGAGAGCGCCTCTGAGTAGATTTCTGGAAGAGGCAATATATCAATTTCATTCATTCATCCATTCATTCACCCACTAAAACCAACCCTATCCCCAAGTGCCAGCTCACCCATCTATCCATCGATACATCCAAATCAAGACTTTGTTTTGCATTCCTGTTCTGAAAGTCTTGCTACATTTGAAATTAGTTTTTACTTCAAACTAGTGAGGACACCGGGATTTAGACTTCTTTCCTAATCCTGAGCAGCCTTCATTTTGGTTAGTTTTCATCGAGCCTGAGTACTCTGGAAGTCTTGCCATAGAAACTCTGAGGAGATGAAATGTGTCGCGCCCTACCTATGCATCCCTGTGGTCCTAGTTCTTTGCCATTGGCACAGATGTTGCACTTTTGTCCGGTGACATGTTGTCGACAGACACATCGACCCGTTGTCTGTTCACAGTCGTCTCTCACAGAACCAAACAAGTTGCAACCACATGCTACATATCAACAACAGAAAATCATTATAATAATAACAATAACACAAGAAATAATAATAATATTAATTTTAATCTCCATTTAATTACATTCCAACACACAGCAGCAGTATGATTACAAGTATAGTATGAATGGATGATGACAAGTAATTACAGGAGTTGAATTTAACTGTAAGGCAGTGAGTGCAAAGCAACCATCATGCCAAACATCTAAGAAGATCATCCTCATGAGATGAATATCGGTGGTCGGCATTACCCCAGACTACATCAGAGAGCGCTGTGCTCCAGTGTCTATCCAGCCAGGTCGTCGATCCTTGCATGCTGCGGCTCGTGGGATTTGATGATCCCGCGCTCCCTTACATCGATGTGGACAAACCGTGCCTTCTCATGCATTGCACCATCATTTTGGAATGCCTGTCCGTTACAATTTCGCAACATTACACCGCTTGCAGCCCAGGAAACATTTTATAAATTACTCAAATCGCATTTGTTTAGATCTGTCGGCTAGTTAGCTACCCGACAGTTTACAGTAATGTAAAGTTTCCTGCTTACAGGTGACTAAATGCAGCTTGAAGAAGAATCAGAGCTGTTATGGCAATAGTTCTGTTTCTAAACCTGACGTTTCTACGTTACAATCTGACTCATAGAACTATGTGTGAAAAGTCAGATAAAATCACCCATGTCCTATAATAATGACTTCCACAGTGCAAATCTAACATCGAAGGTCAGACTACACTTACGTATGCATCCACTGTTTCCCTCAGCAATCTTTGGTAGGCCCCAGAAGTTTGGTTCACATCGGTCGCACCTCAGTCCTCCGACTCCTGGCTTACAAGTGCATTGCCTCGTATTGGGATCACAAGTGCGGCCATAGGCACCCAACGGATTACATAGGCAGATGCCTACAACACCAACAATAAGATCAACAAAATATATCCTCTACTTCCCATGGGCTAATATAATTACCATCGCTTAGACATTTATATCATGCATAGTAAGTACCTTTAAAACAGGCTCTCTGTGAGTGAGTGTGTGTGTGTGTGCCCTTGTGTGTGCACTTGTGTGTGTGTGTGTGCTGCATTGGTGTGTATTCTTCAATCCTCCCAACCTTCCCATCTGTGTCAGTTGTTCACGAATGTTCATTATTATGCTTTAATAAAATTGTCTTTAAGCGTCTAAAAGATGCCTTAAGTTGACAATAATGATAATAAATATTCTTTGATTATTAATTTAAAATTGACAACCCACAGTACCAGCATAGTATGAAAGAGTGAACACCAGTTGTTACAGAACGTCATATTTTACTGTACGGCAGCCATGCAAGGCGACCATCATATCCTACATCCAATATGACCAAGGCTGCTGCATTTGCGAATGGAAGGACATTGCTCAACGACTCCTCTTCCGCCATAACACTTCTCTTCTATTTTATCACCTCACCACTAAAATTTTTAAATATCACAGCGACAGCCATAGCTGCTCTGTCTTTGTGGAACTCTACCACAATTATAACGTCAGATCCATCCTCTGAACCCACCAAATCGTTACATCTACATCTTGCCAGCACTTCATAATAAATGTTTAATAATAAATAGTAATTAGCATCTTCGTCAATCCGAATGAGAGTCTTGTTCTAGCACAACAATTAATGTCTTGAAAAATGCTGCATAAATACCCAGATGTATGCATGTAACAAAGTGTTCTAAACATTGTCTATGTAATTTGGAAACTCACTTGGACAACCGGAATGAGCTGGTCCAGGCGCTGGAGTCCTTCCATCTGGACAGCATCCAAACGCTGTGTCCTCACAGTTCTTCAGGAATAGATCTTAGAAAGAGAAAAATACACATGTTTCATCTCAACTGTTTCCACTATCCTCTAACCCTCTTGCCCCAAGAAAATTATTTCCTTGTTTCACCACCCAAAATGCCTGGGAGCTCAGGGTTAATGTGATATTGCACAGGGTGGGGCAAAATGGCTAAAATTCTGATGTGTACATAAAGTAACTCACAAGGAAAGTGCTCTGCAACACAATATAAGAATTACTAAACAAACTTTGTCCTAAGATGAACATCAGATAAGATTTTTCTGAGCTGCCATATACCATTGGGGGTCATATGCCCAGTGGAAGATTGTTCCAAAGAGATGTACCACACAGAGAATAGGGTGCACCCAGCTTGTGCCTACTCGCGAGTGCACCATACCACTAGCTGACCCTGGTAAGTCAAATGCAGCCAGTCCAGCCAGGACAGATTGAGACCAGTCACTTACCTTACCACATGATTTGTGATATTATTGGCTGCCAGGCACAATAAGTCTCGTGAAACTTCACCGACAGTCTGCCACTGAATTAATGTGAATTTTAATAAGTTATCTTCATTTACTAATTGTGGCTGAATAAACGCTTTCTTTCAATTGCCCAAAGGTCTCAACACTTGTCCCATAAAGACAAAGTTACGACCTATGAACTGTGTGTCTAGAGTCCTAGATGACAAGACAAAGCTTCCCAAAGACCTATGAACTGTGTGTCTAGAGTCCTAGATTAAAAGACAATGCTTTCCAAAGACCTTTATGAACTGTGTGTCTAGAGTCCTAGATGCATGACATCTCTGTCATCTATAAAACTGATTAATGGGACAAAATGCAACAATGAGCAGAAGGGAACAAATCATCTAAATAACAATGACATTAATAATAGAACGCATGAAAAATGATCATGAAGGAACGTATTTGGAAAGATCAGACCAGGTGAAGGGTGACTGCCTGCAGCAACAAAGGTGAGGTTGTAATTGGAAACCACCTCCATCACCCTTAGAGCCACTCAGAAAATGGCAGCTTCTTTGCAAGTACCTTCCATGCAGCATTTGGAACCAGCAGCCAGCTTATGACAGTAGCTACCGGCAGGACATCTTTCTCCAGCGCTGTCGCAGTAGTACTCCTTGCCACTGGAAGCGTCAACCAGCGCTGCACTTCCATCACAGAATTCCTCGACAATGTCTGTCAAGATCCAAGAAGATTAGCAGAAGATGTCTACAAAGTGAATTAACTGGACAGATTTTGCCTTTTACAGTAAGTCACAGCAACGATGTCCAATGCGAGTCCAGGTCGGGTCAGGTCAATACATATGCAAATTGTCCATCCACTTACACCAACAGGGAATTAAAATCAGGAAAAGTGCAATCAAGTGCATCTGAAGCCGTCTTTTCAAAGCTTCACTGGATCAGTTGTATCATGCAGGGTCAAGTGCATAGCATTCCAAATCGTGGAATCCGCATCTCTGCTTCAAAAATGATTCCAAATAAATTTATATTTCACAAATCTATTATATTTGCAAGCCCAGTCTAAGACTGCAGGAAAAAATGAAATCTAATAGCCATTCAGATTTCCATCTCACTTCGTATTCGCTTCGGAGTTGAAGAGTGGGCCAAATAGCTATTCGGTATTCAGCCGAATAGTGGCAATCGGACCGAATACGAATAGTGGTCACATGACATCTGTTTCTGCACAAGCAGTGACTGCTATATCGAGTGGAATGAAGTAACTTTCTACTATCTGGACCACGTTATCGCGGTATCAGCCGTCTCATTTCTGAGTTTAGTCAAAATAGTTCCATTACCAGTTTACACATACTGGCAGAAGGATTCAAAAGCAATATATATATATATATATATATATATATATGTATACTAAGTGAAATATTCTCTACACTATATGCACTGCCATATTGCTTTGAGGATGTATTAGAATAACCCGAGTTGACAGCCATATAATAGCGATTTCATGGCAGCATTCTAACAGTGAGGGAAGGCCATCATCAGCCCAACAGAGGTCAAGCGAGGATGAGCAGCATCAACGGCCAATGGCTGTCAAAATCCAATGTCAATTGGACATAAACACTTGCTGCTTGAGCAGCCAACAGTGAATTGACCCCTATGGATGACCCCATGCCATGATGGAGCGTTGCTGTCATCGGCGCCTCCTTTCATGACTATGGAATCCTGTCTAATACCAATAATTTGTACTTAGGATTCACCAGAGTTGTATTACACCATTTAGATTTGCTCACATATTTTCCTACCAATTTAGTGCATGCATACTTGTACGCTACTAAGTGTATGACAATAATTGGCAAAGTTTTTATGCCGCATTACATTGTATATAGTGTACGACTTGTAAATCAGAGACTAGTGCCAATTACAATGCCTTGCAGACAATGGATGGGCTCAGCTGAAACCCCGGTTATTTACTACGATGGTCGTATCTTCCCATTTGTTAAGAAGACTTGTTGTATATGGCAATGGATCTGGATTAGAATCCAGTAACATTACATGACACATTCAATTTGAAATTTTATTTAGCCAACCTATTATTCTGCTCATGTTGGAGCCTCAGTCAAAAGATTAAATGCTCGATAAGTCTCTCGTAACATGTCATAAATATTGAATAAAAACGATTACACTGTGCTTGCAAGAAAATCTTCTTTTTCTTGTGTCAATCTTAAATGAAGACCATGACAGCAAATAGAATATAACAGTGGAAATCAAAAGTTAGTTACCTAGACAACTTTCCAGTGGCAGAGCAAATATCTCCTGCTGTCGGTGACAAGATTCCTCCTTCATTTGACATTCATTGCCATATGATCTTCCATCAGAGCCACAGACCGGAGATCTAGAGAAACGCAAGTAAATCAAACAATAATTGAGTACATGGTAATTATTTACATCTGATGTACAGTAACTGTAGATCAGGATTAGATGTACAGATGAAAGCATCTGTTGATTAAATAGCTGCCATGTTTAATAGTAAAAGGCCAACTAACCTGGAGGTCAGTAGTGCGATTATCAAATCAACATTCAACCAAAAATCTGATTTCCGTAACTCTCAAGCAAATAGGTGGCTGCCCAATATGCTAGTCTATGTCTCCCTAATAAATCTCTTTGGACATAATAAATCCTTATTTTCTACTGTCTGCAAAAATGTTTTCAGTGTTCAGTCATTCAGAAGTCTGTGTTTTTCAATTCTCGCATTTTTATACTTGAAAGGATTTGCTGTTGAGAGGTTCTAAACCAATTCTATAAAATGCCCAGACACTGCAGACCTGGTATATAATACAACTAATCATAATTAATGAAAACTCAGAAAACCCAGTTGATAATTAAAGCTATAACTTCATACAGAGGAAAAACTAATTAGAATTTTTTTTATTAGAGCCAACAAATTTCAACAGAACACAGAGCATCTCAATATACCTTGCGCTCTAGACATCACCATTTGCCCTTCCAAATAAAGACGATAGGAAGCTCATTCCGCTTATGTATAAGGCATAAATCTGGACAAATTCAGTCAGACTTATCAACTGACGCTCACAGAGAATTTTTAAAAATTTACATCATGACATCTAAGCGCTAATCAACAAATGAATATACAAAACAAATGTCAATTTAACAAATGCACTGAAATTTAAATACCTGATTTTGAGGATGAAAGCCTAAAACATTAGCAATCAGTAACTACATGACATATATATCCTAGAACCATCAGCCTCAGAGTCTGCATTTCAAACTGTCAAACAAATGGTCCAGTAGCTGACCTAATAGCATTGCAGTAGAAACGACACTGACATCCTCGATCTCCTTCCGTATCATAAAGACAGGTGCCACCAAAACGACAAGTCATCTCATCACATATACCTGGAAATAACACATGACTTATTTTGAACAAGACACAAAATTACAAATCAAATAATAACTCAATACAAAGTTTAAAATGTTAAAGTACGCATTTCACAAACAAACAAACCTCATGTAACAGACTAAGACGGAAAACACTTTTAAGAAAATGTCACAAATCCCATTAAAGTATATTGACAAATCCACTAAAACTAAATTGACATCCAAATAAGATGTAATGAGATGTTAATACTGCTGAGCAGTTACAGATGAATTTAATGTATTTCAATATCGCATTTAAATTTCAATATTGCATTTATGAAAGTCTATTAGCTGAATGAACTTTCTTCTTCCGCTGAATCATTTTAATCATATTTCCTACCTGGAAACAAATTTCATCAATTCGTTTATTACTTTCAATAATCTGACCTGGGACTAATATGGAAGGGAAATGAAGCCGCAACATGTCAGCCAATCTGTGATCGTCTTTCTTGATGCAACGCAGAGACGACGTCTAAGGTCGGCTACAGAATGGATGAAGCGACATCCGGGCACTTGGCAGGATATTAAACGTTGAACCGAAAGTTAATAAAAATCCATGCCATTCCAGTCATAAAAATCTTTCGCTGAACATATTTTATTTATATTGCAGTTTCTATCTATTAAGTCATTTACTTTTGTCAACAAAAACAAACCATGCGAAAATTTATGCTGCAAAAGTTCTGGATGCAAAATCAGAGACAAACACAGAATCTAGGTCGATGACACAATTTCATAGGCTTCATATCACTTCCATATAAGAACGAGATTCAATGCAACAGAAGCAGAGAGATGACATCATCGTAGGCATCATTACAGTCAATGGCAGATGACTCTCTTACTTCCAGAGCTTGAAAGTTCTTCACATTCTCCCGAATGGACGACCTTCAACGTGATGCCCCGCTGACATGCGGCACGGTGCATGGCACATTCACTGACATAGGAGACACCGTCGCCGGCACAGACAAGATCCTCTGCACCTGGACAGTGCATCTGGCACTGGCACTTGTTATTCTTGCAAATTGCACCATGACTGCACTTAATGCGATCACAGTGATCTGTGTAAAGAACACATCTCATGTGGAACATCGTGTAAAGTAATGTAATACTAAATAGACACAATTCAACGACAGACAGAAAGGAAACAGAACACAGTCGTGTGATATACATGTCACGAATACGGTTAATGTTGTTCTGTACTTGCCATTCAATGACTGTTAAAATAAACGTAAATCACCAATAATTATCATTCTCCTCTCTTATTGATAACCTGTCTCAAAAAGTAACAAACAGTGCAATTATGTTACTAAGTCTAATTAACCATGGATCTTGTCTAATATAAAAATGTTTCATCACCTAAACTGATTCACTAACACACAGCAATGCACACAGAAGGTCTTCTTTATCCCAAGTTGCCTCCACCAAAAACAAATCCATTAGAACAGAGATTCACCAACGATCGAAATTCTACTTAAGTTCTGTTGCTTCGTACATGTCCAAAGATATTGTTGTCGAAAAGAAACAAGTGGTTGCCTAACCACAAGGTCCATACGATGAGATGACGACAAACTGCTGCTTCCGACATGATGCCACCCGAAGTTCACACTCGTTCATGTACGTCACTCCGTCTGTGCCACACACTTTGTTCTCCACCTGGAAAAGCAACAGCGTGCGTGTGCTGCAATAGAAACAATCGTGATTTGCTCTTCAAATATGAGGAAAAGCTCAGCAAGAAATCACCAACAGCCTATGCACAGGCTTCAATTGCACAACAGTTTCACTATATAATGATCACTAACACTTCATATACACCAAGCAACATGTTACAAGGTGGAGAGTAATGGATACCACACTAGCATAAAGAGTAGTAGTACAACAGAGTAAAAAGCGCACTTTCTACTCTGTTATAAGCACCCTCGTGAGGTTCTTGTCGGGCGCTATATAAATGTTCATATACATATAGTAGGAAGCAAGGATCGACCGACTAGTTCTTCGATTCGCAAACGCAGCAGCCTGGTCAGATGTAGACGTAGGATACGGTCAGGGCTGGATTAAGGCATAAGCCAATTAAGCCATGGCTTAGGGCCCCGGGCTGAGGAGGGGCCCCGCCAACCCAAAAAAATAAACAAGGAGCTTGTGAACAAGAATAAATAGCACTAATAGTAACTGGTGAGCGTTCATTTATTAGGCTGAAAAGAAAAAAAAACCGAAGAGAGAACCACAATTGATCAATAGAGTTAAAGTTCACTTAGTTTGCTGTGTATTGAATTTAATATTATGAGAGAAATACAGTTTGACGACATTTGTTATAATTTTGCAAGAAAAAAAAATACAGGAAAAATTCTTCTGAAGAGTAAGTTTTTGAAATTGTGCACTTTTCATCTACATGTTTATTTAAATAAGTGATAGAGCCTATTGTCATGAAGGCTAAATGCAAAAAAGTTTAAAGTGTTAACTTTAAAATTCGTGTCTTGTCTGTGCAATTTGTTTGTCCCAGCAACAAGGGCCCACATATGATGCTGGCTTAGGGCCCCCTTAAGCCTTAATCCGGCCCTGGATATGGCGGTCGCCTTGCATGGCTGCCATACGGTAAATTTGACCTCGTGTAACAACTGGTGTTCTGCCTTTCATACTACGCTGGTATTCATACTGCGGGTTGTCAGTTTTAAATCAATAATCAAAGAATATTTATTATTATTATTGTTAACTCAAGGTATCTTTTAGATACTTGAAGACATTTTATTAAAACGTAATAATAAAAATAGAAAATAGAGGCATTTGGCAGCATAATTATTCGTATATTCACTAATCACAGAACAACCAATACTCTAATTCTTATATTGGCCAAACTATCTATACTGATTGCTGCTGCTTTGAAAGGTAATAAAGACCCTAAATAAGTCAAAGCTGTTTCTCATTTTAACGCCACATGTACATGCCACACATGAATTTTCATTGCAATCACCATCAACAAGCCTTACAGCCACTGGCTTGCACAAATCTCTTCAGATAGTATTGTATTTACAGAATTCCATAGCACCTCTCCCAGCACAACCTAATCAGAGGCATTCCCAGTGAGAAAGTCCCACAGCAATGCAAAATTTGAAGAGTACCTGGGCAGAAACAGAAGCACCACCAGACAAAATGAAAGAGCAAGTCAAGATGCAGAGGGACATGATGCTGCTGCTGCTGCTGCCCATCAGAACCATCATCATTACTCTGAGTTTACCTGGATGCAGGTGACAGGACAGACACATTTTCCACCAGATTTCCCATCACTTTCACAGATTGAATAGAATTCACACTTGATGCTCTCACAACCATCTGACCAAACCAACAACACAGCCAATGCCAATCCAACAAGGTCACAGCAGCAATGTGCTCACATTTCCACACAACAAAAAAACTAAGTTAAAATCACACATATCTCTGTGTCTTTATTGTCAAAGAATCCAAGTGATACGCAGCTTAATGTGACAACAATCAAACACAGATGTTATGTTTCGAGCTGAAAGTTTAAAGTAGAGACAACAACTCCTTCAGCTTAACATTCCAGACTCTGCCAGCTTATCAAAAAGAACTAAATGAAGACTAAAAGAGCAGAGAATGCATATATTTGATCAAGCATTAAGAAATTCCAACTTCTCAACATCAATTTTAAATTTTTCAAGTTTCAAATGATAATAACCGCATGTACTCTTATCATTTTATGCAGTTGGTGAACATTGACAAAAACACTAACATAAGAGATTTTCTCCAGGATGACTATAACAGAAAGAATGATGATAATGAGAGTAATGAAGACATAAAACTGAAAGGTGGTTATTGCTTTGAACTGACAAAATGTGAGGCTTGCGAAAATGGAAAAATGAAATATGAAAATTATTGTACTGCCATTGCACTTACTGCATTGGCCCTTGCTGTGAACCATGATTCTCTTCTGCTGCTGACATCCGGTTGATTTCATTTTACACTCGTTGCCATACGTAACGCCATCACTTCCACACACCTAACTCCAGCAAGGAAGTCATGTCTGGCTATAACTTTCATTTCATCTGCTGATTATTTCAGGGATGAATCAAGAGGACCTATGACCAGTGAAACCTGGATCTAACCTTGCTACTCATAGCAGTTCATTTGCCAATTTCTATTCTATTTATGAATTTATAAAGCACCTCTCACAGTACAACCTAATCAGAGGCGCTCCCAGTGCGAAGAACCCATAGAAAAAATTAAAGTCGATGATATATCATTACATGTTAATGTCCTACACAGGTATTTCGGTCACATTAAATTGTATATAACAGTAATATCATAGAACAGAAATGTCGTTGAGTGAATATTTTCCTGTAACGCTGGTAGATGGTGCTTCTATTATGAATGACGTTACATAAAGAATTCAGATGCTGATCGCTCAAATGGCCTGACTTTAAGTCTAAAACACATTTCATAATGTATTGTAGCCTTATTAGCGACCGGTTGATATTAACTGCAATCACATTTAAAATTCTTTTTTAATCATCTTAATGGAATAATGAACAGAAATGTCAGTGAACCTGACTCATTTCAGTTCGGTAGGTGTCACTGCAATTATGAAGGCCACAATAATTATAAAGAATTTGCATGTCAACTGCTGAAAATGGGCTCATCTTAAGTGGAATCAGACATTTAAAATAATTTGTGAACCCTCTGAGTGGCTAAAGTAGTGATGAAGTTAGCAAAACTGGTACATTAGATGAGATGATAGATGCACTGACCGGCTGATAGTGCTCTGGGCACGTGGGACACTGGCACTGGGCTTTGCCTTGAACGACTGCACACACGGCACCATAACTGCACTTATAGATGTTACAAGGACTGGCAGAATCTGCACAGATTAAAGTACAATGCTTCCTTCAAAGTAAACAACAGAATAATGTGTTGTACTAATGTATGTACAATGCACAATTCAAATCAATTATTCTGTCTGATCAGAACTGGTTGCGCGGACAGCTGACCAACAACGACAGATACCAGTCCTTGTGGTACAGTGGCCGTGATTGGTTAGAGCATTCAACCTGTAATGCAGGTTCGATCCTTGTCCTAGAAGTTACTGTGTAGGCACTTTAGCAAGTCCTAAGTGCACAATTGATTTGCAATATGACAGCAATGCACAGTCGAGGCATGCGTGCACTTCTGAACTAATTGCGAGAAGGGCAAAATTACTTTACAACTGTACAGTATTGTATTGGAAGAGTGGATTTCAAGCGATGCTGTGTGTATTGTCCTGTCCTGGCTGTTAGTCATTGTTGCCTGGATCTAAAGTTCGCTTTGCAACTCTTCTCTGCAGTTTCCTCTGCTGGTCTTCTTCACTCCTTAAGGCTCTCCTATAATAGTTGTACAGTGAAGCATTATACAGAACAAGCTCCACAACTATCAGAAGATTCACAAAATCCTGTCCATAATTCTAAGCAGCGCAGTTTCCTGTTTAAGACTTCAATGATTGTAATTGTCTTACAAGAATAGAGAAGTCTGATACACGTACGCACATGCAGCATACATAGTATCAGCATAACGCTTGGCATACTGTTTTTAGAGTCATATGACCACCACGTACCGTGAACCTCACAAGGACCTAGCAACATCAATCCAATAGTTGATCTGCCACTCCCTGGCATTGCTGCTCACCATCTGGCTTCCTAGATACAAAAGTGCATCCAGGAACTAATGCACACACTGCACAGTGTATCACCCTACACTGATGATGACGATGGCAGCTGTTCAGGAGTGCATGGGATTGTGACATTCTTTCAGAAGAATTTCACCAACCAACCAAATTTCTGGCACCAGAAGAAGCCTCCAGATTTCCACCAGCAAATTAATTGCTGCTTGCAAAATCCGATTCTCTTTATAGGCTCCGCTATTTCACACAATGAAAGGAGATCGGAGTCTTTGGATCACCTTGTCTACTGTAAAAGTCTACTCTGAAAAGCATCTAGATCCTGGAGAACATGGAGCAAATTCCTGCTTACGATGTCTCACAGTATAATGACAAAAAAACTTAATAAAAATATACAATCTCAGATATTGCTTTTACAAAAGCAATGCTCCATGTGACTTGTCTGTGCTGACGCATGAGGCAATGAAAAAAACAAGCTTGTAGAGACACAGGTGACATAAAATGGATCCAGATGAGGAGACAGACTTCCATTTTATCTCCCAATCCCATTCCTATCGCTACTTTCCTCAGATTTAACTGCAACATTTTCTGAGCACCATTGTGGATAATGATGTTTTACATTGCCATGTGAACTGCGAACAAATATAAAACAATCCACTTCAAACCAAGAAACCAATGACCATTCATTCACTCAAAAGTTTATATAACACCCCTTCAAGGTTACTAATCAGAAGTGCTCTCAATTCCAGTCCAGATATATTGCGATATAAACAATCTGGACTGAATTAGTTTTAATACATCTATCCACCATAACATGAACCCAATATCGAAATGGACATCATTCAATCAAACTATACTTGTAATCATACTGCAGTTTTTCAGCTTGAAATTAAACAAAGATATGATTATTGTCATAACTTAATACATAACAACCATAAGTATACTTATTGGCAGGAATCAATTAATAAAGACAATGAGCAGTGTACTGAAATTCATTATAACTTATATAATACATAAATGAAAACTTGTAGTCGGGTAATAATCTAGTTGCACAAGAAAACATTGTCAGTAGAACTTAAGAGATGTAATGTAATGTAATGTAATCGAACATTTAAACAGCATCTCTTCTAGATATCCAATCAATAGGTGCACTAGCCTAAACGATGGTAAATGTCATTACTAACGAATATCCTAAATCCAAAAGAAAGCAGAGTAAGCTGAAAAGTGTTGCCTCCAGTGGTGGGAACACTCACAAGCAAGGAACCATCAAATGGATTCTCGTCAACAGCTGACAGATGGCAAAGATGGTCAGAGTCTCTGATGTCTTCTAGAATGGTCAGATAGCCATGCTTCTGCGTCTTTAAGGCAGTTACTTAAGAGGTAAGTAAAGCATACATGTCCACATACATACATACATATGTACATGCACACTGTCCATATACTTCATATTAATGGTAGCTACACATAATTAATTGACTAATAGGTGAGGACGAATTAAATACGCACCACACATTCCGATATATAAGACGTTGACTCTGATGCGTGACAGACACGACTGGCGCCGTAATTCACAATCGTTGTCGTACGTCCGGCTGTTATTAGCACAGACGGGTCGCAGCACTTTTTCACAGCGCAGAGGACACATGCACTTTCCATCCCCTCTGCGGTCGACATGGCACTCCTCACTAGGGTGCTCGCACGTCACTTTTGAGCAAGGGTTGTTACCTGCACATGTCGGAAGACACATACAAATGTGCAATTTGATTTGATGTAATGACATCAAAAACAGCATTTTGCTTCATGCTATTTTGTCATCAGCCTGTTTCTATGTTATTATCATGCATCTATATATAATAATTAGAATTTGGAGTTGTAGGCTTAAAGCCCCATAGGTGTCCATTTTTGCACATTTGACCCATTGTTCTCCATGCCCTTCGGTCGTGGGCTTTTGCCCGTGTCACGTCTGAGCCAGTGTATTGTCATTACGTGTTTTGGATTTCTGTCTTCTTATTTCTTTATGGCCGACCTATCTGCACCCATTCGACCGACCCTCCTTATATCCAGGACTAGCTCTGCTGTTGCCAACAGAGGCAAGGTAGACAATTATGGGTGTGCAACTTGTCTAATGTCGCTATGCAGTGACTTGAGGTGGGTTCAAACCTTCGAACGCAAGGCACCGAACATCCCACTATGCCATCGCACCCCTGCATGCATCTACATATTATCTGTGCATTTATGCAATGGCTCTAATAAACTTAAAAAACTTTAGATCAGCCTACTATAATAGTACTATGCAGAGAGGAGAATTGGTTAAATATAGTTGAAATACAGCAATCAAATGACAGTTTCATATTTCTAACAATTCATTGGAATAGATAATTAGCAATCGAGGGTAAACTTAGCGACATCATCTTTTGAGAGAAAACTATTTAAAGTTATCTTAATTCAAATACTTTCGGGAGATGTAAAGACCATATAAAAACATCAACTCCCAAAAATTTGAAAACATTCAGTTTTCCACAAAACATTCAGTTTTCAACAAAACATTCAGTTTTCAACAAAACATTCAGTTTTCCACAAAACATTCAGTTTTCAACAAAACATTCAGTTTTCCACAATATTAACTGTAAAATACACACTTGAATGTATTGTATCAGATGCATCAGTTGGGGCGATAGCCGAACACAAGAGAACACAATCTAATCTAGACATCATCTAAGAAATGTTGTCCGCTCTGCTTTGCTAATCTAGTATAAGAGGTTTAACAAGATCACATTAATGCTGTAATTTAATTGTCTGACCCTGATAGCTAGAACAAAACAAATGTTTTCCGAGTGTAACATCAATGACACAGACATGACTCGCACATTGTGGTTATTTGTGATGCAAGGGGTCAAAACTCATCACATAGCATATTCTACAATGCACGTGCATTCAAATACTTTTACAAAATCAAAATAGCCTTTTTCTAACTTAATTTATACTCGTTTAACTCTTTCATTAGTAAAATCATAACAACTGAGAAAATCTAAGTCATAGTTTCAGAATATTCGTGTCATGAAAGTTCTTAGCAACCATTACTCGAATGTTCCACAATATTGCTGGGCAATAAAGAGCTATATTCTGTGTGAAATAAAGCACACGACATCAAAATCTGGTTACTATTTGGCAAAATATGACAGGTATGTAATCTAGGTGAGTTGACCTCTGAAAACATGCATATTTTAGCAAATCTTGACACTACATGCATTAAAAGTCATTTTTCTCCAACTAAATATTTGAATTCAACATTTTTTATTTCAGATATTGAAAGAAAACATATTTGTTTATAATAATATACCATAAAACGATTTTCTGTGTTTTTGATCCTCTGCCTCATGCAGCCTTTATCTCAAGAAGAAGCCGACAAGTGATAGGTTTTGACCCCTTGCGTCACATTTTATTATTACAGTGCCTTGGTTTAAAATCATAACAAGAAGCTTAATAATTCTAGATGGGACTCCCATATACATATGACAAATGAATCACTTCAGAATATAATCAAAAGACACAGGTCATCGTTTAATTACTGGTGGATATCTTACCTGAATATCTTATTTGGATTCTGAAGCCAGTATCCAACAGATATTTGTGGAAATAACATATAAACCTCTGAATTTTGACCACATAATTTATGAACTCTAATGATACTTGATACTTCACAACTACACACACATGAATCCACATGTTTTGACTAGCAAAATCATGTGCCACTCTTTCAATGATTCTGAAATACAAATAAGTAGCATGGTATCGATACCTATAATTACGTCGTTATATCCCATTTATGTGGATATGTAGCAGCATCAAGTATCCTGGCATGGCTATCTAATTGATTGCTCTACAGTTGTTCCTTACAACTGCTGAGGATGTCGTTAAACAACACTGCCGCTATACTTACATGATGGAAGATGAAAGCAAAGTGTGCAGATGAGAATGAGAGAGATCATCCTATTCAGACATCATCCAAAGCCTCTGTTACTCCATGGGATTTCTCCAATTGGATGCAAATTGATCTATAATATGGGGCAGATGTAGTGAACAGATTTTCAGTACAGTTTCAGTCATGAATTCTGGGCCATTTGTAGACTTCACTAGGCCTCATTTTGCAGCAAGTGGGAATTACAGATTACTGCAGTCTAGAAGACTGACAAGTAATATACATGACATCTGTAAAGACCCCTTGAATACATCTGGTCCCATTTGTATTATCTACAGACGATGACGACGCTGTCATCTGGTAGAGCCATTGCACTGACCGGATGAACAGTCTCCACGAAACATGACGCCGATGTCACGGCGCGACCTGCATGCCTGGACACGCAGAGCACAGTCGTTGGCATAGGTTCTTCCATCCGTCCCACAAACAGGTGAGAACTCATCAGTACATCGGTTGCTGCAGCGACACATCGGCTGGCGCACGTCGTCCACGTGGCAGACCAGACCAGCTGGACATTCGTGACCATCACACGGATCTAAAACAGATGACCAATTGAAACATACAACATCAGGAAATGCAACCAAAATGTAAAGCCTAGAATGTTAATGAATGAATGAATGAATCAATCAATCAATCAATGCAATTTGTATAGCTCTTCTTCAAGGTAACTATTCAGAGGCACTCCCAATCCAGTCAAACAGGAAAGTCTTGAGAAGTTTATAGAAAGAGCCACAGACAGGCCGCGCAGGACAGCTTAGTAGGTAATGCATAAAAACATCAAGTAAGATAGGTTATTAAATAAAGTAAGACAACATAGGTTACTAAATCAAGTAAAACAACATAGGTTCTTAAATCAAGTAAGACAATGTAAGATACATCAAAATCTTGTCCATGTTCTCTGTCCTCTTCGGCTCTAATAAGATCTTCCATGCAACATATGGCTCTTAAAGTCAATTCCTTACCTAAAAAATTTACTCTTCCATTCAAAGCCGCACAACCAACAAAGCAGCTTCTACGACGCAGACACCATTGGCTGCAACACTGCAAAGCGGCCATCAAATTACACAAAAAGGATTATAACGTAGAATTCATTGTGTGTACTCAGTGTCCATCACTGACCTTACAGGCACTACTTTAAAGTCACCACAATTGATTCAGCACGCCTACATGCCCTCTCTCTCTCTCTCTGTCTGTCTGTCTGTCTCTCTCTGTCTATTTTTCTGTCTGTCTGTCTGTCTCTGTCTCTCTTTTCATATTTAAAGTATCAAACAACCAAATGGGGGAGGGCTTGTGGCGAAAAGGGCAAACATCAGTCATAACGAACTGTTTAATGACATCCAGAGATCTTCTTTGGTTGTGAACAGAAGGAAAAGGAACCTGATGAAATAAAGAAGACTTTATCAACTCGTCTCCGTTTTGTGACATAACTTACTGCGTCATATCGAGAATCTGACCATCAATGCTGAGAAGACATTCCTATTTCATTCTGTTCTGCTGAAATGACATACCTCTTGTAGCTTCCGCTGACGTCTCTACACTTCGTCACAACTGGCATCTAATCCCCAAACCATCAATGAATGACAGTCTATGCCCTTATGTCTCATCACAATGTAAGGCCCATTTATTGTAAAAGAGTTGAGGAATTGCAATTGTACAGCGAAGATCTTTTGAGTTTCACTCTGTTGTGAAATAGTTAAAAACCTGTAATGCTCATAAATAAGGCTGCTGTTCTTGCACATATCTTTGGTAAGCACTCCAAACTTAAATAGATTTAGACAACAACTCAAAACAGTGAATTTTCCTGGAAAGTAGTCAATGAGGGATGAAATATTGATTCATTGCACAGATGTTGAGTCAACATATTCCCACATAATTGACTTTATATGTGCATATCCACATGCGATGAGGTGACTGAATGCATGTGTTTTCATATGAATGCATGTATTTCATATGAATGCATGTATTTCATATGAATGCATGTTTTTTCATATGAATGCATATGGTTTCATATGAATGCCTATGGTTTCATATGAATGCATATGGTTTCATTTGAATGCATATGGTTTCATATGAATGCATGTGTTTTCATATGAATGCATATGGTTTCATATGAATGCATATGGTTTCATATGAATGCATATGGTTTCATATGAATGCATATGGTTTCATATGAATGCATTTGTTTTCATATGAATGCATATGGTTTCATATGAATGCATATGGTTTCATATGAATGCATATGGTTTCATATGAATGCATATGGCTTCATATGAATGCATATGGTTTCATATGAATGCATGTGTTTTCATATGAATGCATATGGTTTCATATGAATGAATATGGCTTCATATGAATGCATATGGTTTCATATGAATGCATGTGTTTTCATATGAATGCATATGGTTTCATATGAATGCATATGGTTTCATATGAATGCATATGGTTTCATATGAATGCATGTGGTTTCATATGAATGCATGTGTTTTCATATGAATGCATATGGTTTCATATGAATGCATATGGTTTCATATGAATGCATGTGTTTTCATATGAATGCATATGGTTTCATATGAATGCATATGGTTTCATATGAATGCATATGGTTTCATATGAATGCATTTGTTTTCATATGAATGCATATGGTTTCATATGAATGCATGTGTTTTCATATAAATGCATATGGTTTCATATGAATGCATATGGTTTCATATGAATGCATATGGTTTCATATGAATGCATGTGGTTTCATATGAATGCATGTGTTTTCATATGAATGCATATGGTTTCATATGAATGCATATGGTTTCATATGAATGCATGTGTTTTCATATGAATGCATATGGTTTCATATGAATGCATATGGTTTCATATGAATGCATATGGTTTCATATGAATGCATTTGTTTTCATATGAATGCATATGGTTTCATATGAATGCATGTGTTTTCATATACATGCATGCGGTTTTGTACGAATGAATGTGGTGTGTGGTTTCATATGAATACATGGTGGTTTCGTATGAATGCATGTGGTTACTATTTGGCAAAATATGGCAGGTATGAAATCTAGGCAGTTCACCTCTGAAAACATGCATATTTTAGCAAATCTTGACACTACATGCATTAAAAGTCATTTTTCTCAAATAAATATTTGAATTCAACATTTTTTATTTCAGATATTGAAAGAAGACATATTTGTTTATAATAATATACCATAAAACGATTTCCTGTGTTTTTAATCCTCTGCCTCATGCAGCCTTTATCTCAAGAAGAAGCCGACAAGTGATAGGTTTTGACCCCTTGCGTCACATTTTATTATTAGTGTCTTGGTTTGAAATCATAACAAGAAGCTTAATAATTTCGTATGAATAAATGGTGGTTTCATATGAATGATGTGGTTTCGTATGAATGCACATATGTTGCCGATCTGTTAGAGAGCGGTCAGTCTAACATTCAGTGTGCGCTGAGCGAGCGGGTTCGACCCTAGTCCGGGGAGTCACTGTGTCTCCATTCAGCAGATTGTAAAACATAAATTGCACGGAAGTCAGTATCTGTCACATACACAGCAGGTCCTGATTGTTATATTGATGGCAGAGAACCATTGTCAACAACAACTAAGCCACCTGTTGGTAGTGGCATAAGCAACCAGAAAGAACAATGGTCTAATTCCTGCTTCAGCTGCATTAAAAGCTATCAGCTGCACAAAGTTTGACTGACTTCTATATAAACGTACACACCTAAATGAGATCTTCTGAGGCCTAGTTTCAAGAAAAAGAATAGTCTTCTTCTTCTTCTTCTCTGCCTTCTTCAAGCAGGTTCAAATGTTCGACGTCACCATTCCTCTCTCCTCTGTGCCTCCTCTTTAAGTCTCTTGCATCCGTCTGGCATCATCCTGTCCAGCACATTCATCTCGGTCTTCCTCTTCCATCTTCCTTCTATGATCGTTTCATTATTGAGTTTTCTCTTAGCACATTCCCTATCCATCTCCGTTGTCTTTGTCTTATCGTGCGTAGTAGAGTTCTTTCCTCTCCAATTGTTCTCAGCACCTCATCGTCTGTTACATGTTCTGTCCAACAGATTCTCTCCATTTTCCTCCATATCCACCTCTCGAAGGCTTCCAATCTTTTTACATCTTCCCTCCTCATTGTCTATGGCTCTGTGCCGTACAATACTCCACTCCATACCAGTGTCTTTATAATAGTATTTTCCATAGTTCCTTCTTTATTTTTCCACTCAGTAGTTCTTTCTCCTTTGAGAATGCTTCTTTGCACATCGCTTCTCTTCCTTTTATTTCTCTATTACATCTGATATCTTCTCTTGTCATACAGAATTCCTTTACCTGCTTAATTTACCTTCCTCCGACACATATTCTGATTGCGATTGTTTGTCTTTTGCTTAATACCGGTACCTTTGTCTTTTTAATGTTAAATATTAGTGATAAAACGAAACTCAGCATATCTCCTTCTTTTCAG
Organism: Bimastos eiseni; assembly: GCA_959347315.1. Classification (NCBI taxonomy): domain Eukaryota; kingdom Metazoa; phylum Annelida; class Clitellata; order Crassiclitellata; family Lumbricidae; genus Bimastos; species Bimastos eiseni. The sequence goes on along the minus strand of OY365812.1, from coordinate 25,202,308 downwards.
GCTCAAGTTTTTTAGTACTCAGCATAAACTCGGACTTGGGCAAACAATGAGTCCCAGTTATAATCTTTCCAACTTTATGTTTTGAAAAAAAAAATCGGATTGTTCAATTTACCATATGACAATCGACCGAAAACACATATACTGTTACTTTTATTTTAAAAAAAACGACAATCAAACTAACTAAAACACAAATATTGCTACTATCAAATTTCAACAATTGAATGCCAGAAATATTTGGATCGACATCAGATCTAAACTACACTAGGAATGCTGAAAGCCTTGTGTTCTGGCGAACTCAGCAAATATGAATGTAAATGAAAACATGAAGATTGCATCTTTCAGGAGGCACTTCATAGATATAACCGGATAATATCCAACTAGGCTTATAAATACAATAATTAAGAGATCCATGACATATCATAGAATAATTAACATAAGTGAAAACTTGTAAATAAATGTAACATTTATAAAAATGAAAAAGTGAACCTCAACTAATAAGCTTTACACTGACTTCAAATGTAAACATTGCTTTGATGTTTCAGTAAACTTAATATAGTTAATTGGACAATTGACAAATATTAGAAAACATACAACAGGACAAAATGTGTAACAATTTTCCTTCAATTAAAGACAACACCTATGCATGCATATTATAATATACTACATATAAAGCAATGATTAATCGAACTATGCTGCCCACTAACTGTCTCCTAGCTTGTTACAGTTTTTAGCATTGATGATGATGACGATGAGTTCCCTGCCCAAAAGCAGGTTCATTGGCTTTCCACCACTTGGGGATCAAATGAGTGACGTGGTTTCCCATTGCCTTCCTCACAGATAACTATGGTTGAGCAACTTGTCCAAGATCACCACACACTGACTTGAGGTGGGTTCGAACCTGGGACCCTTCGGTTGCAAGGATCAGAACATACCGCTATGCCTCCCCATCCACTGATATTAGGCCATAGGAAATAGTTTGGTAAACACTAATCCAGATACATACACATGCACATATTGATGACACTGCCCTCTGTCACGAAAACCTGAAGTCATGGCTGTAATTCTATCCTCCCTCTATTTCTGCAAACTTATTTGATCTCCAGAATTTTAATCATCTTCCAAGGTCATCATTTGACACTCCCTGACAGTGAAACCAAAAAAATCCGGGAGAAGGAAAGGAAACCTTAAATAGAATTGTGACCTGAATAATGACAGGCACTGACTCAGGAAACAAAACTGGCCTTAAATATGGGCCAGGCCAGTAGATTCTAATAATATACATATCTCTATACTGACCTTGACCCTGCTCATTTTCAATGATTTGATTGGGTGAAATTTTTTAGAATTGATGGGAGGAGCCATGCAAATTAAGGTCCCTATGTACAGACCATCTCAATCCAAACAAACAACATAGACTACAGTGGGCTCCATAAATCGAGAAACAAATGAGCTCTCTGCTGCATAATTTTGAAGAAGCCTGTGCTAAATCTACTGCTCACTTATCCTAGCCTTCTGTAAACCTCTTTTGGTTGAATAAATTTATAGTCAGAGAAATTAAACAGTGAAACAAAGGCACTACAATGCAATACGACATAACATGATATCATGCAATACGACATACATGATATTATGCAATACGACATAACATGATGCAATATTGTACATGATCACATGATATCATATCCGAAACTGGAAGGACAGCACCTTAACACTTTAACGACCAGCATGTACTAAAGTGTAAGGCATAATCATTAATCAATAATCATTAATCATAATCATTAACACTGGTCGTTAAAGGGTTAAATGAGTGACATATTGATTAAAATAAAAAACTTAAGAAGAAGAAGAAATAAATAATCAAAAACTAGTATAAAAAAATGGCAGAGTTGTAATTGTGATTGTGGAGATGTTACTTTGGATCATTAGGTGAGATCATGAAAGGAATCGCAAGTGTTAAAAAGCTTGCATTCATTTCAATGCACAGATTCATCTCAATCTTGGCCGAAATTCTTCGAACAGGAAACATCGGTCGTAAAATCAAATAGTCGATTCCCTTGACCAGAACCAATCTACTGGAAGAGCCGGAAACACTTAGGTCCTTGTTCCAAACCACCTACTGATTTGGCACTTCTGGACATGATGCACTTCTCCTTCCTGCAGTTTCTTTATGGGACAATGTCTCCCTGAAAGACAATTAATAACAGACTGTTCTCGGTTCATTATTTATCCAAGACCTGCAGAATCTGGTTTCACACTGCATTGTCTGCTCCGAATTGTCATGAGAAAGGATGGAAGACAATGCAGGCACCTGGTCTTCAAATATCCTGTAGCATGTAACACGTGCAGAGCTCAGCGTTTGCATACAAGGTCTGAATCCTCATTAAAAGTAGATGAACACTGAAGACCAAGAACAAGAAGCAAATGAGGCATGTAAGTGGCTGAATGGTTAGAGTTGTCAACCTGTAACACAAAGAATACAGGTTCGATGATCCTTGTCCTATGTAGGGAACTTGAGTTGCTCTACAGTATAATTAAATATGTGCCATCTGTACGTATGGGGTGCGGTAGCGTAGTGGAATGTTCGGTGCCTAGCGTTCGGAGGATCGCAGGTTCGAACCAACCCAGAGTCACTGCGTAGCGACCTTGGACAAGTTGCTCACCCATAATTGTCTGTGAGGAAGGCAATGGGAAACCACCTCATTCATCTCATCATAGCGTAAAGCCAATAGATCTGCCTTCGGGTAGAGCACTCATCATCATCATCATCATTATCATCATCGTCGTCATCATCATCATCATCTGTACCTGTGTGCATTTCTGAAGTTTGTATGAAGGGCAATACCAATTCGCAGTTGTATTGTATTGTATTATTGGCACTAGTGATTGTCAGAACCTAGATATCTTCCTTCATCTATCTCCAGTTTTGCATAGGCAGTAACAATGCCAAAGCTTGGGGCCAAAACTGAAAGTCATTAAAATAAAACCATATCACTTTTGATCAGGTTTTCACATAATTTGCCAGTTTTTATTGCTACTGCCAGAGGGGAAGTGAGAGAATTTGAATTGAGAAACTGGTATTTGCTATTAGCAAATGGTCAATAATAACTCTTCTACAGCCAGGATTTTTCAGGACTGGACGAATTCCAAATTCTTCAGTTCGGCCAGCAAATGAAGCTGCTTGCCGCTGCATATTTAAATGGCTTCCGGATGGCCAAGTCATCTCCACGCAACCAGGGAACCAGTCCGTTCCTAGCTAAACTCACAGTCAATGATGGGCGATAAATAGTCCAGCCAGATCGTGACCTGTGGCCTAGCATATTCATCAAAGGCAGACCGGATTTGACTGATTAAGGTTGTCTGTATGGGCTTACCTACCACACTGGTTCAATACCCTATGGCATTAGTCACTAGCCGACGTTTTGTGACAAAAGAAACAACCCTTGCCCATCCAGTTATAATCACAGACAGCAGCAGCAGAGTTCCCAATAAATAACTTGTAATAGATGGCGGAATATCCAGTGATGAATGAGATCCTAGGCCAACAGCAGAGGTAGCTGGCCATGCTTTTAAAAGACCACATAAAACTCTGATCAGTGAAAAGCATTCCGTCAAAAAATCAGAATAGGACAATTTGACTCAATGTGCAACAGTCTATTAGCTATTTCACTGAACTGTGAAGGGTTCAAAACTTTAAATCCCAGACAGACATAACACAGCTTCATCTGCATCCCTAATCAACTCAGCTTAAATAACTACATTAAACCCGCATCGTCGATGGGAAGATGAGATGCGAGCTAACCACTAACCAAAGAAAAAAGAAGTCGTTAACACTTGATAACTGCGACTGCCCCAGAGTTAGCTCCTCCTCCTCTTCTTCTTCTTCTTCAGCATGATGCAGTACAATGTTCAAGATTCTCAAGCAACCAGCAAATAAGGCCTCCAGAGACATGCTCCCTTGAAGAACTGGCACTTGTAACGCTTCAGTGACGAGTTGCATTGGAATCCCAGTCACTCTTATTATACTCTCACCATCAAATGATGGAACAAGTGTCTTCAAATTAGGGTCGCATGAATAGGTGATTTTCACTATTCGGCCGAATGCGATAACAAATAGTGCACAAAATAGAAAGCCATGTCTAAATTTCAAATGTTAGCAAAAGTTTCAGTTCAATAAATGTAGTACATAAACTAAAAGTAAACAGTTAACTACATGTAATTTTTGCATCCTTCTGTAAGTCTACATGTGTGAACTAAGAATGGAACTAATTTGATTAAATTTAGGAATGAGATGGCTGACATTGCGATACGATGATAGAGGCAGTAGAGAGTTACTTCAGTCCACTCGATATAGTAGCTGCCGCTTGTGCAAAAACAGATGTCATAAGACAACTATTTGCATTCGGTCCGACTGCTACTATTCGACCGAATAGCTATTTGGCCTACTATTCGGCTTGAAGCGAATATGAAGCGAATATTTGGTACAGCTTATACTGTAAATGAATCCGTTAATCAATCAGTCCAAATTTATATAGCACCCTTCGAGTTCTCTACCAGAGATGCTTCCAAAACGGGCCATGCAGAAAGAACAGTATTAAGGAGCTGATAGAACAGTGAAGGAAGGACCCGGAAAGAAAATGCACCTCCAGAGTTAACCCGTTCTATGTCACTAGGCTAATAACAGCAAACACACATTACTCCATTTTAGCTGTATGGGCAAATGGAACAAATGACATCATCATGGACAACAGCGCAAAAGAGTGCCCACCATGGGACGAGACGGGGCAACCGAGCTCCCCGATCAGTACCTCATGAAACATCAAGTGCCTTTTCCAATCATATACTTTTGTCTAAAAAAAGAAAAAAACATCATTGCTAGACAATAGTTTTTCTAGTCTGAATAGTTGTCACCATTAAGTTTGTCTCTAAAGCAGTTATCATACAATGTATTGCAGCAAGTATTATGTATGCATGTCGTAATGTAATTGTAAGGTATGTATCTGGACTTCTATAAAGCACATTTTTGGAACTCCTCATAATTATAATCTCATTTAGCATTGCTTCAACAAAAGTTAATAAGAGGTGCTCTCTACAATGATCCTTGCTAAATCTCATTAGAAAACGGTATATTGGAAGAATCACCAAGCAGTGGGCTCAAGTCTACAAGCAGAGGAGGCCAATGGATGGCTTCTATGACATGACGTCATCTCTCAGCTTTTTAAAGCTTACAGATAATACCCTGTTCAGAGTTTCTGGACCAAATTGCATTAATAGCATGGAGTAATGACAGGAGATAAGGTCCTGAGTACACTGTCTAAGACGACCGTCATTCACAGGTGGTTGGTGATGCAGGTTCATCACAATTACAAAAGTTTGAAATTTGATTGTAGGGAAAGGCAGATTCACATACAGTGTATATTTAGACAACTGATTGGTAGAGGGGCCAAGTTACTGAATGACGTGCAATTTCTTAGACCAAAAACATCACTGAATTAACTTATTCATACATATATAGATATTTGTCTAACACAGGAACTACCACAGTTAGTGACCAAAACAATCTCACTGGGTTAGGTAACCATTTGTGCCTCCATATCTGTTGCTGACGATTTAGAAAAAAGAACAAATTACACCTGAAAGTCTGAATTTGGATCAATAAATGGCTGTCAAGAAACTTAGATTTTCCAACAGATAAACAATGACCTTGCATTGGAAGGAAACGAGAGGATTGGCTATTGCAGATTTGATTTGGTATAGCGCGGGTGAATAAGCTGGTCTCTCTGACGTGGCTTTTGTGGGTGCTGAGAAATTTTCAAAGATTTACATTACATTACAATCCAAGTAGCCAATCTATGAACACAGAGCTGATCTTGTGCCAACTGCGATACACTCAGTTAACTACTAATGGTACTCATAATGTGTAGAAATCTTGAGCAAGTCCCTGCAGTACAACTGTTCTGCAATATAACTGCAATTGTACCATCCCTTCATGTACAGTTGTAAACTTATTGTAAGAACTGCAATACAAAATTACAGTTGACTTGTATTATTGTACTTATGATGACAATCACCATTTCAGTATCCACTTGAGTTTAAATAAATCTTTTACATCTTTCATAACAATGCCTTAACCGGGCCTACAATCCTGGATCATGTAGAATGCCTCAAGTCTGTTCTGAAATAAACATCCACAGGTTCATTAAATAATGATAATCTAAGCAACAATATCATCTGGTTGCTCCCAAATGGCCTATGACCTATGCACATATAATTTATGTCATGCCTAGAGACATGTCTTCAGCATAGTATATAACTGCCAGAGCCATTTGCATCAGCAAATAACAATGGTTAAAACTCTGTTGAAATCTTTGCATGTGTTGTCCAGACAACTGTTTACTCAAATATGCAATTCATTAATGACCACTAGGAGGGCTGTGTGGCCGTGGCCGACCTACCGACGGACCAACTGACCAATTGATGGACCATCTGACCAACCGACGGACCAACTGACCAATCGACGGACCATCTGACCAACCGACGGACCACCTGACCAACCGACATGATCAGCAATTACTGAGCACCTCTTGAATGCAATTTATGCCCAGGTTCATGACACACAGTCAAGAACCTGACCAAAAATTGGATTCAAGTGTATTGTATGGAAGCCCAACGATGACATACGATTATTTTTATTTATCTAGTGCGCACTAGATAGTATGTAGAGCACACTAAATAGTATCTAGTGCGCACTAGATACTATCTAGTGGGCACTAGATATCTAGTGCGCACGATAAAAATAATCGTATGTCATCATTGGGCTTTCGTAGTATTGCAAGAAATCAACAACATCCACAAGGAGGTCCTCCTTTAAGGTCATCCCTAAAAGAGGAAGAAGGGTTGTCCAAAAGAGGAAAAGAGGATGATTATACCAAAACAGCAGACCAGGGGCTCATAGCGCCTCTGATCTGAGTGTGGTATGTTGCTATATAAGTGTTCCATCACAATTATTACAATGCACCTAAATTTAGTAATTAGTTAATTACCTCATTAGCTCATGTCTTAAACACGGCCTTCAGTCAGACAGCAGACATTGTACTGGGTGATATCCTGTCTAATTTAGAGTCTCTTTGCTGTAGGGATAAAATTACCCTACAGAACAGTTAACAGTGCAAGCCTAATCTAGATTTTAGTACTCCCTTGGAGTGTGACATGCACAAAGGGGACCGGATGGTAAAGACAAATAGTGACCAGAGGGAGAGAAGGGTCAAAAATAAATGTGTGGGACATCCTTTATGGTCTTCAACAGAGACAAACAAGATGCGATCCAACAGTATGCTCCTCCTGAGCTTAATATGTCTTTAGACTGTTTAATACTACATGATTCTATGGGCTTTTAGCAGCTTGGGTATAACTGAATGGCAATTGTTTGTACAGAGTAGACCCATAGGCGAGTTTCGCCAAGGACTTGAGTTCGAATTTCTGTAGACTCGGAGACAGACTTTAGGCTTTGACTTGGACTCGGACTTGTAGCCCCAGACTTTAATTTGACTCACCGCCTCGAGTTTGTAGTCACGATTTCTTGGCAGAACAGGCAACTGTATTGCCATGACTACAAATATTAGTGGTAGTTATAGTTAGAGCTGTATCTACCTGGAGTTGATCTGTTGGACGAGTGATGGACAATGTAAAATTTATTATGCTTCCTCATTGTGCCAGATTATCGATCAAACCATTATCCAATTAAGTATTTGAATCAATTATAATTCTGTCTTCTGCATAACTATTGCTGTTACTCTTTCTATGCAATTGAATTATGTGTTTCAGTGTATTTTGATGTTGATGCACTTTGGTGACATGGACTTGGACACCTCTGGACTTGGACTATATGGACTCAGACTCTGCTTAGGTGGACTCGACTGCATCACTGACCAGAGCACAAGTCCAAAAAGTTACTGTTTACGTAGTACACGAGTACAAGCAATGTCGTGCACAGCAAGCTTACATGGAAATGGACTAGCTGCTGGTGTGATATTTCTGGGATGGATTCAAGTACCAAAGCAGTTCAATTTTCCTTAAATCCCTGTGCCAGAGTCCCAACTACTAAGCAGCCAGCCATAGGTGGCTATTTAATTAGGCATAAAATTAGTTCTGAACCCAACAACCTGATTTGGAATTCAATGAGATTTTCAGCTAGGTTTTGTTGACAATATAAAAGGCCATGTTTTGTGAATAATAGGATATGGAAAAGATGCCATCATCAGTTTCAGATATCATTGGGTGTCGAGCATTCAGCAATGTCATGTGACCCAAGTACATCATGCTTCTGATGTTTGGCTGGAGCATTGCCATGATGAACATAATATACAGAGGCTGCTCGCTCGGTACTCAGTCTTATCCCTCTTTCTGCACTTGTGTTGTCCCACAGGGATTTGTTCTCGGCCCCTATTATTTACAATCTTCACTTCTCCAATCAGACACATAGCCAATAACTATTGGAGTTCAGTTACAGCGACTATGCTCCTCGGCTTTACATAGCACGAGGAGAACCCATGACAGCTCTGCATCATGGCTCCAACAAAAGACCCACACTAAAGATTGCAGACTGTGGGGAGACCGACCAAACACACCTCAAGTTTTCTTTTCTGTGTGAAACCACAGGCATCAAAATTTTCACAATAATAATATTAAATAGAGATGAACCAAGTTTTAATTTCTTGCCGAGTCTGAGTACCGAGTTTTACGAGTTGAATCTTGTCGAGCTCAAGGCCGACTCCGAGTTCCCAATATTTAAAAACATTCTCATTTCCTTGATGTTTAGATAGGCAGTTTGCACAACTTTAATGAATTATTTAGATTTGCCTTAGTTAACACTAAAAATTATCACTTGTAAGCACTAACAGTAGTGCTTTTAGTAAGGTAGATTGTCATTTTGCAAATAAATAAATCCGATTTTCGTTTTAAAAACAGAAAATCGGAAATATTAATACTTGTACCCAGTTGTCCGAGTCCGAGTAATGCCGAGTACCAAGAGTTTCGAACCGAGTTTTGATTCATCATTAATATTAAACCATCGGCACTTTTCTGAAATTCCTTAGATTTGTATTCTTGCTCATTCTGTTACCAGTAAATAATAAAGCACATTAAACAGTTCATGAGAAGATATCCCCTTTTATATTGAAAGTTTACCCATCATTCTGAGATTCATGCCATTATTTCAAAGATCTCTTAGCACATTTGTCTAATTTTCATCTGTAGTTTCAGTTGAAGTGCTGAAGGAAGGAGTTCTAGAGTATTAAGCATGTATATTATGTGTTACAAGGGGTCTGCAAAGACATAGTGTAGTCTTAAGGATATGTGTTTTAATTGTAACAAATAGTCTTTACCTATCAGGTAGCATCTATTAGCGTGTAAACAGAATCAAGTAATGTTTGTTCAGGAGAGCACAAATTTGTCTGAGAAATGACTGAGTGACAATGAAGATCATCAATTTCTACCTATCCCTGACAAATGGCCGACATCAGGATCTGGTGATGATTAATTTTCATATATCCGACAAGCTAAAGGATTGAAGGCTGAAGGACTTTCTTGCCGCAGCACGCACACAATACAGCAATTTTAGCATTTCATTGTCAATTCTGAGGACAGAGGATTCAGAATTCACAGTTGCACACAATGCCATAACAATCAATAATTGGAAACTGAATGGTGAATAGAGATCTCTGTAAAAATCTTGACAGTGGTTTTCACTTGGCAAACAGCTCACTTCGCATGCATATCACTTTGAGCGATTCCTCAGTAGTTGCTCCCAAGGGAAAAACAATCTGATTTGTATCATAGTCACCATTAATAATCTGATCCCACATCCCTGTCTGTACAGCATGAGAGGAGGGTGGTGACCCTATACTAACCCCAAGGCAGAGGGAGATTTCGGCTGAACTGAAATGCATGGAGCAGATAGTGACAATAAACTATTCAACTCAGAGGTGGAAGGAAGATCTAGCAATGCATCTCGGGTTGGGTGAGAATTCAGCAGAGACCCGGATCTTCTGATAGCAGCACAAGGCAAAGACTGCAACAGAAGATGACGAGAAGTAGATCAACAAACATTCTCCGATAAACTCCAACAGCATAGTTTTATACAGTGAAAACTTAGTTTTTATTAGCATATGCTGACCATGAATAAGCAAGTTTTTTTAATGTTGATAGAACTTACTTGTTATAATACTAGATTTGGAAGGTCCTAAAACATTCATCTTATACATTCACAAGAACATGACCAACTAAGCAGCAGCAGCAGCGGCCACCAAATTCAGCTGAACTGTAATTCACATTGAGGCTTGTTTGCTGCTTGTTATAACAGCAATTCACACAAACAATCTTTCTCCATGGCTTCAAAAGGATTTTCCAGACCCATAAAAATGCATTTAGCAGTGAAGTTAGGGAGCTGGGTGACATCAATTTAAATCTCCAAGGGATGTGGGGTGAGGTGTGTGAAGAGTCAGCCAAACCATCCAACCAGCCGCATGCCAATAAGGAATCGTCCATTAAAGACATTCTCATGCATCAAAAGAGGGAGAGCAATATACCCAATGTGGACATCCACATGTAAACTTGGTAGCTGCAGTAATGTACATCCTCAACCTTAAGCACCAGGAAATACAGTCTGGCAGTAGAAACCCTGTACTGCTTTGATCAAACTGCAGTTCCTTTGCTGCACACGGCATTATCAAATCGTAATCGTAAACTCAACATTTCTACAGCGTCCACAAAAGCGAAGAAGTCACTGGAACCAGCTTATTCACAGGCGCATAATCAAAACAAAATCGATAGGCAGAGGTCAAGATCCGGAGAGGCAGGCAGTCAGACGGCTTAGGTGGATGGTAATTACAGTTGAAACAGCAAGGGATGTAGGGAGCAGAGGAGGACTCAGGATGGGATTTGGGAAAAAGCATTGTGAAAGAGCGTCTCATCTGACACCAAAGACCTCATAAAGACTCCTCAACAAGGCAACAAAGTAGCATCTCCATCCCACCTTATTCCTGCTATTTCGTGTCTCACAATATATGCATGATGTGTACATGGCTGCCTATAGTCCATTGCCTAGAAAATTACAATTTGGGTATGCCTCTGGTTACTAGTGGGAGCTATGTTCCCCCTTTCGAGTTTTAGGGAATACTTGAAAGATGAAGTCTCATGCAAGTCAGATGGTGCAGAGGATATAGAATAACCTTCCCTCATAGCTGCCCATCCCTTAAACTAGGGACTATGCATACACCTTTTACAAGCACCCTAAAATGGTTCTTTATTACCCCAGTTGGGTTAGGTGTAGGAATCTTGAAGGGCCCATATACAAGTGCTCTGAATGAACAATCCCAGATGGTAGTACAGTTAGCCCTGCAATATCAACAGGGTAGCTTCATCTTGTTGTGAAATTCTGGAGGAGCATAAATATCCCTGCAGAGTAATGAAGAGAGTAATGCCAAATGCAGACAAGGGGAGGGAGAGTACAAATAAGGCCATTTTATGTAGACATCCATAATGAATGACCTCCAAATTGATTTTCATGACTTTATTGGGTGTTAAAAAATCCATGTATAACCAGTAAAACGAGTCTACCATGTCCAGGCTTTCCTCAGAACCTCTGATCTTATTCATATTGACCACTGTCAATGACCAATACACATAATGCCCAGTGTCATTGCCCATGCCAGATAGGCTACATAAGGGTTTTTAATTAATAAAAAAATACTGTCTTCAGTGCATGAAGGTAAGATATCGATACATATGTGAATTTTCTTAAACTGGGTTCAGTTTGAATTGAGATCAAATGAAAAAAATGAACTCCTCGAGTGGGTGCTCCACAAAGAAAGGTAACTAGTTCTATACATATGCTCCTTGATGATTTACCTCCAACTCTGTTAAGCAAAAGCAATAACTCGATCCCTAAACTCAAATCTACTCGAGTCAATTTGGAGCCAATGTGCATGCAAACTGTGAAATCATAGAATCTCTGAACCAGTAGAGGAAGCAATTTTTATGACACTGACTGCATTTTCGGCAAGAATTAACATCACATGGTGATGGCATGCCAGATGAAGTAAGTTCTGACCAAGTCCACATGTATTGCATGCATTCAGTTTTCTCTCTAGTAATGCTCACTGTAGTGTCAAAGCACATACTGTTACTCTTCGTTCTAAGCTCCAGTCATCAAGACATCGGATGACGATGCTTGCCAGAGCATCTCCAGTGCCTGAGTTAATCTTTGGGATACTAAGAGGTTGCTCAATTCCAATGCCAGACATACAATGACGACAGTCAGCCGATCAACTTTCTCACACCCACTGATGTCGGGCAATAGCCTAAAGTCTCAATGAGCGCTCAATGTACAATCTGGAGTGAATTCGCTTTTTATGGTACAGGCAAGCCCTTCTCGATCTAATCTTCGGACTCAGCAAATAGAACTCTGACTCAGATGCAAATCCTGAACTACATGACCTAGAGATTGAGCAGTGGCAGTCATTGTAATGTGTTACTCACACGTCAATGACTTTAGTTCGATCGAAAGCCACAGCTACCTGCTTAGTCACAAAGGTCTCTTGCTAATACTATGTATATAAACGAGTAATTGTCTTCCTCAGATTTGTCCCTATCAGTTATCCTGCTGCTTGACTCTAGATCTGTGTTTCTTAGAACTTCACATCATTCTCTGATGATGAAGATGATGATGGTGATGATGCTGCTGCTGATGATATTTGTTCACACACAAACACACCATTTGGCAAACCGCAGACGATTACAAAAGTCAGACTTTGCCCAAATAAGGATATTTATAACACATAGTAATATCCAGCAGCTTTATTATCTATCATGCAGCTCTTCTGCATCTTTCAATTTAATAAATTTATTTTCCATTAAATGAATCAAAACTTTATCCTTTCCTGCAATACCTTCTGCTTTCCTTCTACCCTCTGTATGAGCTCTATAGAAAAGCCCAGTCGTCTGGAATCTTGATAAGACTTTAAGTACCTACCAAATAGCAAAATGACGCAAGGTGCGTGAACATTTAATCCCTTGTGCAATCTCAAAATAATCTCAAATTTTGATGAAATTGCACTTGAATTATTTTCTGTATAGTAGACTGAATTGGCATCTTCTAATATTAAAAAGTGAAACTAATTTTGTCATGCCATGGACCCTTAATAAATTATATATATATATATATATAAAAGTGTATGTTGTATATACATATATACATGTACATAGGTATGGAAACCACTTATATACACATATAGGTGAAACTTAAGTTTGAAGTGCTTGTTTGCATGTTACTTGTTTTAAAAAAAAGCCTGCCACTGAGAATTCCCTCATATATCAGACCTAACCAAAGGAAGCCCATAAAAGACAGGAAGATGATGAGCAAGTTGGTCAGGAAGTCTTCAAGAGCCTCATATCAGTTTACTGTCTCAATTAAGTTTCCATCATACCTATAAGTGGCTGCTCCACACCACCTCATAAACCATCATTATGAGTGCCCAGTAAGATTAAAGGTAGATTTACGGTCATCTACATCAGGCACTCTAGTCACAGCAGAATCTTAAACATAATGAAAATAATGAGAAAATGACTTGAGAAAAAACTCCCATAGCGGCCTAATGAAATTTCCACCATGAACAAGGTTGAGAATGAAGAGGGCTCCCACCCTCATCCCTTCGTTGCCTGAAGACTTTCTTATTTCCTCAGAGCTGTCACACTGAGAGTGCTTCTGAATAGCTTGCACTGTAAGAAGCGCTATATAAATAATCAGATACGACACAAAACTGTCAATATGAGATTAATAACCAGTGCACTCTTTCGTAAAAGCCCTTCTACAAACTCTCATTAAAAATAATTAGATGCTAGGAAACTTCTATAGGTGTTTAGCATTTCATTAAATGTTGGAGAGCCTTTCCTCTCACAAACTGATTCATCTTCATTTAAATGCCTACAGAATTCAAGGAATTTGTGTTTTACTAGCTGTGATATTAAATAACACAGGTAGGGCCTACACTAAAGAAAACTCATAAAGCAGCAAATAGGAAATAAATTTCATGCTCAGTCAATTGAGATTCAATTTCTATGCAGCCTCCAGGTTTTGCCTGTTGATAAAAAAGGATCAAATTGTTTAGATATTAAAAATGCAACCAGAACCCAGAGTATTAAATTCTGGAAGTGGTCTGGGTCTCTCTCAACAAGATCAAACCTATTTACCTATTATTATTATTTACATGCACTCCATAGTTAAGTGATTTGTTACACGTTTTGGTGAATCCTGCAACATTACATAATGTAGGGTAATAAAATTTCATTTAATGCAATTATGTAGCAATGAAACTTAAATTAAAAACCTTAATTGCATGTCAAATCCTCGTTAGTGCATCAACTCCTCCATGCTGAGGTGTTCCGAAAGATTTACATTAAGCGAAGTCTAGTGCAGAAACATTTTACAATAAGAGATGATGAGAAATGCCATTTGCACTCAGTAGTATGTGCAAGGCAATAATTTCATGTGGGCAGGTCTATTGGCCCATTCAAAGAGCTTCACAACCACATTCAAATTAATGATAATTTAAAATTGGGTCTGAAGATTATAATTTCATGCACTCAAAATACTATTCACCTCCAGTCTAATTGAATATTTTTTACATTTAGTCAATTTGCAAGCCAACTTGCATAGCTTTCGATTAGAAGGTCTATAATTATTACTTTCTAACATAATTGCTAGGGAAAGTAATTTAGAATTGAAGTCGATATGAAGCTGAACTACTGTAAAAGTGAGTTATATTAAATGTGTATATTAAATATGTACTTGTATTCAGTTTTTCTTATGCATCACTTACTAATCATATTCAGCCAAATAGTTAAAAATGCTATTAGGAGCAGCTCTAATTATAACCCAATTAAAAAAGGAAATGAAAATGAATTGAAAAATGTATTGATGACTATACACTAAGCACTTGTTTGGCCACGAAGTAACATGCACGGAACATTCTGCTCGACCATTGCTCTGCAGAACTCTCCAATACAGGAGCTGCCAAGGTCATAGTCATAATTGAGGCAATCTGCATTCCTGGCATCACATAATGCTCAACGCCACACCACATGGCATCAGATGAATGACGATGCTGCCAGGGATGCGGAGACAGCTTGTCATATCCATCGGCAGACGAGTCACAAACAAGGCACTCGACCACAGACAAGGAATTACGATGCCTTTGTCATCTGTTTCCTGGTACCATGGCCAAAGACACAAAATAATTAGCTCACACTTGAGGAGTTCATTAGTCTGCCACTCAGTGCATGTGCACCCAGTGCTGCTAAGCCTTTCTTTAGCTCTCAGTCATATGGTATAGAGTGTACCCATGCAAGTGATAACAGTTTAGCCTGCTGCCTATTAATATTGCCTTTTCAAGATTATGGATTCCCACAAGTCTTTCAACTTTTAACACTATAAATGGAAAACCAATTCTGCTCGTCGTCAGAGGGTTAATTAAGCAAAAGAAAATGCATGAAATTTCATGTCTGGCTTCACATGAACAAATTCTAACAGTTCTGCAGTCATCTTTAAAGACTAGACTTGATGAATAAAATAATGCAATGTAAAAGTGTCTGTCCAGTTGTCAATGCAAAGTCATTTTGTAGTTAACATCCTAAGCTTTGATCAAAACATTTCACTGCCATCACATAGCAACAACACTGATGACATAATTCAAGAACACAAACATAACATCAACACCATAACATGTTTGGGTTTAAGTGCTTCAGAAGACATTAGGGATGAACTGAGTTTGCATTTCTTGCCGAGTCCAAGTACGGAGTTTCACGAGTTGAATTTTGCAGAGTCCGAGGCCGAGCTTAGAATATTTGCAAAGAAGACTTGATGTTTAGATTGGCAGTTTGAGCAACTTTAATGAATATTTATTTAGTTTTGCCTTGGTTAACACTAGGAAGTAGTAATTTGTAAGCACTAATAGTAGCACTAAGGTCGATTGTCGTTTTGTAAATAAAAAGTCCGATTTTCATTTTAAAATGAAAATCGGAAAGATTAATGCTAAAACCCATTGTTTGCCCAATGTGGCACAGTGGCCAATTGGTTAGAGCGGTCAGCCTGTAACGTTCAGTGTGTGCTGATCGCACGGGTTCAAGCCTCGTCCGGGGCGTCACTGTGTAGGGACCTTCAGCAAGTCCTTCGCGCACCATTGCTCTGCAGTACAACTACAATTGCGCCATGTGTGCACTTCTGAGCAAAAGATGTTGGAAGAAGGGCGGTATCAAATTTGGGAAATAAGACTGATGCCGAGTACCAAGAAAATTGGATTGACCCAAGTTCTGAACTGAGTAGAAGACATTTAATGCAAGTCATTGGCATTGCCTTGTACCAATTGTGCTGCATGTAAGTGCTTATTTCAAAATATCCAATTCAACCAGAACCACAACAGTGAAGGTGACTTCATCCTCAAGCTCCTACTGTGGCAGAAATGGCCACAGAAGCAGACGGGCGCCTATTTAAAGCGGCATGCTTCAACGACCAGCCTATAATACATCGACTACTACCTAAACATCGACCACTGAGTGGCTATGCGCTCCGACCCCGGAGAGTCATGAGTTTATTTCACCAGAAAAAGATGCTCGAAACTTTATACCTAGAGCATTGTACAAAAACATATACTATCAAAAATCATCTAATTAAATCTCAAACTAACAGACTTTCTGATTTGGCATAGGATTAATTGTAACTGTCTAAATATTAGTCTGTACTTATCATAACCCTTGCAACAAGCTGCGTTTTTGCCAGCATGATATCTAAAAACTGATTGATTGATTGACGAGGACATGGTAAGACGATCAGTCAACCAAACAGTTCAGATACCACGACAGCAAAATTAGACAACTAAAGAATTTGCAAATATGTTGCTCTCAATCATTCTACACTTTCAAAGCCAATTCCAATTCCAAAGCAATGTTCAGAGCAAATCTCCCAGTGAACAGTTGAAGCCAAGCTGTTAAGTAGATTTATGCAAAACCGTAAGACTATGCTTAATAAAAATACTGCATTTTCAGTTTCTACATGCACTAAAACAACATTATTTATTGTACTAAAACTCCGATCTGGCGAACTGCAGCATAAACTGAGAAGCAAAAGAGGAGCTGCAGTATGTGCTCAATGCACGACTTTAGACAGAACGACTTGTCATGTCATGGATAATTCAGGCATGGAATAACTGTTTAGACTGGCTGTATATACATCTTGAGCAAATCCATCCAGAAACCATTTGTGAGAATCAATTCTCTCAAGAAATCATAGTTTTAAAGCAAGCATGAGTTTAATGATGCAGAAGCTGAGCCTTCTTTAAATCATATTCAAAAAGCAATCATATTCCCACTATGCACATAATCCACATGTTTGCTAGTCAGCTGTCTAGACACTGAATATGGCACCATGTGGGCACCTCGCAAAGTCATTTCTGGCACCTATTGAATACATTGAAAAGTGCTGTACACATTGTATCATTCTTTAGATTTACATAACGCCTCTCACAGAATAAAGAGACGCTCTCAGCATGGAAACCCCGGGAAAAAAGAAACGCCTTTAAAAGCGATACACGTGTATCAAGACAATGAACATCACAAAGCTATGGTCAATGAAGTTCCGTATAAGAACTGCAAAACTCCATATTCCAGAATCAAAGTCTCTTGAGATAGTCTCTGAATAGAGTGAACCCTCGAAGAACAGGTCTCTTGGTTTAGACTGTAAACTACACACAGAAATGCAAACGGGCTTACTTTAACTTAAGCAGAAAGTAGTCAAGAATGACAACTCAGTAGGGATAGTGTTGGCTTCTCTGCATCTTCTAGGAGGTATTGAAAAATGATTAGATGCATGACTGCACCCAGAATTTATGGACTTCAATATGCCAACGAGAATTTCCCTGGCGGGGAAACCAACACACTGTTTTTAGCATCAGAATAATTGTAAATCAATTAAATAGGTATATTAATGCAAATAAAGCCCATACTTACGATGCACTTCATCAGCATTAGTTCTCAAGGGTGCAATTGTTGCGTATATATATATATATATATATATATATGTATGTATATATACATATATATATATATATAATTATGTATATATCTACATATCTACTATTTTCATTTAAGGCATCTCTGGGTCATTCATCATTCTGTCTCCTACTCTACATTCACTACCTTAGTTCATGCTTATTTATGTTCTCGAATTGACTACTGCAATTCCCTTGTCATTGGTCTTCCAAAGGTTCGTCTCTCTCCTCTTCAGTTTGAACTTAAGACAGCTGCTAGATTGATAGCTCCCTCTCCTCGTTTCTCTCATATCTCTACCTTCATGTTTGATGACGTTCACTGGCTACCTCTCCATGCTTGAATATAATTTTCAATTCTTATTTTAATCCTCCAGGCTCAGCAGGGTCTGGCTCCAAGATACCTGGATGACGTAAGACTTCGGCCTCATTCAGCTCCTCACTCTGTCGACTTTGCTCATTCAATACACTTGACCTCTTGGTTCCTCGATCTAGAACAACTATGGCTCAGTCTCGATCCTTTGCTTCAATTGGTCCTTGACTGCAGAATGTGCTTTCTTCATCTGTTCACTCTAAAATTCTATCTGGCAGTCTATCATCCTCCTTCGCTTTTCGCAAAACCTGCTTCTTTTTACAGCGCCTTGTGCACTGGCAGCACTTCAGAACGATTCACCCTACTGAAGGTGCTTTACAAATGCTGAAATACAATACACAAACCCGTATATATAATATATATATATATAATATACATATTTTATGCTATCATTGAAATTATGTCAACAATCACTTGGACAAATATATTCGTTGTGAAGCCACCAAGTAATTGCAATCTTAAGTCCACATTTCTAAAGTGCTATTCAAAAGCTAAGCACAGGTTATCAGCTCACTAACAAGCACTGACTCACAACAGGGAGGCTGTCAATAGACATTAAGTGAAGAAAAACGTCCAGTTGTCAGGGAAAGATGAAGGAAGGCAGAGGAGTTGCTAAGTGAGGTTTTCTTTAGTTTAAGAATGGATCACAGAAGGAATTCCCTAAGATCGAAGAGCTTGAGGCAGATGACGTAGTTAGCAGACGAAGTGACCAACGATAACTTTGGCATAGAAACTGGGATAATAAGTTTCCCGTCTTGCACTTGTTTAATAATTATAATGGCACAGCTCATGCATAACAGCAGCAACAACAAATAATAATAAATGGATGGTTTGAAGTTGTTATCGAACTTGGGACAAATCATGATTTCTCGAAGATATTTTTGCTCCAACCATTACTGTTTGTTCTTGTTGGATTAATCTACCATGGGTAAAAAATAATAACATCAGCAAAATAGTAATACTCTGGTAATAATTATTTATGCATAATAGTAAATAATAAGAATAGCTCTATTTAAGCAACACTTATGGTTGTGGTGATGATGCAATTGATGTTAATTGACACTGACGACGACGACAATGATATTTAGAAATCGCTTTCAATCTTGAAGGCTCTAATAATTGTCTACTTCCAAGACAAAAAATTAAAATATGTGACTCAGAAACCAAAAGTAGATAGGATGACCAGAACTAGCAGAGGAACGAAAGACCTCTGAGGGTAAACAACCGTATTAATGTTTCTTCTTTATATGTATCATAATCATAACAGAAGTCCACAAAGACACATTTGGTAGCATAACCAATGACCATTGTAATCCCATATATCACCATAGTGCCCAAAAGAGCCATGGGAAGCAGCCAATCCACAGTCAAAATAAAATCCATTCGCATATTCATCCAGTCAGCTTTTCAAGGTCAAGCAGTGGGACAATCAGATGGCTGTGGAGGAGGTGTGCACGATTTGAGCAGTGGAGAATGGAGAGATCATGAGAAGAACATGAATTAATATAGGATTTGTTCAGGCCAGGACAAGGGCTACCAAGGCCCAAAAGCAATAAAGATAATGTTAAGCCTTCTCTTGCCCTCTAACTTCTCCATCCATACCTCCCTCCTCATTTTTAGGTACATATGTATCTGGGTTTTTACAGACTACATTTGAAGGACCTCTGAAAAGTGCTGTGAACACAGATGTCTAGATTTAAACAAACAAAAAGTATGTCATCTGGGGCAAGTAAAAAAATAATGTGAATTTTCACCAGAAGACTATTCTATTCAAAAGAGAGGAGGCTCCTAAGCTGGACAACGCAAAGTGTTCTTTTGCTGATCGATGGATGTGAGGAACCTGTAGATTGTTCAGGGCAGCCGACCAAAGCAATTGACTGGGGGCACCAACCGGAACAAACAACTCTCATATAAAATGTCATAGCAGAGTCGACCAATGAGACCCAACCCAGGAGTAGACTATTGAAATTGATTTTCTCCTCAGTAGGAAAGGAGAGGGAAAGAATTTCAGTAAATTGTAGAGCTGTACCGATTAATTGGTCGGCCGATTAATTGGTCGGCCGATTAATCGGGCCGATTATCAGACATATCAGCGGTATCAGGTATCGGCATTGATAATCGGTGCCGATATTAAAAATTAAATTTTTTCATTTTATAATATTATTTTCAGTCTTTAACCCCCTTTAGCATGTAGTCTGAGCTGCATAGTCCGTTGCCATAGCGTGTAACCCGCCCGAAGACAGTGATTCCACGGCTACTTCAGACCACCAAGTAGGCATTGAGCTCGTATAAACCGTATAAACCGTGGGATAATGTTCGAAGGCTATAGCTGTTGTGCAGAGTGAGTCACAGTACCTGCTAAATTACCCTGGGCAGCTATTTCGTCTCTGCTGGCTGCCCACTGGCCACCACTACTGACGCCCTATTGTGTGACGCCCAAAGTGGCATTTCGTAAGAGGGGAGGGAATGGCATGTTTGTTAGAAGATAGTGATTGTATGTCTGAATTTGCTACCAGAGACGTTCACATCATAATAGTTCAATGTTTGGGGAAATAGTGATGACGATAGCTTACAATGCTCATTCTACTTTTGCATGGTGTGACAGAGACCCTTTTCCGGGTGTACCCATACCATTATAGCTGGTTCACCTGAGCATAAGGTTTACCTGACTGATACTAGACGATGTTATACCAACAGCTTCTGCCTATAGCTGTTGTGAAAAGTGAGCCACAGTACATCTTTGGAAAACACAATGAACTATTCGGTTATCGGAATCGGTATCAGCTATTATAATCGGCAATACTATGTATTGGCATAATCGGCAAAAAGTGATATGGGTACAGCTTTCATACAGCGGATTAAGTACCTCCAAGGTTCTGGGCTGAGCTCGTGGAAAATAGGCGTTAGATAATACATGTGACCAATAGGGTAACTTTGCTAATAGTAATTGTCAAATCTATGCTAATGATTGGAAGATGAAATGACAGATATGATTATATGGGGCTGGTCTACAGCTTCAGAAGATAAATAAGCTAAGCTAATTGTCAAATACAGAATGATTTATACTGAAGCATACCTGGAAGATAATAATTGTTCATAATGACTAAGAGTTAATGATTGTTCAATGTTGCACCTATAATTATAATAATTAGGCTATCCTAATATGGCTACAATTCTATGCTGCCGAATTGATTGATGTCTGTTACCAGAATGTGATTCCAGTCAAATCCAGTGTTATGAGATGAGAAAGATAGGCCTAATTGGCATCGCAATGGGGTTCTCTTCCACCGGATATAAAGCTGAGAAGAGGATGACGCATTCATAAACAATGATTAGCTTCATTCACCACATTAATGAAAATGACTCTTAGTACGAAAGGGCTTTTATTAGCAATATGAAGACGTAGAGCTAAAACTAGCTTTTGTCTTCAGCCTGATCTCTCGTTTCTATACGCCTCAAGACCTCTTGAGACTTCGGCCTTGGCTGCCTGCACTACTCCTTTGATTCCACCAGAATTCAAGATGGTGCATTACCCAGAAAGTAACCTGTAGTGGTGACGGTACCAGGCATTGCCTTATCGTTATACACATCGCCAATAGTTTGTGCCAACTTTTCAAACTCAATCAAAGACTTGTGAGTATTTAAGACCATTCTGGGCTCTAAGGCTTTTCGTTGATTTGCGCCTCACTGGCTGATTCCATTGCACTTAAGAATGCCAATGCATCTTTCTTTAGTCTAAGGTTATGAGACATGTCTGTATGATAGTCTTTGAGCTGATTGGTAGACTCTAAGTGTAGTAGAAAGGGTGGGGCCCATATCTGTTTCCTTCTTAGATAGCAGAAGGGTTTTGCGTTTTACACTTCCATGCTTGTGCACTGGAGGATTACTGGCCTGGAATCAAATCTGTTTGGATGCCTCCTGGATAGGCTCATCCAGGATGTCCAGCACTATAGCCCTAAGGTCTGGATGAGAAGTGCCAGCAAACTTAACTACCAACTGTTCAATGTACTCATCTATAGACAATAATACTTGGCCAACGATAAAAACTTTGATAAATGACAAAAATCAATTTCTTGATTGGTAATCAAATTGTTGCTGATGAAGTCATCTTCACTCTGTTTGAAACTCTTCAAGTAGTCTTGATCTGGCAATATCATGTTTGCAGTTCATAACTTCATATATAAACCTAATCATTTGTTGAACTGGATTTTCAAATTGCGATTGATGATAGTCATTTCCACTCTTCTTGAAACTCATGTAGGCCTACAGGTTTTGATTAGGCATGGTAATAACCACACTTCATGCAGAAATCTATTACAGGTGCTTAATGCCCTTACCACATTCAGTGCATGGCACCATTCCACCCCCCCCTTACGCAGCTGTCATATAGATGATCAAAACAATACTTCCAATGCACCAAAAGAATAGAGAGTTGTTTTACTGCTTGAAAGATAGATATAAAAGTCTAACCTGTGCATTTCTCAGTTACTTAATCTAATGTCTTTGACTGCTGAATGTCTGATTTCCAAGTGTCCAGTGTGATATGCTAATTATATTTGCTTTTTGCTTGCCATCGTCTATATATACAGGGGAGGGGCGTAACCCACCAACTAAGTTTGTGACTACCACCACCACCCCCGAGATGCGTTGACCCCTTCAAATTTTTGTCAACTTTAGTTTTGACAAAACCCTTCATCTAGTTGGCCACTCCATGTCACGCTTGTTAGAAAAGTCTAGCACTGGCACTATATATATATGCATATATATATATATATGTATATACGTGTATATATATAAACGTATTAGTTCACTGGCTATAGCCATTGTAATTGCAGTTGTGCTCTGACATTGATAAATCCTTACTTCAAGAACAAACGCATCAGTGGTGCTCCTCATCTGAACCAATTAAATTACTGTCAAATAATACAGACTTCAGGCAAGTGCAAAAGTGAGGAAGCAAAAAGTAAGGAGCTTAAACAAGCAGCAAGATGGCGATTCTAGCTGGTAGGCCTGACCAAAGGCTCTGTGTATACTGTGTAGTAAGCATTTTCATATAATATTGTATAGAACAATTCTTGACCCAACACAGGCACGGTGTAACTGTCCTAGTGGTCACAACAAAAGCTTTATTATTAGGCACAGACGGATAGTGAAGAGTCATACCAGACAATTCATTATCCTATTTATATTATCTTTGCTGTCTGTTCTGTTCCAGGGCCAACCAAGTCAGCAGCAGTTAGTGACAGAACTTTAATATCTTCAGAAGTTAAGAGTTTGCAGCTGGTGTCTGTGGTTGGATACAATCAAGGCATCCAGCTTTCAACTACCATAATGATGATGTCAACATGAATATTTTAAATATTTCCCAGAGGTGATGTGAAGAGATAACAGACTGAAATATACATAGTATAAACAGGATCAACCTGTTGTACCAAAACACGACTGCTTGAGGAATCACTCAATCAAACATTCTGCCACGAATCACCATTTCGAGATCTAAGCTGCCAGATTGAACACCAGATCAGACATTAAGTAAAGGCATTGGGATTGCCCTAGTCCAAAACAGTCATTTGGTGTGGTAAAGTAACTTTGCACAAAAGGCTTGAATTAGCAACATCATGACATAGAGCCACAACTAACTTTTGTCTCCAGCCTGATCCCTCGTTTCTATATATCTCAAGACGTCTTGAGACTTCGGCCTTGGCCGTCTGCACTAGTCCTTTGATGCTACCAGAATTCAGGATGGATGTTGCATTACCCAGAAAGTAAGGTGACAGGTCGCTCTATAGTCAGAGGTCGCTTTATTGCGTAATTGTAATTTCAACATCTATTAGGATATGTCAAACTCATACTAAACCTAATGGGTATTGCTATTCATAGTAAGCGATAGTACAGAACCTCAGTTCAAAGAGTGGGGAATGAATACCCCTCATACCCCTGCAATTACAATTTCGGAAGTGACCAAATAGTGTCATCAACAACCTGCAAAGCCAAGTTTGGTGCCTGCAAGTTGGCATATCATCCCCTTGGCATCACATAGGAAAAGTCAGGAGGTTCACAGGGTCAGGAAGGGCATCAGGTCATAAAAGTTTGCTTGAATGCTCCCACAATCGGTACTTAGTGACAGAAATCTGCAGGTCGATGTGAACATGTGACATCAAGCCATTAAAGCAATGGTGTGCATAAATTTTAGTCTTTTACTGATGTACGAAGCCTAACTGATGACACCCTGCCTCTGTCACACCTCTGCCTCTATAAGTGCAAAAGATGTTAGCCTACTTCTAGACCAGACCTCTACTGACATCTTCTGTATTTACAGCAGGGCAGTGAGCAGACCATGTGCTTGATATGTCCCAAGTAGGAACCAATTTGCACAATGATCCACATCTACACCAAACATCATAACATTGCCTAGGCTGTAACACAGCGTCACCTCTGGCCTTAACTTCGAAATAAACCAAAGCCATATAATGTTATTGGTTCTCCCTTGGGATCAACATACTGTGAAAGGTCCGTGAAATACTGCACATCGGCCTTTGGCAAGCAGTAAATTTACAAACTGTGCCTTTATCGAAGAATCGTAATTTCATTTTACTAAGCATAACGTCGGTGTAACTGTTCTTGTGGTCACAACAAAAGCGCATCAACATGACAGAATGCCTCATCATTACAATAATCAAAGATATTTGAATCATGGGGTCCACCACATGTACAATTACTGACTTACTGTCAAATAAACTGCATTTGGCTTACAGCATTTCCATTAGTTATCAAAGGCAGATTTATGGTTTGGACAGAAGTGCAACTCAGTGCATCATGTACACATGCAGTGAAGCCATACAATTAGAAGTGAAGAGAGACTCAAACTTAATGGGCAATACCTTCTAAATGCAAACAAATCACATCATCATCATTCATTTAGTGTCATAAATAGATCTTGAATGACAAAACGTTGATCAAGAGCAACCATTGATTAATGATGTTTTGTGACAACAGGGTCACAGAAGTAATTAGATTAAACTGCATCAAAGGTGCTTCCCTGCAGCATCCCTCAACTCTAGCTTACCACGCCTATTCCTGCATTGGACCTTTCTCCTGGAAGAGCGTTCAATTGCATTCAGCTTATGGCTTTGTGCAGCAAACATTTTCAAATTGTCTTAAGAGGCATTTGTTAGATCGGTTGGATAGCCACAAATGCAGCACTTTGTGGGGTACTTACAGGCACTATATTATGTGCCTTGATATATAGATGCAAACATACATACATACATATAAAGGCGGTTTGTATTGTAGCACAACTGACAGTCTTCCATTGTGGCAAACGTAATAAAAATCGTGCCTTGTTGCAATTGTTCGTATGTATACGTGGATTCAATGAATATCACCTAGCCTCGATTCAAATCAATGACCCAGGGAAGAAATGCCAGCGCAAATGACAGCTATGTAATGTTAAGCATGAATGAGGCAAATGTTTACACTGCACAGCAAAGTACTCAGCCGTATGTGACCATTTCTTAAAATGAAGAACTCTCTTTGACAACAAGACGAGGTGAAATAGCGCCGACATATCATAAGTCACGTACGTCAACAAAAGGCAGAAGATTCGGAAGAGAGTTGCACTGCAAGGGATGCTAGCAGGGCTATCCATCAGGAAAGGATGGAGCGACAACAGAAACACAAAGATGCAGAGACTGAGGCAGAGGTTAATATGAAACTACATGTCAAAATGTTCAGCAAGGCAGCGGCCGTCTAGCATCAATGCAACCCAAGAAATAAACCAAGAAATAAACCAAGAAATAACATGGAAGAGTACTTCAGTACTTCAAATCCATTTTGCATAAGAACAATTGAATGGCAAAATGAGTTAGGAACAATTCAAACCAAATCCTGTTCTGAATGTGTGCATTAATACCATTCAGCCGAATCCCAGAAAGGAAGCATAGTTCCTTCCTTCATTTGTATATTTCAATATTAGCTAAGTAATGAAATGACATGAAAGAGCTTCCATCAGCATTTCAAATTCATTTGATGCTGTAAGATACTTTGAAACATCGGCAAAAGAGTTGATAAAATCTGGCTTCTATTCTTTTAAAATAACAGAATAAACCAATAAATTTTGTGTCAAGCATTTTTTCACCTTGTCTATGTTTGGATCAGAGACTGAAAAGATAACATAAGAAGAGTCAATGTCACAACAAATCAGATTCCCCAAGTTTTCTTTCATCAAGCAGTCCATTTATTATCAGTGATAGGAAACTATAATAAATTAAGAAATAATTAATTGGTAATTTAATTAGCTTGGTAGCAAATTCCAATTCTTATTAGTTAGTTACAACAGTTTGTCAATTCGAATTAAAGGTTGTCTAATTCTAATTAAAACCTCACAGTTAGCCTTATGTTTACATTATCATATTTTCCTATTCCTGATAAAGTTTACCAAAATTGCATGATGTTTTCATTGTAACTAATAAACATTTGGGAAGAAAAGAGTTTGAATAATAATAATTTTCAGAGCAAGACACATTCAGACGAATGATTCTATGCCCAGCGCACTGAGACTGAAATGCACAGGACTATTAGATCTGAACAGGCCACAGAATGCAGACCTTGTCAACCTTGCTGATGACGCAAGACAGAAATCAGAGGTTCACATTATCAAAAGAACGTCGTGTTCAATTATCGTGATCAATCCGGCACCAAAATACTGTCTCCCAAATAAAGTTCAAAATGTGCATTGTGCAAAAATTGTGGCCAGTTGGTAAGGATTCTGACAGTGAAGTTGGGACAGTCTGAAACTCATGAATTAGAAACCTTACACTGCGTCATACAGTAAATAACGATGGATGACACATGATCTGGTGCAGTCCACAATGCAGGACCTGCAATGAGAGTTCATTGGCAGAGCAGTTGCAATTGATAGATCTTCATCCAGAACATTGTCAATGTCCAGAATGATGAGCAATGGTCCTGTGTCCAGGAATGACGCTGATATAAATGCTTAGTCCTTCTTTGCTGGCACTTATCGGCAACACCAACCTCATGATTCAGAATGTAGTCAATTACATTATATAGAGGCCTCTACTTCTGTTGCAATGGCCCACATCTGTGATTCTAATGGGTGACATTTTAGATGAACATCATCAGCAAGTTGGTGAACCATGACTCCAAGAGCTGAAGTTGGATGTGTGAAATATTCAGGAAAGTGGCCTAAGTGGCCTAAGGTTAGAGCCTGTGGGGACCCTGTATATGTCGATCTGATCTGATCCAATTTCTACCTGTACGAGGAAACCACCGATCGAAAACAGAGTATAACAGTTCCAAAGGCTGATCAACAATTCCGCAGGAAGCACCTAGTTGAGTCAACAGGATGGCGTGACATTTGGAAGCGCCAGAAACATGACTTCCTAAAAGACCATAGCATCTCTGACTATTTGCAAAAGCCGTAATCTACAACTTCATCTCGTTCCTTGTGCTCTGTTGATCATCTTGACAGTTTTGTACCTAGGACTACCTTGGCCCATCACCGGGTGTTTGACCTCCCTAAACAGATGATTGACTTCTCTCCATCAGCCTCTCACTCTCAAAAGGCATTTCTTTTTATCAAATAATTATAGGCTGAGCATGAAGAAGAGGAAAAAATATGTTAGAATATGTTAAGACTGTATACACTCAATTTATCCACAGATCCTAATACAAAAATATTTACTATTTTGTTGTTCATTTGAGCTATTTTTATTGTCTACTGTCACTAATTCAGCATTATTTGTATTTTATCAAACTGTTTTCCTTCTAAACAAACAAATATGCTATAGGGTTCAATATTTCTAAAACACAAAGATATTCAGAGGACCAGAGGCATCAAGTGTTTAAGAGACAAGCAGTCATCCAGTGATTTAATCTCTGATAAATTCATCCTCTTCAGCTGCAAATGTGATCATTGGCAACAACTGATGTTGTGCAAAGGAAAGTGATAGCCACCTGAGAGCGGCATATGTAATGACAGTGGAGACTGGTTCAACATTTAGGCACAGACATCGGAGCCACAGTTCGACCATCATCTGCCAATGAACTCCTTGCTAATAGAGCCAAGCTGAATATCTTGAAAGACAACTCTACATGTCCATGTATAATAAAGCAGACATATTTGATACAATACCGCCCTCATCAAATTTCCAAATGTTGCTGAACAAGGGGGGTTGTGGACTTGCTCTGGCGAATTTGGTCAAGCCTTTCCTCAGTAAATGCAACGTTCAGAGGTTTTATAATATGGCTCATACATTTCTGCTCAAGTCTAATGGTAAAATCGATATTTTGTAAAAGCTTTTCTCTGCCATTTGCTTGCTCAATTGCTGCTAGCTTTTCTACACTGGCACAGTTCCTTTCACTGTTATTATAAGTTAACAGATAATTACTAGACTATATTGTTATATTACTCTATAATCACTATATATATATATAACATGCCTGCTGCAAGTTTCTGCTTTGGACATCCAGTCCATTCTGTTTTGTGGTCAGTGTATAGCACTACACAGCAAGTTCCAGCACTGTATGTTAACTCATCCCGTGTTGTAATTAGGTATCAGGCCATTCCACATAAAATCAGTGACATGACTGAACTTAGGGATATAACCAATGAAACATGTGGCGATGTGCTGCTACTCCTATTAACTATATCCATCAATGTCTAAAACACAGAAGCTACATGCTGCATGAAACACACAGCTGATGGCCAGCACTTTGAAACTGCAGATTCGTGGTGACTACATCCAATGGAATGCATAATTTCATGGCCAAAGGACTTGAAAGAACACTTTTGGCATCAGTAAGTCGTCTTGGACAACGGATATCTGCATTCATTATTCAATTTATTGAGCAAGTTTTAGGCTTTTGGTAAAACAAACAAAGTGTACATTATTGCATTGTAAAATTGACTTTTGATTTAATATTTCTTTGATAGCTTCTGATTTCGATATAATATTTCTTTGATAGCTTCTGAAAGGTAAGAATATTTACGAAACAACAGTATGACGCTGCAATTGCTGAAGTTCGTGTTGTATAAGGCCAGAAGAATTACAGTATGTCTGGATGGATGGACAAAAAATGGATTTAGAGCAACTTTTCTTGGAATATCAGCTTTTTCAATGACAGAGGCTCTGAACAACCTAAGCATGCTTTCTGAACCTTATGAAACAGGAACGTTCACATAAAAGATAGAATTTAGCAGATTACTTCCAAAATAGACTCTGTCAATGGAATATCAAATCAGAACAAGTATTGCTTATGGTGTCAGTCAATGGTGCCAACATGTTGAAGGTCTTCTGATCAGCAGAAGCCAAGAATACTGTTAAGCAAAAGGAAGAAGAAGGTAATGAGTCTAATGAGAAAGAATACAATACTAATGAAAATTTGTCCACTCTATAACCTATACACAGAAGCCAGTGAGGAAGATTCTGAAAATAAACTAGACATTTAAGAATTTAATTAGAATTTTTCAGAGCACATTTCATACCATCAAATCTCATGTATGACTAACACACTCAAAATATTAAATTAATATACAGGCATTACAGTATGACCATCACAAACGCAAGGCAACTTGTTGCAAAAGTTTTGAAGTCCAGTGTTACGATAGAGAAGCAGACAAAGATGTGTGGTAAGACAAGGGTGATTGCTGACTGCACTATATGCTGGCACAACACTCATCAGATGCTTCAATGCCTGCTGGAGATCAAGTCACAAGTCAATTCAGTCTTAGTACAATTTGGAATGTATGCATTCTGAGCTGGTAAATAATCAATTTAATCATATTGTGAATTATAATTGAATATATTAAACAGAACACATAATTTATATTCAATATTTTTACCATTTCAAGCTATGTTCAAGCTGTGTTTCAGCATAGTATTTATCATAATCTCAAAAGTTTGCAACAACCATTTCATAAGCAAATATTGTATATATTTTGTTGTCTAAAGAGTTAATAGATTCTCAAACATTCATCATTCTTTCAGGGTCAAATGGTGTAAATATTTTGCTATTAAAGTTTCTCTAGGGTGCAACATTAGTAAAAAAAATTTCTAGAAATTAAAAAAGCTATAATCAACCATGATAACTTATTTGAGGGACAGAATGGACTGGACTTACAGATGAAATTGAAAAGCTACTGAAGTCATTTGCTGAAATGACTGATCAATTGCAAACTGACTCCTACTCAATCATCCCATCTACACTTGATCTTGAGACTCGCAACATTATCCATCTTTGCATCCTCTCACAAGATGTGTTCTTCCGGATATGCATCACAGGTTTGCATCAATCCTAAAACCTGATTCGGACAACCATAATCCGATTCTCACAGCTGCTTGTTTTTGGACCTGACTGTTGGACAAATTTTTGACACACTAGAACTGAAAACTTTGCTGCATGCAGCAAATATGTAAATGGTCTGCATGAAGCACCATTTGTTTATCAACTCAAACTCACCTTAACATGACTGACAAAGTTTGACAAAACTTATGTTGGCTTCCAATTAGTGTTGACAACTTTACATCATCGTTTAAAAGTCAGATTCATTTCTATCAAGAGTTGTCTCCACAGCCATTTCTAGAAGCCTAGACAACTAAGCACAGAGACAAGAACTCATACTGGTTCCTTTGTTTTATAACCACAATGTACGTATATTCTGTATATTCTTCAAACTGATTGATCAGCTAATCATTGTTAATCAATTAGAAATAGAATCAGATGACAGCTGATTAGAATTAGAATTGGCAGTTTGTGTTAGAATCCATTAGAATCAAATCAATTAGTTACCCATCTCTGCTATCTTTGTAAGATCTCCACCAAATACAGATACAAGAATAAACAGAAAGCTTATAAAAAATTTCTCTTAACCATCTAACAATGAGCTGCATTGATTTCATATATTTTAGTTGTTAAAGGGCCATGCTATAAAGTTCAAAACAGAGCACTGAATTAAATAGAAGAATGTCATCAACTGGAAGGTATTGCAAACAAGATCATTTGAAAACAAAATTTTGCGCATAACAATTGCACACAAAGTCAGACCTTAAAATTCAGTATCTCAAATATTTATTTTAATAAATTAACTTAATCATTCAAACTATGCTCATGATTCTGAAAATACACTTGTACAGTTTTCTAGAGATGGCAAAAAGTTGAATTTAATGCAAAAATTTGAAAATTATTCAAAAGCGAAAAATATTAATGCTTTGGATAATTTCACGTTGGACAGACTTAAATCACTTTTTTTTTTTCAATTTCTGACAAATAAAGAAAACGTGTATTAGCTTTGCCTTCTTCCAATGTTCAGAATTGTACAGACAACAATAGGACAAGGCATTGATGGTTCTAAGTAATTATGTATGATCATTAAGTAATTATGTATGATTATGTGTGAATTATGTATGATTATGTTTGAATTATGTATACATAGCCCATAACCGCCTCAAGTAATGTTAGCTTCAGATCATATTTTCCACATTATATGACCTGAAAGCTTTAACCATCCATTACTGTGCCCAAGAAAGAAAAACAAGGAAAATAAGGATCTGAGAAGAGTATACTTTAACTATACGAAAAGCTGACATTGAGAGCAGTCTTAACCCATTATTAATGATCTATCACCTGGCATCAATGTATCACACAGCTTAGCACATAATCAATGACAGAATTTGATTCTCAATGTATTAACCTGACATTTTATTGAGGTTCGATTTGGAGATAATGACGCAATCAATCTCTATAAGTAGATTAGAAAACTGAAAAATGAGCAGTAAGACGATGCAAGAATCTTAAAAACTGAACTGAGTTGGCCACAGAAAATCTGCCGGAATCTCAATGACAAAACATCAGAAATCAAAAAATACTATGGGGGTCATAGAGTAATGGATAACACACTGGAGTGCAAAGTTGAGGAACCGAGTTCGATACCCATATGATCCCCGTAAGGTTGAATATTTATTTATTTATTTATTACCAAAATTTGATACCGCCCTTCTTCCAACATCTTTTTGCTCAGAAGTTCATACACACGCCTCGACGGCGCAATTGCAGTTGCACTGCAGAGCAATTGTGTGCGAAGGACTTGCTGAAGGTCCCTACACAGTGATGCCCCGAACGAGGGTCGAACCCGCTCGCTCAGCGCACACCAAACGTTACGGGCTGACCACTCTAACTGATCGGCCACTGTGCCACACGAATAAATGAACAGCCCTTCATTCGCTAGGTGATGGCATTGGTTTAATTAAATGTAATAGTCGCCTCGTTTAAATTCGACCCATGTAAAAACTTTTCATCATTCGTTCATACTGTCTACCTTACTGTACTTGTGATCCCACTGAAGTTTGCCCCAGCTTGAAATTAAAAGAAAGTTATTATTATTATTATTATACAGAGCTATGAGAGGAACACAATATGCTGGATAAAATCATTTGGCGAAGACTCCAGTAGTTTAATAAAGTGGAAAGAAAACCAGAGTTGACTAAATGCCACATAATATTATACAGAGCCTTGTCTTGCAGTTTATAAATGACACAAGAGCTTGTCACGAAATGACCTCTTGGAGACCTCACCACCAGCGCTACCCGCCACCCACCACCCACCACCTGTATTTCAACCAATTGTGCATTTAGTATAAAGCATGTAATGACAGTGCAGTTGTTAGTACATGCTTAATATCTGGAGTCTGTCTCAGAAATACCAATTATCACAGAAAACTTTTAGTTTGATTTAAATTTATAGCCTACATCACATTAACCAGATATTTTCATTGCTTGAAAGTGCATTGGAGAAACAGTCAGTGAAATAATTATATAACACATTCTTTAACAATTAAATGATGGCAACATGTATCAACATTAAGCAATTTAATTATCATCAATATATTTTTTTATTATCATTATTTTATCTTCAAAAGAGAATGCATAAAATCAATCCTTTTGTGGAATTTGCTCAAATAACTTCGTTTATTCAGTCACATTCACATTGTGCATCTTTGGAATTAGTCTTCAAGTTTTCTGAACATTCTGTACCATATCACAACACCGTATTTACCACTATGCCAACAAGGCCCGGCCTAGGGGCGGTAGGCACACTTCAAGGGGCGGAAAAAGTTGGATATAATTTTTGTTATATTAAATGCAAAAAGTACACAATAGCAATAGGGACGGCATAGAAATCATGGCCTAGGGGAGGTAAATTTTTTAATCCGCCCCAACATCATCAGACAAAATGATTCCAAACCCTGTTGCATTCTACACAGGTCACCCAGAACCAAGTTTATCCAGACAATTCCACATATATAATCTGAATCAGAAGTCAGTTGCTATTTGTGATCACGAAATATGAGATCACGAACTTAGTGTCACTAAGGCGAGCGTTGGATCTGACTCAAACTGTCCTTTAAGAAAAAATCCTGTCGATGTGCTATGAATAATCGGACAACACAGTGTGGATCTCCAGATAAAGAAGAAAACTGAGAGATATGAAGAGCTACATCCAACTTGTAAAGAGCATTGGGCATTACAGAAAAACATTTCTTTCATTTAGGTTTAGAACTTATACTTCAGTTGAACTAGTGATATAAATGTTTGTAAGATGCTTAAAAGGTGTTGTAGCTATGCATAGATAATCATAAACCAAAACCAAAATCAAATATTTTCATTGAACCCATAAGTAGAATAACAAAGTATAAAAAAAATGTAGAAGCAATACACAAAGAAGATTTTGCTTCTAATAAATCTATTGGGTGGTACATTAAGAAAATTGAACCCTGAAGAGTCCCACTGGCCAGGCCTATACCCTTTCAATGAATACTAATCAGCAGCAGGTAAGAGAATCAAGACAAGAATCTAGTTGACTAATCCTGTTCATGCACACAGCATTTAAAGCGTTTCTTTTTCCCCAGGGTTTCCATGCTGAGAGCCCCTCTGAATAGTTATTCTGGTAGAGGCGCTATACAAATTTAGAGATACAGTACGATACAATATGATTATGAAGGACGAGAAACAAATAAGCGTTCTATAGGTTTTCTAAATATAAACTAGAGTAATTGACGAATCACATTGGGAGTCCTATTCCATTCATTATATGCATGCATATAATAATTATTATAGTTCCCATTGTTGTTATATTAACCTAGATTCTGAAAAAATCAACCAAACACTGACAACTATAAAATCTATATTACTGTCCTTACTGTCAAATAACAGGCTGTTATTTTGATCGTTATTATTGTTGCTGTTTCTGTTGTTGCAATGAAAATAAGATATTGCAAGAGAAGGGGTCAAAAATTGTGCATTTTGCTCGAAAGTTGTTGTCCTATTCCTGTTTGTAAATGGCAATTGAGCATTTATATAGCACCAGTTAAAGAGCAAACTGAAGTGATAAACTATATCTCTGCACTAAGTTATATGATATTAGACGCCATTAAGCACTGGAGTTTTATCATTTGGCAGAACAATACACAGCAAAGAGTCACCTGAAGCAGCCCATACAACAGATTCCAACCCACAGCTCAGCAACAGTATCAATGTTCAGAGTCTCCGGACAAGTTGCAGCAATTGGATGAAGCAAAAACAAATGGCATTAGTGATGACACTGGTTCTAGCCAGCCCGTTATTGGTAGAAACAAACTTTTCACTTTAGCAGATTTGATAAAACTGTACAGTCTACACCACAGAAGTCACATCAGTCAAACTAAAAAAATCTGCGTCTGCTTACGCTGACAAGAATATCCTAGACAAGATGGAAAATTGAGTTTTGGTAGATGACCAAGTATTAACCCTGATGAGTCATTTAATTCACTTTTCCATAATAATTACAACAATGACTCAGATTTCCAA
The DNA here is from genome assembly GCA_959347315.1 of Bimastos eiseni. Classification (NCBI taxonomy): domain Eukaryota; kingdom Metazoa; phylum Annelida; class Clitellata; order Crassiclitellata; family Lumbricidae; genus Bimastos; species Bimastos eiseni. The sequence goes on along the minus strand of OY365812.1, from coordinate 25,166,978 downwards.
GGCTTTCACTAAACATGACATTTTATAGACACATGTCTGTTCTAAATATCAACTGGTAATTGCAATCATAATCTCCAAATTTAAAAACCAATCAAAAACAAGTGCAGGGCATCAGCTTATTCACGAGCGCTGCATTACGTCATAGGGATTGCCCGAATGGTGGTCCAAAGAAGATCCGAGTCTGTTACCAGAGGGTCAGAGGAGGTGGAGTAGCTGTTACGGGGGTGTTGCTTAAGTCGAGAATTGGAATAAGGATGATCACTGATCAGGTAAATCAGATTATTAGTTTTGGAAGAGTTTGAGTTTTGAGTGTAAGGTCAGAGTAGTGATGGATAGAAGATCCTGAGGCAGTGAGTGATTGGCAGTTACGGTGGAGGAACTGAGAAAGTGTGGAATTCAGGAGGCAGATCGTTCTGGACAGAGACGTGGTGCGCTGTTGGATGTGGCTGAGCTGGAGAACTAAAGATGAATGGTGACTGGGGGTCGAGAAAGACTGAGACAGGAGGAGGATTGGGTAGAGTGGATTAGCTGGATGAGGAAGAGTTTGTGATGATAATATTATGGCTGGTAAAAGTATTGTGAGGAGTTGCAGGCTAGCAATTGGACTTTGAAGTGGATTGCTCCGAGATTTTTAGTGATTTCAGGATATGAGTGATGAAATGATGACAGCTGTGGCTAGTGAGTTTTGGAACAGTTGCAGACGCTTGAGTTGTGTGGATTCAATGTTGAGGAAAAGGTAATTGCTGGTACACCAAATTTAACTTTTTTGCTTTGTAGCGCAATAAAAGTAAAGCTATAAAATAACTGCCTTAGCAAGCCGTTTTCATATCCAAAATCTACTATTACTAACATACTTTCTTTGCTAGTGTACCATTCGACTACATGTTATGCTCAAATGACAGAAATGACTTGAACATGGAGTGATTCTGGTGTCAACCTCAAAAACTTGGTTTACAAATTTGATGCAGAAATAGAGGCAAAGATTTGACTTGGGATATGTGTTCATCAGTGACTTTCCTTAGTAACTGCCTCCATCAGCCATTATCCTCTTTTAAATGTCTACAGCAGGAGTCTTGGTGCGCTAGGCAGTGGTAGTCGTACCTCTTTAGTACTTATTTTTATTATGATCATATCTTGACACAACTAGATACAGCCAGCTATATCTATATCTTCTGTTCAATTAACTAGCCACATTTATACTTAGCTCTGGAGTCATTAGCAACAGAGTCAAGGAATGAATCTATTAGAAACCAATTTGGATGCCATAATCATTAATCAATGACCGTTTTTTAAGAACTGTTCTACCGTATCACGAAATTTGCAATTACTGTACTGTTCAGTCCAATTTCAGCCAAATCTGGTCTGAATCACACAAAGACTTTATTTACAATTTGGAGCAGAAAACAGTGAGAATATATAAAGGATCAGTTCCCGTTACAAGCCCTGAGGTAGCCATAGTGTAAAGTGTTAGACTCTCAGCTTTGGTATAAGATGGCAGGTGGCATGTCCTCTCCCTTGCCAGCCCTACTTCTCACCATGACAGTGCATCGTCAGTGTACTCATCATAGGCTTAGCTGAGTTGGAGCAGAAATCTCAAACCAAATTTCTGGTTTGGTGGTGATTTGAACCCCGACCTTTCAATCGACAGTCCAGCACATGAACCATTACGCTGCAGTATGGATTTACAAAGAATTGTTCCCTTCCTCCCAACTTCTGTTGCACTATTATAACAGGAAGAAAATTGTTTTGACAGGCAATGCATCACCACATGGAATGAATGCAGCCATCTCTCATCATGCAGAGAATCAGACTGAGAACCAATTGCGGTGACCGCATCCAAAATGTCATCACAGAACTGGGCAGGAATCATTCTTAACTGACAAGTGTCTGACCATTTCATGGGGACATCAGTTCACAGTCCAGAAGGACCATAGACCACAGCTGTGACAGATGGGGTAGCGAATCAAAGCTATCCAAAATGGAAACACGGTCGTAATTGGGATATTACTATATGGTAGGGTGATGTAGTCTCATAATCCAACTGGACAGATGAGGATGAGTCGAGTCAATCACTTCATCCACGGTTGAGTAATTTCATTAACTGGAAGAGACAGAGATTTCTGTGTTCTGTCCTCAAATAAGCCAGCAGAAAAATGAATGCCATATCTTCAAGGCCATCTGGAGTACGATTGCCGGCAAAAGGAAGGACATGTCCTCCTATTTGGCCTCATGTCCTCTGGTCAGCAGGCAAAGCTAAAAAACATGGAAAATGTCCGGTTCTTTGTATGGTGCCTGTAGTGTGGGCTATTGACTAGCATTTCATGACAGCTTTAATGACTTTATATGCCCATGATGTTCCAAGTTCCTCTTGGGCAATACCAGGCTAATAGTACAGAATATTTAATTTATTTACTCCAGCTCTAATTCTTCTAGATGTTTCTAATCCATGATCAGAGTAATGTTACTAACACTTTATAAATGGACTCTATGACTAAAGTGCTAATTTTGGTTACTTAGGAGACCTTTGACTCAGAAGTCAAGAGTGAAACATTCAATGCATCCTCCTGTGTCCTCCTTTCCAGCTAACTGTGTCTTTCTTAAGATATTCATGTATCTGGCAAATTTAAGCTTCAGGAATATTACACTAGGATCACTGAAAATACAAAACGATAATATTTCAAAACCGTAAACATCCCATTCCATATACTACAGACATTCCCTGGCAGGGTTACTAATGGACAGAACAAGATGTTCCCTGGCAGGGTTACTAATGGACAGAACAAGATGTTCCCTGGCAGGGTTACTAATGGCTGAACACACCACAGAAGTAAATTCGTTCTTGACCGAAGAACACCAGATTGGAGACATAGATGCATCAAATGGGAAATGGATGGACTGATCTATGGAGATTGATAGAGACATAACACATTCTGTAATTGATATCAAGGCTTAAATTAAAAGTAAAAGTCGACAGCCAGGCAAATTTGTAATCAGTCGTCAAGTCAATGAAGCCATTCAGACGTAGATAAGCAATATTTTGCCAGAATGTCAGAAAGATCACTTTGCAGTGTTGAAGAGTTTTCATATGACAATGACATAACTGTAAAGACTGTGAAAAGTAATTTTACATATTGCTTTGGTCTGTTGGTTCCTGTCTTTGTTCTTACGTATACGATGACATAATTTGTTTGGCATATATACGATGACATGGTTTGCCTGACATATACGATGACATGGTCTGCTTGGCTGTACTGCTTCTATGTTGCTAGCAGATGCCAATAAAAATTTCCAGCCTTGACTTGTAGCTTTATAATTTTACTTCTTGTCAGCTTGACCTCCCAGGGATTCTGACTTGGTACTGGGACAGACAAAACAGCCTGGCTGTTGTGACTCGATTTGAAGACTTATTTTAGCATAACTAATAAGGATTTGGACACAACTGCAGATGTCCACTGGCCAGGTTGGAAAAACAACATGTTCAACCTTCTGTTATGTTTCAGATCGTTACGTTAAAATACTCAATTTTTAAAGTAGTTTCTAACATTTGGAGTTTGCTGATGCTAATCTTTCGTAGCAGACCAATGCTTCATCTCTGTTGTGGATGCTGTGTGACACAGTGTGTGATTTTGAGTTTCCTCTGCTTTTCATCTTGGCCTAGATGACCACATGATGAAGGATGGCTTCTCCATGTATGCTCAGAGCACACGTCTCAGACAGGAAGGAGTGATGAAGGTCTTTGGAGTGATTTTATCCATCAGTCACTGGTTGCACTTTTGATCTACTGACTGACAAGTGACAAAACCACGTTCTACGTGCACCTGGTGGTTCCATGGATAGCTGGACATGTATCATCATATCTACCAATGAGGGATTACTCAGTGATGGCATTTATGTGGGCACTCGGCACTGTGGATGCAACTTGATGCAAAGACTCATCTGAACATGATGCCATCTGTCAACTATGGATGGATGGGAATCCATTGGTTCATGTGTGTGAGTGTGTGTGTGTGTGCATACGTGCGCGTATGTGCCATCGGTCAATCCTCTAGTCTTCTGTGCATTGTTTTTCTTACTGATGATATTTAGGTTCTTGATCGCATTAAACATGATTTAGGGTAGCACGAAGTGGAAAGGTGCTACATAAATTACCTTGATAAATAAATGTGTTTGTGGATCGTGGGCATCACCATATGGCTCTCATCGGCTTCTTCACACATTGGATCCAGGTCCCCATTGCCAGTCATGCCATTCTAAATAACCCAATTTGTTTGAGCTTCATCTGTCTTGGCTGCCCTACTCCTACAATTAAAGAACCACTTGGCATATCATCAAGAGCCGTTGCTATAGGAACTGATGGCTAATCCCTTGGCATTCAGGCTAATCTGGGATGTCAGGGTGACACATACTATGCTTGTCCTTAACTTCTGTTTCAAGCCACTGAACAGTTAAGAAATACACAATTTAATACAGATCAGTGCAAACACAACAATTTCTTCCACTGGCCTTTGAGATGGTTGGAGAAATCAACAGCATAAGCATAGCACGTCTCAGGAATCTTCGGTCTTGTCTTTCCCAAACTAGCAGTAACTCAAACGAAACAAGTTCTCTTCTAATGCCTCGTACTTTTACACTCCTGGATATTCACCAGCCTGAGCCATTCCAGATGCATTTGGTCCTTTCTCCTCTCTGGCTGACATTACACAATCCTTGCGTGTACAACATCTTCACTGACCTTCAGGCAAAAATTATAAACAAATACACACAAAAATAAATAATTACAATACATAAATAGCGGCAATAAAGATAAATCTCATTATGATCAATGAGTTAGGCTGTAAAACAGAGTAACCATCCCTTTCCCACAGTTAAGTAGAGTTCAAAAACAGACTTGATCATCTTAATTGTACATAGAATTTCCAACTCTTATTTGGATTGTGTCTCACTTCTGCAGACACAATTTAGTCCTTGAGTGCTTGTCTTACTCTGGTTACAGTGCTCTCTATTCTGTAGAGCTAAACATGCAACTGGACAACTTCTCTTTTGACTGTTTCAGATAAGTCTGTTCCCTTAACAAATGGACATAGCCCTATCGGTTGAGCAAGAATCCAGATGACACTGATAAACTTGACGAACCTCCAAATCTTAGCCCTGCTCCTCTCTCAAACTGTCACAATTTGGCAATAGAATAGCTTCATGAAACACATCATCGCTCAAACTGTCACAATTTGGCAATATAACAGCTTCATGGAACCCATCATATCTCAAACTGTCACAATTTGGCAATAGAATAGCTTCATAGAACCCATCATATCTCAAACTGTCACAATTTGGCAATAGAATAGCTTCATAGAACCCATCATATCTCAAACTGTCACAATTTGGCAATAGAATAGCTTCATAGAACCCATTATATCTCAAACTGTCACAATTTGGCAATAGAATAGCTTCATAGAACCCATCATATCTCAAACTGTCACAATTTGGCAATATAACAGCTTCATGAAACACATCATCGCTCAAACTGTCACAATTTGGCAATATAACAGCTTCATGGAACCCATCATATCTCAAACTGTCACAATTTGGCAATAGAATAGCTTCATAGAACCCATCATATCTCAAACTGTCACAATTTGGCAATAGAATAGCTTCATAGAACCCATCATATCTCAAACTGTCACAATTTGGCAATAGAATAGCTTCATAGAACCCATCATATCTCAAACTGTCACAATTTGGCAATAGAATAGCTTCATAGAACCCATCATATCTCAAACTGTCACAATTTGGCAATATAACAGCTTCCTGGAACCCATCATATCTTAACATAAGCTCGCATCACCAAAATCTTTCCATTATTCCAGATCACATAATAAATTTTCCTACAATCAATCTTGAAAGATCTGCCTGCCATGCATTCTACTCCTGGCCACGGACGGGTCTCTCCAACCATGAGGCCAGACAACATCCTTGTGCCAGTTCTTCAGTTTTAGGGCTGAATAATTTAGGCGGATATCATCGATGACACCCAACGGCAATTTAGATGTTATGCTTGGCATAATGGGGATGCTATTATTCAGCGCTTAACAGTGCCCTCGAGGGCCACTTTCTATGGGCTGAAGGAGCAGAAGCTGGCAATAGCAAGATGACCAAGGATGCTGTAAATTAATCTCGATTCTTCCACACCAAATCCTCTTGTAGGCAGATTTTCCTGATCTCAGACAATTGCATACATGTCGTTTCTCCCTCCCAGTCAGCCTATCTTGTACTATTTTGCTGTGTCTTTACACAGACAACCACAAACACACAGACACACAGACACACACCAACAGACAGACAGCTAGAAATACAGTAGTGACGAGAGCATTCTAAGCAGATCTGATGTTAGTTATGCAACTTAGAAGGAGAGTAGTTTCTGTTGTATCACTTTACAATTTACATGTTACGAACTTCTTATTTTTCTCATCAGTTGCATATAATATTAAAAAATTAAGGCTTGCCCTTAACAATTTGGCCCATCAATCGATCTGCATAGCAAAATACAAGGAAATCACCAGCAAAAGAGAAAAGAAACTGCAACTGACAACCACTTAGAAGTGGGAGACAACAGGAAGAAAGCGACAAAGAAACAGAAGCAAAGCTGTAGAATGCAAATGCGTTGAAAGGCAGAAAATAAGAGAAACATGTGAGAACCGGAAACAACCTTAAAGCTAACAAAAAGTAGCAAAACAAAATCAGCACATGTATAATTCTAAGCAATGGTTCTGGAACCGCTGAAAAAGGTTAAAAGCTGACAAGAGCCTAGGTCGAGTCGTGTTGTGATACTGGGTTTTGGTTGGATTGAGCCGCAACCAATTAGATGACATGGAGGCATTTATAAGCGTCCCTCCCAGTGGCAGTGAGCACTGATTTAAAAGGTGACAGGATCAAAGGACGACGACAGCTAGAATTAGAAGCATGACAGCTGGAAGAGACAGGACTCATTAAAAGAACAAGCTGTCACATCTCTTAATTATCTCATTCAAGTCACCCAAATCTACCAAAGTCAGACATGAAATTTATCACAGATTCTCTTGTCCACTGAATCTGTCATATAATCTTCTACAAACTAAATACAGACATGCCTTCAGTTCCTCTTCCTACCTAACATTAACAGAAGAAGAAGCAATTTCTAAAGCTAAGCGCAGGGCACAAGCTAATCATGAGCAGCTAATTCACGAGTGCTTCTGGTTCCAAACTTAAAACTATGGAATGTACTTCTCAACACCTCAGAGTGTGCAAGATAAGGTGACAAGGCATCTGAACTGAACACACACCACAAAAACTGCAACAAACAAACTAGAAAGGACCCAGAGTTTGTACATTTTGGCTCTAATCACCCATTGTAAATTCTACAGCAATGTGTTGATGGATTTCAGATTAAAACAATGGTAAAGACAACATATCCTGTAATTAAGTCATTTATAATATTATGCAGTGCCATTCAACATGGGATATAATTACTTAAATGATTAAAAGTGCCTCTAACATCTGCAAGTTGACTACTTCCAGCTGTGTGTTCTTGTAAGGTCCCTTCCTCAGTGGAGCCCACGTCCGACAAAGGCCAAAGCATTTACAGGTATTTATCCAATGACTCTGAACAAATTTGGGCTGCATGGGCTAAAGGTCTCTGTACAAATCTTCTATCAATGGACAGAGCAGCTAAAACCCAGTGGTCAGAGAGGCCGTCACTCCCCATCCAAATTCCTGCTTGACAGGACTTCTCATTATGCACATGATAAGTTCACCTTCTGAGTGTCTTTGAGCCTGCTCCAGCTTCTCTGGATGCTTCTGTGGGATAAGCTGGAGATGCTGACTTTCAAAATTCTGAATAATGTGTTGGTTGCATTTAGGAGGCAACGCTGGATTCAATTGTAGAACAATGGACTGAGGACCATTGGGCAACAGTAATGGGGAGGCAGTCAGGCCAAAGCCACCCCAGCTGAACTAAAACAAACATTCATTCCTGTCTCAGGTCTCAAGACAGACAGATATTTAGAGCAAAAAAGTTCTTGGAGGAATGATTCCCTTTTCAGGCTGAGTACACAAAGGTTATTCTCAATAACATATAAAAAACATGTTAGGTGAGACATTAAAGCAGGAAAACAAGAGAGAGAGAGAGACAAACTGAAAAGCAGTCAGGTACTTTCCTGGTCATCAAAGATTTTTTTATATTATTATTACCAAAATTTTATACCATCCCTCTTCCAAAATATTTTGCTCAGAAGTGCACACACACGCCTCAACGGCACAATTGCAGTTGTACTGCAGAGCAATTGTGCGCGAAGGACTTGCTCAAAGTCCCTATACAGTGACTGACGCCTCGGACGAGGGTTGAACCCGCTCGCTCAGCACACACTGAATGTTATGGGGAGACAGCTCTAACCGATCGTCCACTGTGCCACACAAAGGTATATAATGTTCATCATTTATCCACAGCACAATGTCGAGTCAACACTAATGGCTTCAGCAAGTAACAGTGGCAGAAAATTTACAAGGGCTCAACCACAGACAGATGACATATAAGCCACAAGAAACCAGGTAACAGCACAAGGACACACACACATTTGATGTGTATTGGCAAGATAAATTACATGGTAATGTAATAAAACATTAATATACTGATAGTACCTTTCAAACAACTTCCAAATGCACAGCTACTAGGCATACTGGGGATCTAGGACAGCTACCCCCGGACAATTAACCCCCCAATACAAATCACCCCTGGACAATTTCTAGGGCATAACCGAGTAGACAATTTTCACCGGGTACCGAATCCGAGTATTTGGATGAACTATTTGCCGGATCCAAGTACGAACCGAATAGTAGCGGCAAATCTGGTCAGGGAGTAGTGGTGGCACTGGCCTTGAACATTTGGTACTCAATAGCGGCAAAACGCATGTTCCACACATGATGTTCATTTAAAATATATTGAAAGATGTACAAAGAATTGATCTTTTATCTTTCTTTGGGTTCGCAATTGCGTATTTTGCTTTCATGCAGCGCTGTCACTACCAGCGGGTACCATCCGTAGGCAAAGCGTAGTTAACCTGCCATGTGCACAGCTATGGAGAACTATCTATAGTCAATGCAGAGTCTATAGCAATATTCTTCATATAACATATTATCGCACTCTAGGCTATAACAATATATTGATTATTTAGTCAAATAACTGTAAAATCTTGTTATAAAATTTGAAATCAACAACGTCTTTACTCTCTACTGTTTACCATAAAGTGGGTGGAGCCAATTCCCATGGGAAAATTACTGATTTGGTTGCCACCTGGGGAATGCAACCAAAAGAAATTAAAATTTATAAATTAACATAATTATTCTAAAGGAAATTCAATTGAACGTTAAGTTCTTGTTTAATTAACCAACAACTTAGAAGTAAATCCGTTAGTCCTAAATTTATTTTATGAAAAAATATTATTTTATCAAGAAAATTATTTTTTTCGAAAAAAGCTATTTTTAGCTTTGTGGGTGTAATATTTGCCGAGGCAAATACTTCCGAATAGTCCAATATTTGGCCAAGGCGAATGTCCTAGGCGATTTCCGGTTATGCCCTAACAATTACCCCCCATGCAAATAACCCACGGACAATAACCCCCCCACCCACACCCCCATGTATAAATGTATGTATGTAATGCATGCATGTCGTGTCTTACCGTTATACTATTCAGAGGTTATTGTCTAGGGGTTACTTGCATCGGGGGTAATTGTCTGGGAGGGGGTTTGTCCGGGGGGGGGGTAATTGTCCAGGGGCAATTGTCCCATACCAGTAAGTAAATATATAATTATATACAACATATGCATAATAGCAAACTGATACAAACAATGTATAAAATATCGCATCTTTGGATTTATATGGTGCTTCTCTCAGAATAACTATTCAGAGTTGCTCTCAGCATGAAATCCCATGGGAAAAGGAAATGCTGTGTAGAGAGTGAGAGGCAGATGCTGAGAAGCCAGTCATTAGTTTAGTCCTTAATGATGGAGGAAGGTCATTCCAGGTAGACGATCCCCAACAAAAATGCCGGGTGCTGGGCCAAAAAGAAACCCTATATTGTGCTTAGTCCTACATGTAGGTACAAAAAGATCAAGACGATCAAGACAGTGCAAGGAATGAGATGAAGTAGTGAAGATATCGGCTTTCGGAAATAATCAGAGAGATATCTCAAGGAAGAGCCAAGATCGGCCTTGAAGGCTAGAAAGACTATCTTGCAGTGGAAACGCGTGGAGATAGGAAGCCAGTGCAAGACATCAAGCACATAATAACGTAGAAATATGCGCAAAGTGAGGGTGTTGGGCAATGAGCTATAGATGAAGCATTTAAAGCCTAAGTATATAATAAGTACATATATACATATATATACTTAGGCTTTAAATCTAAGTATATTTAAATATATATACTTAGCCCATTTATTCCTTATAAGCATAATTTATAAACACCAGATCCTTTCTATACAACACAGGACTTGGGATACATATCTAGTATTTAAAGAAACTGCGTGAGGACTACATTACACTGAAATTTCAATATGGATGTATGTGTGAGTGTGGCTAATGTATTGTATTGTACTTCCGTTTAATGATGCAGGCTGTATTATGCAGGATATCCAATGCCGAATGAAGAAATAAAATAATATGGTTCCCTGTGCAATGCTTTCGAGCAGCATTTTATAAATCTGAAGTTAGTGATTTACAAGAAAGTTCGTTAGAATGGGGTGTTGCCACAAAAAATACCTTAACAGTAATGCACCACAAGCATCACTAAACCTTTAAAAAATCCTAGAATTGAACTATACATGAACAAAAGTGATTTTCAAAATTTGACTGATTGCTTAATAAGTTTGGCTGCTTGATCTCTTGTTGTTTTCAACTTCAGGCGTCATGAACTACCGACTGCATGTGTGGATTACCGCAGCTAAATTTGTGTAGCAATAACTATTTTAGATCAGTACAGGGTAGATACAGCACCTAATAATGTCAGTTTGTAACTGCAGGAAACAATGCATGATGAACAAACTCGAGCTTGACATTGGATATGAAAGACAAGCCGATGAACTCATCTAGCTCAGGTTTTATTAAAAAGTTGGAGAGTTATATCTGCTTCTTCCTGCTATGTTGCTTTCTGAGAATTACATATCGACAAATTCTTGTAGAAATTATGTATAACTAAGTATATAATGCTACCTTTTGGTCAACTATCAGGTAGGCAAAGAATGAGAAAAGAAAGATCAGCGTTCGCTTCCATCATGATTGGTCTTGCCATCTTTGTGATATTTGGGGTTTTATTTCCAAAGATCACACATGGGCAAAGGTCAATTTTTCATCCACGGCTGAGACCATGCTACGCTCTATTTAGAGTTATATTGGAACCTGCTATAGTCAGGAAATGATGAATCATATATAGATGTTTACTTATATCAACATATTCATATATAGCGTCAACATATAAATCTACAGTGCATACAAGTCTTTAAAAGGCAAGAGCAGAAAGCCTCCATGATTAGTGCCAGATAATTACCTCCATGCAGTTAGTGTAAGTTTAAGTCTTAGTACTTATTGTGCAGGTGGCAAGTTCTTAACTTAACTGATTCCTGGTTCTTGCTCAGATAAAGAGTTTGGAATTTGTACTATTATTATAACCTTGTGATGGAGAACAATGCCAGTGGAGAGTAATACAATAGATCAGAACATCCTTATAAAAAGCCATTCCCCTATATCTTCTTTCTTCCTTCACTCCCTTCCAGATGTACTCAATCATCTATGTTGCTCTATCACCCAGTTATCAGCCGCCTGGATGACAACCATACACAAAATCTACCCACCCCTAAAACTTTCAAAAACAGAATTCTGTATCATCAGACTCTGCGAGCAATTAAAGAAACAAAACTATCCTATCGACCTTTTTCCAACATATCTCACCTTTCTCATGCCTTAATCTTCTCCAGTTCGCGATCTTGGAATCGTCCTCGATGAAAACCTAACCTTTTCCGGCCACACCCAGCTATCTTGCACCTACTATATGCACATCCAAGACCTTCATAGATTGTGCCCAAAACTTGATTACAAGACATAATACTTAATTACAAGACCCAATACCTAATTACAAGACCCAAAACTTAATTACAAGACCCAATACTTGATTACAAGACCCAATACTAGACTATGTGAACAATAGACACCTCAATTGTTCATTCCAAACTCGACTGCAAAAATTCTCTTAAAACTTGTTCTCAAATTACTTTATTTGCTAAAAGTCCCTCAGTGCATCTATTAAAAATTAGTTGTATCTCTCTCCAGGTCTACAATGCCCTTCAAACCTCTCAACCCTCTTATAATCGTCACCTATCCTCACCATTCACCCACCGATGCAACTCGCTCAGTCTAATCATCTATGAAATTCTGCAACACCTCCTTAGTCTATGCTGCATCCAGCTCTTTAGAATAGACAACCAAAAGTCTCTGCCAATACGCTTACCATCCTATCTCTTAATTTCACATCTTAATTTATCATTTTAATTAATTAACATTAATTTAACATCAAGAAACAAATTAAGTAAGACATTGAAGCTTTCAATCTTTGCTGCTATTCCCCACTCGCATCTAAAGCCAAGCACTTCACGCTATGCTATCTATTTATTTGTTTATTTGGAGGATTTATATAGCATCCCTTCAAGACATCTATCTATCCCAACATTTCACAATATTTCACTCCTGTGCCATCAAACAGTCCCCCATCATCAATGATTTCCACCGTAGATAACACCATGCTGTCTCATCATTGGCTTTACCAACCCAGGATTCTAACCTGACATTGGACCAGACTAAATAACCTGGATATTGCAGACATGACTCCATATAGCTTTGGTGAATAACATGACACAGCTGTGTGCTATTCAGAAACTTTTGAGATTAACTTCACATTACATGGTTATTGGGACAATTCTATCCTAGTGGCTGAACAAGATTTCATCGTTAATGCTGCTAAATGCCAACGTGACCCTAGGTTAAATGGAAACTAATTCAATTTGTCATACTCTGCATCTTTGCTAGTTCCTAATTATGCATTTTCTGCCAGAGCTACATTGTTATTCCACTATGCTTTCTGAGTGCTTTACAGGAAGGTCTTGGAGACAATGACATTTTAAAGACGTCATAGTGTGGCATATAATTCTGGCATCAGTTTCTAGTGCAGCGACATCTGCAATGATATTGACATATAAAGAATGACATTTGAAAAACCACATAGACCCCCACTTAGCACCCTCGAGAGGTTCTTATAAGGCACTATATAAATAGCCTGATATATACATTTATACATACATACTGACTTTTGGATCTTTACTGGCTGGCTATGGATGCAGTAATTGCCCAATAACAAATGAACATGAGAGTATGCTACACATTAAGATTAACTCAAAACTAACCTGGCTATACTTCCAACATAGAATAAGATCTCTTCATAGCTATAGCTGCTCACATCAGATTAGAGGCTGATCAGACAGGTCATATACATGTTGGATAGCCTAAGGAGGAGGCCACAGAATGTCAAAATACGAAGGATGCATTAAATGTTCAGTTCTGGGCTCCAAAATCGAACGTTCTCATAAGTAACCAAGAAACGAAGTCACATTTGAAAGCTGTATGAAATCAATTGAGGATTATTATCATTACTTTATGTGACTATTGCATGGCTACTCAAATCACCAAAATGGTTCTGTAGATGACAACCTGTAAGCCCTGCAGCTAAATTATAAATTCTTTTCTCGCAGCAATCATTTTCTTTATGACATCAACACATCTGAGTTGACTTGAGGTGTTGACGCCACAAAGCAGATGTCTTCCTCACCTAATACGATGCCACGAATGGGCCGCTGTCAGTTGCTGCACGGACACGTCTAAGCCATCACAATCTACAGCTTCCAATTTCCTTTCGGATTGCTCGCATTAAAGCCATGTAATGCAGATTCCCAGCACTAACAAATCTGTCACAGTCCAACTTCCTGCGTCAAAGATCATATCCGCCTCATCTTCTGCCTCCGATTTTCTCAAGAAATTTATTTACCACATTAGCAGCCAACCAAGAAATCAACACCAACTTTTCGCTTGATGCTATTGGCTTTCACAGATAAGTAAACATTGGGCAAAATTGATAGAAAACCATCCACTCACGTGACACTGCTGTTAGAAATTACTGTTACACATGCTATAAATAAATTTTTGAAGTCAAGGCGATAATTTAGCAAAGTATCATACATCGAAAACTTCAACTCATGAACCGCTTTTATTTTAAATGACACGTATCAGAATTTCACCCTCTGTGACTAACTGTGGTGTGTCAATTTGTCTAATAAACGAAGATATATCTATATATCTAAACTTTGAAACAGGTAGCAATTTAAATAATGCTGTAAATGTTAATGTCCTCTGGCATAGCAACCGTATTCGGCAGCTGACTCTACAACAACCCAACCGGTAGGTGATAAAATAACAAAACCGCGCATTTGCAAAACCCACCTAGTTTGATATTTTCCACAGCTCACCCCAATTATAACCTGGCATTCGGCTTGATCCACGATGCTTTTCCACTTTGATCTAACCATGTATCCCTCCTTCCATTCACTCAATCGTGATGTTCCAACTCAATACTAGATACCGATGCTTTAATAGCAATTGAAATGCAACTTCTGATCGACCAAATAGAAGCATGGACTGTTGTTTCATCATGAAGCAAAGGCTGATACTCATATTGCAAAAACAGACCATATAAGTTCTTGTATAAAAATAAATTCAATCAGACCAGATGCAGAGTTTTGCATAAAACTGCTTAATTAGAATGTTATACAAAAAGCTATACACACATTGCATAAAACTATTCAGCCACAAGCTACGTCTGTTCAGCCAATTCTCAGGAGTTTGTCTCTTCGATAAATATTTTTCAATCATCAAGTTAAGCAGCAATGCAAAATTGCCTGCTTGTTAGAAACCCACAAACAGTTTCCGAAAAGCAAAACAAACCTAATACTGTCACATAACGTATATGTGATGTAAATCTTCAAAACAATTTGAGGGCCCACAAAAGCCCCAGACCAGCTCACCCACCATTGCCACCTGTCTGTTTGAGAAATACGCAATCCTCTGGGCCACAATAGAGATTGTTATGATCCCCTTAACAGCTTTCCCAAAGAGTGGTAAAAGGAAATTACTTAAACACTTCAGAACTAAACTTCATTGATCAGCTTAAAAATGAATTGAAGCATGCAGTAGAGAGGATACAACTTGTAGGAGAGGGTCTTCGTGTTCAGGCTTACAGCATCAACAAAAGGAATAAATAATTGCTAAGCTTGACTAGCTTAGGAGGGAACTCCTTAAGACTAGTCTGGCTTTTGCTTAGTCCAGAAAGACTCAGCTGAAACGTAAACCTGACAGTGAAAAACCTCAAGTACAAAACCCATTCAAGAACTAAAAGCGGTCATCTATGGCTTAGAAGAAAGCCAGGAGAAACTCACAGAAATCGCATCTTCTCCTATATCTATACTGACAGAGGATAATTACGATCTCTAAACTACCAAAGCGCCACACATACTAACATACTCACTCTACTACCTGGATCATTATAATTATCTGCCTTAGATGTTTCATTTAGCCACGCTAGCTTGTCCATAAGAGCGCTGTTCGGCAACTGGCTTAACAAAGAATACTTTCACTTACTCACTCAAATACTCCAGAGTTCAATGATGATAATGATGGTAAAGCTTCTAACAACTAATTCGAGGAAGACATCTTATCATTATCTGTTTTCATGTATGTTTCAGAGAGTGAAGCAGGGAGACAATCAGCAATACAAGCTGCTGTGCATTTTGTATGCCAAATTTTTTCATTTTATTTGAATTGGTAAAAACTTTCTGTGAGGACTGTGATGTGATCCTTCAGGGATGGTGTGAAGGATGGAGAGAAAACCTGTTGGAGTGGGGAAAAAATCGCACAGGTGGGGCACAGATGGGAAAGACCTGCGTGTTGAGGAGTGGGGATGAGATTGTCACCCCGTGTCACCCTCTGTCATGCAGTGAAATGTTAGAGGATAAATGGCAAATAAGGATCAATTGAACAATTATCAACCCCATGACATTCTGTGCATTCAAGCAAGTCCTCTGAAAGGAAAACTAAACTCTTAGTCTTGATGAACTTACTATAATACAGACAGACAACTGTAACTCAAATACTAAACGAGGCCAACGCTCTTTAACTAGGAGAGGTTCCAATTTTACCATTTGAAAAAGTAAAGAAATTGAGAAACTAGAAAAATCAATGTTTTGAGGTTTATACTGATACTCAACATAAATTGCTTGAACGACATTGCCAATAAATCAGCTGTCAAAGTAGGAAATTACTTCTAAAAAATAGAAAAGAAAACGAATAATTAATTATCAGATGTGTCAGCATTATTCAAAATAATCGCAATTCAAGTAAATATTACCGAAATTATTACCGAAATTTGATAAAAATCTAGCAAAGACAATTGCTAGTTCCTAGTACAAACTTGTAGCACAGTATTGCCTAAATGCCTAAATGCACATGTCGTAAAAAGATCTCAACTACATTGCCTATGCAAAGGCACCAACATTGTCTGTCTGACTGCACTTCAAAATGATGTATATGGAAGACAGATTTCACTGATTCAGTGGATACTGAAACTTTCCCAACATGACTAAACAGCCATACATAAACATAACCCTGTTGGTGGCAAATCTTTCTCCCTAAGCCATTCACTTCTGCAACTCGCAACAAAGCCACGAGCATTGGCCAGGCAGGCAGGCATGTCATTTGGAAATCATCTAAATGGTCCGCTGTGTTTATAGGCACCTAGAGACTGCGTTAATTGCTCGGAAACGGGCTACAGTCGAAAGCACTCGGACTGTTGTTCCATTCGCTTAATTTGCTCAAAAACGATGCGCACTAATAGCTGAGCTATATTGATCGATGTCCAATTGTCCAGTGGAGAAGCGTCTATGAATTGTGCCAGCAGTGGGTGGTCGAGTGGGTGGCTGGGGTGGGTGGATCCGTCTGTCTCTTCCGTACCAATGCCATGAATATTTTGTTAAAATACCTGCTTAGCATCGACAAGTGGATGGGAGGCAGATGGGTCCGTGACAGCAGAACTGTCATAAAGCACAATAAACCTGTGGCAGAAGCGACGCAATCTGCATTGAAT
Source organism: Bimastos eiseni (assembly GCA_959347315.1). Taxonomy (NCBI): domain Eukaryota; kingdom Metazoa; phylum Annelida; class Clitellata; order Crassiclitellata; family Lumbricidae; genus Bimastos; species Bimastos eiseni. Next base: position 25,149,718 of record OY365812.1, on the reverse strand, counting down.
CCGACTAAATATGCAACAGCAGAAGAGATCTGAGCGTCCTTCTGTCAGACCATCCTACGAATGAACATGAATGCTCTTCACAGTTACACATTAGCAGGCAATTTCACAGAAAGTAAAGAAAACATAATAAAAACGAAACTCACTTATAAAACTAAAAAGGAGCGGTCCAGGTACTAGCAGTCAAGTAACCAATAGGATGAACTGAAACTCGACTCAGAACTCGGCTCAGCCAAGTTTGGTAGTACTCGGCATAAACTCGGACCCGATGTGACTCGACTTCCGTAATGCTATCCCTGCAGGCCTGCATAAATTCTGAAACAACAACCTCAGTCCTCCTGAATTGAGCCATCAAAATCACTGCAAATCTTCTGAAACAACAGCCTCTGTCCTCCCTGAATTGAGCTACCAAAATCACTGCAAATCTTCTGAAATAACAACCTCAGACCTCCCTGAAATGAGCCATCAAAATCACTGCATATCTTCTGAAACAACAGCCTCAGTCCTCCCTGAAATGAGCCATCAAAATCACTGTAAATCTTCTGAAATAACAACCTCAGTCCTCCGTGAAATGAGCTACAAAAATCAATGCAAATCTTCTGAAATAACAACCTCAATCCTCCCTGAAATGAGCCATTAAAATCACTGCAAATCTTCTGAAATTCATTTTTGAACTCCATGAAAGACATGCTGCACTGCCTCCAGACAGCATCTCATTCCAGATTCTGCTCATTCATGCATAGTGTGAACCTTGCTACATTGTGAAGTGAACTCCTAGAATACATCAGGATGTTCTTTTTTTGCACCATCTAGGCAATCACTGTGCTCTGCTGTCCATGCTACACACGTGTTCTGCATTACAATAGGTTTAAGTAAATACATCACACTTTCTTGAATAAAGTAACTCTCAAAGAGAGACAGCTTAAGAACGTTTCAAATGACATAAAATCGCACATTTCTGCATCTGTTAGATAGCAATGTTGTGGTGAGGTTTGTAAGAGGTGTATTTGAGCAGCCATACACATAAATAAATCATGCATAACTGCCAATAATCAATATTCTATTTCAAAGAATTTCCAAGTAGAAATAATTGACGTATGTTTTTGACCCTTCTAAACAATGATACAAAGACCTGAAATCAAACATCTGGAATTTCCCGCCTTCATAGTCACGACAGAAGAAGAAAAGCAGACACCTGAGGCTAACCCTAGTAGGAGGATAAGAACCGTCAGCCACAAAGTAGCAAGACTAAAATTCACAGAGAACTCCTTGCACTGGTGGTTCTTTCAAAGATGCACAGAGTTTAAGATAGCAATGGTTACCCTCAACTAGGGCATAACCGAGTAGACAATTTTCACCGGGTACCGAATCTGAGTATTTGGATGAACTACTTGCCGGATTCGGGTACGAACCGAATAGTAGCGGCAAATCTGGTCAGCGAGTAGTGGGGGCTATGGCCTTGAAAATTTGGTATGCAATAGCGGCAATACGCATGTTCTGCACATGATGTTCATTTAAAATATATTGAAAGATGTACAAAAAAATTGCTCTTTTATCTTTTTTTTGGTTCGCAATTGCGTATTTTGCTTTCATGCAGCACTGCCACTACCAGTGAGTACCATCCATAGGCATCACCACAACACATTTTTTTCCAGTGTTGGATCATCTTCTTATATTAGTTAACAATAGGGATGAACCGAGCGTCAATTTCCTACTGAGTACTGAGTTTTACAAGTTTGAGTTTCAAATATTTAAAGAAAGTCTCATTCTCTTGATTTTCAGTTTGGCAGTTTGCACAATTTTTATGAATTTTTTGGTTTTGCCTTAGTTTACACTTGAAAGTCATAACTAGTAAGTACTAATAGTAACAGTATTTGTGTTCTTAGTTAGGTCGATTTTCGTTTTGTTGACAAAATAATCCGATATTCGTCTTCAAAAACAGAATATCAGAAAATATCGGAATACCAATTTTCATTCAAACTTGGGCCCATTATTTGTCAGAGTCCAAGTTTATGCCGATTGCTACCAAACTCAGCTGAGCCTCGGTTTATCCCTAGTTTACAAGCCACAAATCTGGAGAAATCTTTATGGGAACATGATTTTCAGTTACAGAATTGCTGCCATTTAAGTTAGTCAGCAAAACTCATTTACTCCACACCGAATCAACTTAGTAGCATCATAAATAAAAAATTGAACCATGGCATTCACTGAAACCGCTCGACTGGAAACTAAGGACTATGTAGGAAACGACTCTGGAAGTTCTCTCATCTTCGTCTAACACAACCCATGGCATCGGTGCAACTCTTTACAAAAGTACAGACAAGCAATCAAAGCTGCTGAAACGATGCTAATAAGGCTTTGGTTCAGCTGTCGACAAGTTGCAATTTATTATGTGATCAAAGTTGGACACGGCACGCCATGCCAATAGCTGAAGAAACGTTGGACGAGGGTGTGAAAATTGAAGAGAAAATGAATTAGCAAGAAGACTTGGACACGGCTGGGAAGCAACGACATAAAACCTTTAGATGAAGGCGAAGAAAGCGTCAATGTATACAGACAATGAGGATGCCTAAGTGAGTTAAGGAACTGAAATAACATAAAGGGCATATGCAAACGCTGAATACGAAATCACACAGCCTATGGTGAACAGAATGGAAATATCGTGCAAGGACTGAAGCAAGATTAAATGCAGTTGAATGATTAATCCATAAATCTCTGAGTTTTGGTCAATGGTTCTTCTCATCATGCCTAACCACTTTAAATTCCTTTCTATCCCGTTGATTAATGGGTTGGTTTGTTCTGGCAGGATAGCTCAATACCATCCTCCTCTGACAGTTATCGTCGTCATCGTCATCATCATCATCATCGTTCAGTGTTAGTATTAGTAGTAGCTGCTCCAGTAAGTAAATATTTAACCTTGCAATAATTTGAGTCAAATATACACAGTTTACAAAAATTTGTAAAATGAGATTGTTTAACTGGCAACATTAAAATGCTACTTACTGAAATGGCAACTTGCCTACTTACTTATTACTGATATACTACTAGATGGCTTGAACAACAACTATTGATGTAAACCATTACTGCGTTTCATCAGGTAATTAACAACTATTATGAGCACTTCTGGCACTGACTGCAAGACAGAAAACCATTCAAAGGATGGCGATTTCATTGGTAGCATGTCCGTGGTCCGAAGTAGAGATGAACTGAGTTTGAATTTCTTGCTGAGTCGAAGTATCGAATATTTAAAAAATCTCATTCTCTTGATCTGTAGTTAGGCAGTTTGTGCAACTTTATGAATTTTTTATTTTGACAAGTTGCAACTAGTGAGCACTAATAGTAACAGTATTTGGGGTTTTAATTAGGTCAAATGTCATATTGTAAATAAAAATAACATTATTTGTGTTTTTAGTTAGGTTGATTGTCGTTTTGTAAATTAACAAATCCAATTTTTGTTTCAGAACAGAAAATCGGAAAGATTAATATTTAGACCCATTGTTTGTCCAAGTCAGAGTAATGCCAAGTACTATACGAAACTCAGGCCAAGCCATGTTCCAAACCACGTTTCGGGTCATCCCTACTTCGAAGAATAGTGCCGATAAAATTGCATCCGCCATATTTTTGGCAAATAGTAGAATTCTTACAGTAGTCAATATGCAATCGCTGTTTTTGTTTCTCTTCACTTATACGTAACTATCGTCATCACAATGTCATCATCTCCACCACCATCATCATCACAACTGTCATCATCATTATCATCTTCACCTCTACCATAACCATCATCATCAGAAAAGCATAAGTTTATATTTATGTCAGCAACCAAAGTAAATGTAATTTCTCCAATCGATCATAAGTCCCAAGAATTGGACGTTGGTGAGAGCTGAATCTAACGATCGACATCAAAGCACGAACATTGTCATTGCTGGAGAGGCACTTAACATTCCAAATGCCACCAGAAATCAGAGAAGAACTCATAGAGCAACGTGTCTGAGACACACTCCCACTCTCGACTCTAAGCCCAGCCCTTGTCGAACATAGAGGAAGACAGCGCAGACACCTAGGAGCAATATAAATGCAAATTATGATGCGGTGCGTCCGATTATGCATGAACAATAGACAGAAAATGATGAGGACTGATGAGGGTCAAGGCGAATCAATCATCCGTCGTCGGATACAAAGTCACTGTCTAATAGCGGGCACTTCTGACACAAAAACTGTACTCAGACTTTCATCAGTCAGTCATTCATTTAATGTAAGCAATTAACCAGTTAATTAACCAGTGATATCAGTTAATTATCAACAAGGAGTGGTACAGCGAATTCATTAGAAATCAATTAATCCTACGTCGAAATAGCCAATGGAGCGGTCAGTTGTTAGGGAAACAATTAGATGCCGGAAGGTGTAGACGATGGAAAGAGATGTGGCTGTCACTGCTGAACATCTTCCTTACAGAAGTTGATCGTGGATGGATTATGATTACGAGTCTGATGGAATCATCAGTAGAAATAATCAGATAAATGCAGATGACCGCTTGTCAACAGGAATCGTGAACCAGAGAGAATAATAGACACACTAAAGTGCAGTCCATAGCACAAGAAAAGAAAATGATAAGGCACAGAGTTACAGGAGAGCACTGAAATAGATAAGACCTCTCTAGAATTTCCAATCAAGAACAGAAATTGAAATAAGTCAAGTCAAGTAGCGAGCCCATCAAAGTATTGCAGCCGCTTCAATAGTCTGCCTCAGTGCTCATCAAACTGTGGTCCGTGGCCAAGTACAAGTCCCGAGTGATTGGTTACCGGGTCATGAATTGATGACCCGAATAACCGCTTTGTTTGCACTCGAATAAAATACCAATTCGTAAACACCATAAAAACCTTCGTGTTTACTTAAACAATAATTATTAATCTGCAATATTTAATACAGCGTTTGGCTGTTTGTACATAACGTGCCTTCGAGTAGATTTCTTGAATGGGTGCTACATAAATTTCCTAATGAATGAAAATAATGAACAGTTTTTACCATGGAAGAGTACCAAAAGTATGATTACAATAAACAGTGACCATATTTTAAAAAATGCAAAAATACTTACTTAATTTACTTCTTATTTTAACATGTCAAATACGTATGCTGATCTTTAACGCTTTGTTGACGAGAATGCACTCCACGCAACTCGGAGCCAATGCAACTCATCGTGAAAGCGTTAAAAGCAGTAGTTCACGGTAAAACAATAACTGGTCCTCAACATAAGGAATTTTGAGAAGCATTGGTCTACATTACTCCATGGGATATGAACTAGCCAGGATCATCCTACACACAAGTGAATCAATCTCTATTACATCAGACACTAAAATAATGAATAAAGTTGACTCTTTGGAAGAAAGTGCTTCAATTGCAGCAACAGGACAATCAGAACAATTAGCAAATTATAAGCGTATATATATATATATGTATACATGCAAACATGCACATATGTATGAATGTATGCATGAATGTATGTATGGAAGTATTCTTACTGGTATGTATGCATCTAGGCTCTTAATTTAGTACATCCTAAATGCATTGCACTTTTTAGTTTGAGCAAAACTAAGGAGTACTAAGACAAAGAAGTTCATACAATGCTGAGATAACTAGAAAAGTCAGCACCATTGGCCACTTGCGTACGTGTAGAGCCAAACCAACTGTGCATTCATGCAATGCAATAAATTACAGAACAAGTAAATAAACATTTGGTAAGAATTCTACGTAAATATGACAAGTATGCTCAGAAAATTAAAACCAAAATCTTCTTAGTAGCAAGACTGCCTTCCCACCCAGTAAGCATCTGCCTTTAAATGGAAAAGATACAGAATGGATATCGACACATAAACAGCGAAAGGCTGCAAAGATCTCAGCTCTGCCCTTCCATCAGCGACGTATTACGTATTTTCTCCGGATAATCCTAATAAAGGAGCGCATCATGATCGATTGCAGATAAAAGCAGAAGGATCACTGCTCTTCTGTTTGTCTATCTGTCTGTCTGTCTGTCTCTCTATCTATCTGTCAGTCTGTCTGTCATTGAGTCTTGTTACTTCTCTGTATGTCTCATAACATTTTGTCTGTGTGTTCATTAAATTTCCTCCTCTGGATGCTGATTTATCTGCCTTAACATCCACATTCGTCTGTCTGTCTCTTTCTTTGTCTCTCCCTCTCTCCCTGTTTCTGTTTGTCTATCTGTCCTGCTCTCTTTCAGATGTCATACATAACAAAAGCAACTCAAAAAAATATATTTTGGACAAATTCCCCCAACAGTTTCATAAAATTGAGCTGAAATGAGAATTAAATCTTCCGATAATCTAATATTTTATGATAAACAATGTACACATGAGGCCGCAAACAATTGTCACTGATACGCTTGCAGAATTAAAAGCCTCCAGCAGGTTAAGTACGTAGTTTCTCTGAATGCTAAACCAGTAAAAAACAATTATATCAAAAAACTGAAAGGTGTGTCAGCCACTCACCACATCGTCCATCAAACTTTTTCTCGATGTCCTTCATTTCCCGACAGGAAACTCTTTTCATTTCACAAGAGTTATCGTAGTCATGACCATCCATGCCACAGACGGGGGTGCTGCCCACATTGTCCCCAAACGTATCACAGTGCTCTGGACACAGACATCGGGCCGTGAGTCCGTCAAGTGACGGCATGCACTGAGCCCCGTAGCTGCACAGCTTCCCAACGCACGGGTCTTTCTGGTCATCTGGAAAGACGTAACAAGATGACGTACAGCCGGTGATGAAAAAGATGACAAACGTCTGCACGCTAGAAAATTCCCACATCTTCAAAGAAGATGTGATCTTGAAACTTCTAGGCATCGCAATCATCTATTCTGCATTTTGCCTAAAAGCAGCTGCTGCTCTAAAGCAAAACTACTAAAGACCAGTTGAGGTACAACATCTGTGCATCTATTCGTTCATTTACACCAAAGCAGCCGATATCTGACATTCGTGACAATTGCCGTAGCAACATTCTAGTGTCAGACAACATGGCAGATGCTGCTGCTGGTGTCCTTGCATTCGTCGATGTGTCAGAAACTGCAGGGGCCACGTGAGACGATGGAAGGAAGCCATGTCAGACGCAGCTGGTCGCTAAATGGAAGCTAGCGCTAATCCAGATGTGCAGTGAAACACCACCGGCAACAAACGCATTCATGCAACCATTGCGTTCGGTTTCATTTGAGGCTTGAGCATTGTCAAGTAATAAGCTATTGCTTATATTGTAATCACCATAATAATTACTATTGTCACATTGATTGCTATTGTTTTCAAAAAGAATAATTTATTTTAAATTATCATCATGATTATAAACAATGATCAACACAGACTTTAAAGCTGCTCATAAACAGGGTGTGCATATACAAATTATTACATAATTTATTCTTTCAAAAGCTGTAGAGAAAGAAAGACCTTAGCTAGAAAGACACTTTCCAGTCAAATCAGGAATAAGTTTGCCGTCTGAGTTTGCAGTTTTTAGGAGTCACAAGAATATTTTAAAACATACAATTACAATGCAATACAACACTCAAACATTTTGCAGAGCCACACAGAAACCACCTTACTCACCAGAGTTATAAAAAATTAAGTATACAGTAGCCAGTTACATTTTGTAGATCATTATATACATAATATTGGAAAAACACTGTAGACTAATTGGTTAAGTTTACAGTCATTAAATACACACTCTTAAAACAATCTCTGCCAAGAACATAATGGCCAGAATACCTTTGACATTATACATATGTGTTCCAAAAAGCATCTAACAGCAGCCTAGTCAGTTCAAATTTATATATTGACAAGATCAGAGCATAATGTATATTCGTTATATTGAGAAAAACAATCTGACAAAAACACAGAGTGACAACGGATACAAAAGATAAACAATTAAATACTTTTATATAATGATCTGGGGATAAATTGAGAGTTGTCTTTGGGTGGAAAAATATGGTGCATGCTAAAGGTCTTAATTGGTGAATGCAGAGGAGACCGAGTGGAGGTAGGAGTTGGTAAAGGACATACTTAAGGTGGTGTAACTTGAAGATGAGAAGTTTGGCATCTGATATGTTATTGATTTTGGAGACTGTTGGGAAGGACTGTTCTGGGTAGCAAAGGCGTGTAGCTCTCCTTAATAGGTGTTACAGACATTCTTTATTGTAAGACAGGATGAGGAGACACGTAGAAGTTTTGCAATGTTATGTTATGAATGGAAGAGGCAGAAAAGAAATGGGTTTGTTTGAGTTTTCTGATAGCATAAAAAGAGGAGGAACGGGTTACATTCGACGACGACTTGTTCCTCACAACAAGGTGATGTAGAGTGGACAATTTAGCAATTTCAGCAAATTTTTTAAATAAAGCTTATTTTACAAATTAGCAATTTTTCCTGCATAAGTATCTGCTCCGACAGAAATTACTTTAAAGTGCATAGGTAAACCCATTCAAATCTCTATATGTTTATTCACAGGCAACCCCTTAAAACTGCTCACCCCATAGTTTATCTCTCAGATGCTTATTCAGTTGGGTCTGGGTTGGCTTTCTGATGACTAAACCCCAGCAGCTAAACAGTAATCCTCAATAATTGTATTTCAATTCCATGATCTGTGTTTTTCCGGCTGGTCTTAAAGCTTTATGTGTCTAATCCCCTAAAACACTTATTACCTTATTACTTATACTTACAGGTAGTGACCATTAACAGAACAGATGCTTTGCATACCCGTGTTGTAGAACAAAGTAAGCAACACATTAGATGAAACCAGATATAGGTTTCTTAAAACAGCCTTCTTACAACAGTCTGATGTGTATATGTGTATATCTTCATTTAATTAGAAACAAACTGACAGACCACAGTAAGTTACAAAATGTCAATGTTCGTAGTTCGCGACCAGATCGGCAGTGAAGGTCAAGAAATTTTGTTTTATATTTATGACCAATTTTTTTACTGTAAATGATAATAGTTTTGTAATGTATGCTAAATTTCTGACTGCTGAATGATGCTTGCCTTTAAAATTAATTTTTTTCAACTCATCACACACATTCAAGTATTCCTTCACCAATCAGTCATTGCCTCACAAATCTTGCCTATTTAGTTTACTTACTTATTGAATATTGATAGAATCCTTAATCACTCATAGTAGCCTTTCCACCAATGCAGTGACCAAACAAATTCTAAAACATTTGTTAAATGACAATGATAGTCATTGGCTGCGGTCATTATTTAGGGCGGAGCTTATTTTTGAGTCGTGAAATACCATCCTGATACTGTCACGTGTTGTTCCTCTACTATATAAAAATCACATTAAATATGACTGCTACTGCTAAAATATTAAGAGGTAGCTCAATAATGCAGAGATGATTCTCATACCTCATAAACTGAGGCCGCTGGTCAGCATATTTAAAACTAATATTTTTTTTCGATTCATACACATTCAAGTATTCCTTCACCAATCAGTCATTGCCTCACAAATCTTGCCTGTTTAGTTTACTTATTTGTTGAATTTTTTTACTGCAAAAGACAATATTTTTTTTAATTCTTAAATTTGATACCGCCCTTCTTCCAACATCTATTGCTCAGAAGTGCATACACACGCCTCGATGGTGCAATTGCAGTTGTACTGCAGAGCAATTGTGCACGAAAGACTTGCTCAAGGTCCCTATCCAGTTTCGTAATGTATGCTAAATTTCTGACTGCTGAATGATGCTTGCCTTTAAAATTATTAAGCTCAGATAGCAGCACATTTAAAGGCAGCATTTCATCAGTTACCATGGTTGTACATTGGGATGGCAAACTCATTCCTGATATACTGGAATAGCAAAGGCTTGTATCTGGTAAAGGTGTTTCTCAATTGACAATATCTCGCTGCTGCTTATCTTCCATCTGGAACCGCAGAACCTCAAGCTGCTGATGTCTTTGAGGCAATCAAAGACTAGGACATAGCCAACATCAAGTCGAGCCATGCGTTTCAACACCACCAGCACAAGCACTGGTCAAATTGCTGGTACTAACTATATCACTGACATTCAGACAACACATTATGAAACAGATCATTGTTAAAGTCTACCACCCATGCATGGGGAACAGTGTATTCACCAGAAATCGAACTCATTTAGGGTTTTTAATAATCCTTGGGATTCATTGACATTGAGAATATGAACAATAAATTTAAGATGATGTTTCAAGTTTTGTAATAGATATTTAATAGAGAACCATCAAGTTCGCAAACAAATATCTTGAGTTAAGTCAGTCAGCTGAGAGGTGACTACAGACAATTCCAAAAACTGGTATTTCCATTCCTCGATGCAGTTCCTGCCAAATGAGTAAGATTCAAGTCACTTTGCAACATGCTTCCTGGAAATACAAAGTCATCATCTACAGCCTGAAGATTTTTTAGATGTTTCAGATCTAGTTCACACTAACTTCAGGCAGAAGAAGATAGGGGGGGCTACATGACGTGTGTATGTGTGTGTGTGTACCTCAAAGCTTGGTTTACTGCTCCTATAGCACCAAGTGCTCCATACAATTACTTGCTCCTGCTAAAATCTCTGCTATAGTAGTCAGCAATCCACTCTGCAATCTCCCCAGCAGCATCAACCAAGTTTTCTAAGCATTAGTAGTGGTATTTGTTCCAAGAACCTTGCTGCATGGCTTTCTTCAACAGTCCATCAACAGAGACTTGGTTTGATAATGGTGAGTTTCATATACAACAGAGACTCACATCAAGAGCAATATCAAACCAAGTGACCGACCTGGAGGTCAGGGAGGCCATAGAGTAATGTATACACGACACACTGGCATGCAACGCTGAGGAACTGGGTTCATTTCCCGTATCCCTCATCAGGTTAACTAGTCATGTATTCTTCGACAAAATATGGCATTGGACACTTGGACATTTCTTGGACAACTGATTTTTTGAACAACCATGTGCATAGATGACTGAACATTTAAATTAATAAGTTATGACTGAACATTTTCAAACAGATTTTATTGCTACTGAAGTGTGCTAAGTAAGTCAGTAATTAGTCTTAGTAGACCATTAGCAAACATGCAATAGGACAGAAGCTGTATAATGTAATGATAAAACATCGAAGTAATCATGTTGATAATAACATTATGTAAATAATAAATATGTTTGTGAAACATGTGTTTTAACTGAACAATATACAACATCCTAGAGACAATTCCCTTCCTGTTAGGGGATCCGAGTGCACAATAAAATGGTAACAATAGTGAATAAACAAATCACTTAGCACAATAAATTTCACGAACTTCATTGACTTTGAGACACTTGAGCTACTAAGAACTGTTTAATTTCAAAATCTTCTCTCATGTTTTTAACTTTCAAATAAAACTTTGAGGGTGCAAGACTTTGATTTTTTTCTTAAATTCTAAGCTCCACAGTAGTGACTGAGTGTTTAGGACACTGGTTAAACTGAACCTTGGGTTCACAAGTAGGCCTACACTGATGACATTCAGCAGTATTAAAGCCATCACTCTACTTACACATGTAGGTCCTATGCCTGTGTGCTGCTTGTGCCTTTGTCATGAACCGGAAAGCCTGTCCTTGTCCTTAAATCAGCCTCTGCTGAATCCTGCATAAACACAATACTCATGGCTGGGCACACATCAGGTATGATAAAAGACTGATGAGGGAATAACAAGTCTCAATACTCTGACTAGAATTCAAAACCCTTCGTCTGTGACCCATGTACACACATAAGTATGTATGTATAATACATGTATTGTATTTGAAATTTATAAAGCATCTCATAAAGTATAAGCTATTAAAGCTCCAAAGGGCATAAAAATGTCTTTAAGCAGCAGGCAGGTGAGGGAGCTACCCTAGCCGAAAAATGAAATCTTACACTGTAAAGAAGAGGAGCCCATTCACAAAGGAGGGACCCACAAAAGCAAAGATACTATGTTGGGTCATAGCAGTCCTTGCCCAACAGACAAATAGCTCCAGTCGAGGGTCTGGAGAGTGGAGAGGAAAGCCCTCTCCAACTCTGCCACTGTTAGCACTCTGGTAGTGTCAGTTCCAAGCCTGGATAAAGAAGGAGGGTGAAGCCAATGATCCTTGTTATCACACAGTGTTGTTAGGCTGAAACTACTACTACTACTACTTCTCCTACCACCACCCATACAACTACTACAACTCTATCCATCTCCTCCTCCCGTCAAAAGTGTACAGTTTGTGTATTCATTATATCTGAGTTGTCTAATGGACCAGATATCTTGAATCAACTTTCTGCTCTGCTGGGGGGGATATGATCATATGAGCCTCCACCGACCGAACCCCCAATTGACAGTCCAGCATACTGACAAATTGACAATCGCGCACCACTTAGCTAAAACTAAAACTAAAAATACAGAGAGCATGCAAAATGATGGCAGTCAGATTTGTCTGTCCCAGCATAGGTGGAGACTTGGTTTTGGGTTTAGGAGGGACAGGTCGACAAAATGCGGTTTGGGGACAGATTGGGAAAAACTTGCAGTTTCCCTGTAGACATGGATGCAGCAAAAATCATGCCTTCAGTGGAAAACACAGTGGAAATTCATGAAATATTTCTGAAATATTGGTGGATATTCCCTCCACCTGAAATTTCGGAAGGGTCCATCCCCTCTTGCACCTCCTCCCTAAGTCTCCGCCTCTGCGTCCCAACTCAAATAATTTCAGGAAATCGTGCTCAATTTCAGTAAAAATGTGCTCTCATAATTATGCTTTCATTCATTGTTGCTGGAATTATAGGTGGCCAATATTTGTCATTTGTTCCTACTATGGCGCTTAGCAACGCCTCACTTGGCTGCTAGGATAACTTCACATCACATTAGGTGCAGACACAAACTATAAACACCAGTTGCAAAATGGAAACTTAGTATTTTCATTCAAAGTTACAACAGTATAAAATTATTACCTATCTAATTTATGAAGACATTGATGAGACTAAGAAATTATTATTTTCATAGCTTTAGTGACATGTCAACCAGTGTAGCTGATGTCATAGTCAAGTGCTTAAAGTTCTTCCTTGATACAGGCACTTTGTATTAGTGTTCTTTGTATATTCTGGCTTCTCCAATAGTCAAACATCTCTCTCTACCAGTGTGTGAAAATTTATATCTCGTACAGCATGCACATGATCCACATCAGATTCCTCGCAGAGAGTATTACGGCCAGTGCACTCTTCCTAATGATCGAACCACCATTCGTCTGCTATATAAACTTAGTTCTGCATTACGAGATGATGGCCATGGGTGGCGAAACCACCACAGGCTTATCTGGATGAACTTGGTCAACATCCACCAGTGCCCTTCAACACTGTGAAAGTCAGGCTTGCTGCCACGACAAGAAGTAGACTCAAGGGACTACTGGCTTACACCGCTGCAGATATCCTGACATTGCATACAACTAAGATCTTTGGTGTTTGACGAGCCACAGACAGCTCTCCACCACCATTGTGCCACGTCTGTATCACCTTAGTTGTACTGTTGCATGTTTGCTAACGGCCAGCGCTACAATGACTCTTGTTCGTGCCTTCATTACAATTTACAAACCGCAAATTATTCTGGTCTTTTGGTTGTGTTGTCTTTTTCATGGACTGTGAGCTGCAGTGCGCCTTATCGACCCAATATCAAAATATGATCATGTCACAAGATATGTTGGAATTCTGCATTGGCTTCCTGTCTGACAGCGTGTTGATTATATAGTTGCCTACCTAGCTGATATGATGGACCCGTGGAAGACTCCCTTCGCCTTAATTTAAAACTAGTTTTCATTCTGCAAAAGACACCTCAAAGTTCAATAATTATTCTCATTGCAGTTAAGAATTTGGATACCTAACAGCTCTTTACATGGCAGCTGACTAACTGTGCCTCAGCAGATTCACATTTCTGCATGACCTTTGGTGCATTAAAAATGCTTGCAATAATAAATAACAATATGCCAGAAATATTAAGCTGGCCTCCGATTGACAAAGAGATCCAAATAATGTACCTATGTGAACTTGTAAGATAGGCACTTACATATATAGGCATAATAGGTATAATAGGTATAATGCCCTGATACATAAATACATACATACATACATACATACATGCATACATGCATACATACATACATACAGTTATACATAGTTATACATACATCCATACATACAGTTATACATACATACAGTTATACAATTATACAGTTATACATACATACATACAATACATACATATATACTCATCATTAAATACAGATAAATCATTAAACACAGTAAATCCTAATTAATTACTAATCACTACTATACACTAAACTATATGTTGAATAAAATGGTGCATATGACTGCATTTAGTTAAGCTTTGTTTCTTTTTTTCATTTGGTGTCTTGTTGCATTTTAGGATTAATTTTCCATTTATTAGTGTGATCTAGTTGCTGCATGGGGGTCCCTATTTAGCAGGATTCACATCCCTTCTGGGGCTCCCATTGTAGCCAATATAAGTTTGCTTGTGCATATTGCGAGATGTACTCTATTCTGTTGTTGGCTACAATAAAACACTTTTTTTATACATACATGCATACATACCTACACACACATACATACATACATACATACATACATACATACATACATACATACATACATACATTCAAAACCCAATCGATGCTTGCTGGGCACCAGTAACAGCATTGGCAGTGTGAATACACATGCTCTTTCTCTCATTGGTCATTTGTCAACATTCACCTCCTTCAGTCTATAGCACCGAATCTCTCTAAATCATGACACATACTTTCAAGGGCCAATGACATAGGTCGTCAGCCAGAAAAGAAGGTGAAAGGAGAAGCATTGCAATGATGTAATAAATCTGACACCTCTTGATCCTCACTCCCTCTCTTTCTCTCTCTTGCTCTTTGTCTCTGACTGTCTATCTATCTATCTGTCTGTCTGTCTGTCTGTCTGTCTGTCTGTCTGTCTGTCTGTCTGTCTGTCTGTCTGTCTGTCTGTCTGTCTGTCTGTCTGTCTGTCTGTTTCTACCTCTCAAATTTTTCATTCATTCACATCATATGTCCTGATTTTGATCTGTTAAGGCTTATATTTTCAACATCAATTCCTGCTCTAAAGAGTTGCCTGATCCCAAAATGTAGCAATGTGATTGCTATGGTCCATTAAATGCACGAGTGAGAATCATGATACTATCTCTGAGAAACTATCATGTTTCTATAATGCTAAACATATGACCTGCTGATTCAACATATCTCAATGACTAAGATCATACTCCCTACATAACTCATCTCTAACAAGGTGCTATGATATTCCTTAGCATTGACACACATAAAGAATGTAGTAATACCGGATTTGATCAGATTACTGACTTAGCACAACAAAAGAATTCATTACAAGGCAGTGGGAACTGCTTGGTGAAATTGTAAGAGATTTCTACACCTCATCTGAGGTTCAAATTATAATTCCTAGAGGATGTAGCCATCAGCAACAAATGATCTAATGCCATATGAGCCGCATTGAAAATTAAATAATAGTGCAATGTCATTCGTCACCATGTGTAGACTGCACACTTCATGATCTACGCATAATTTTTCTCACACTGTTCACTTCCCAAGGTGCATTAGCACCTGCTTCTGCCTATGACAAGAAGCAGATCAGTGCAAACATTCTGCTGAAGGCTGCAAAAGAGTATTCATGTTATTATCATGATCAGACTTGCCAACCGTCAATCACAGGATAAGCACTGTACCGATTTGCTGTCATGTCACTTGTCAAATCGACACAGTGACCAAAGACAAGACAATTCAGATTCATGACAGCAAATTTCCGGCCACAGACATAATATACATGTATATTCAGCCATCAGTATATCTAACCAGAGTCCATTGTTGCAGATTTATCTGTTCAAAGGGTATACAAGAAATTTCTTTAACACCTTCCTACCAAGAGCATTAATTACAATTACTCTTAGCATATTTAAATCCCCATGCAGATGAATTAGTTAAATATTAGTCAAGGAATAAAGTTAAATATTAGTCATGTTAAATCATATGCTTCACCATTGAAACAGCTGAGAAAACAATAAGCCTCAATATGTAAACACCACAAGCAGCCAAAATAGTGCATTGACCTCTCAAGACACTGGTGCAGATACATTGTAATTAAATTTATCGCTTGCACCAGCCATACAAGATGCAAAGCGAACAGAATGCTCAACAGAAAATGGCTCACAGACCACAGTCAACTAAGCCCTTCATGAGCTGGATGCAGACACCAACCAGGAGATCCCTTCAGCACAGATAAACCTCCAAATAAATGTCCATATCCGGCCAGAGAACTCATCGGATATCCCGACTGAACACTCTCTAAATCCTCAATTTCAACCCAGGTGTCAAAATCATCAAAGATGATCATAAAACCCTTTGCGAAACTCAGGCCAGGTCTGCGACATTTGCAAAGCACTGAATATTTACATGGCCAACACCCGACCAAGACAACTGTAACAACCATACACATGACGGACGCCGTACGATAGAAGAATACAATGCATTCGAGTGGTCAAAAGATTAATGCCCTATGAAAGTCAGGAACACGCATCATTTCACGATCATCTCTGGCGCACGTAATGTCGATCAGCGAAGCCACTTTGTGTTACCTAGCAACCAACAGCCAGTACTCGAATGACGGGCCATTCTTTACTCTTTACCGTTTGCCATCTTTTCCAAACTGTTAAACCATATAGGGAACTTCAATGTGTGATCATCAAACACAGAAGCCCAGATATTCAACATATGTCAGTTTTTGCTTTAGCACTCATTTTGCCAAAGGTAACACATTCCCAGTAACTTGTTCATTGCCCACTTAGTTCAGTCTGAGAGAACTATAATTTCAAGAAAGAATACAACAGAATACAACTATCTTAGGAACGTATTTAATCAAGAAGACGTTTCGCTTTTGCTCATAACATTGTTGGCTGGATACCCAGAAGTACTGAAACACAGGATGGACAGCTAATGCTCATGAGACACATCTACTTTGCCCAAATAAAGCATGAATACTCTCCGGTCTTGATAGGGCAAGCCCTATATTTAACATAGTGAGCAAGGCAACTTATTAATGCCATGCAGTAAGGCTATTTGCATGATTGGGACATTGAGTCTTGATTGCTTTGGAAGTCAAAGCAATAAGATGACACAGCACATTTACTGTGCTCTTGACACTGGCAGGCAAGCAGAGAATTCGCTTAAAATCTGTATTACTCATCTGTCATGTGTAATTAACAAAACATTGCACTCAAATCAATCGACCAATCTCTGCTCCTTACTCACCCCATATGAGCAAATACTGCATTCGATCGATCAAGGGATAGCATGACTCTTGCTGTGCCTCAAACCTGAAGACATCATTGGTCTCTGGGGTTTTCTCAGTGGCTCATCCAAACAGTATTGTCTTCTATTGTCATTCAGAACAAAACCCACAACACATCTGTTCCAGTTCATATATCCTCTCTCAGCCAAAATACCCAAGAACATCAAATGTATGTATACGAACATTTATATAGCGCCCTACAAGAACCTCACGAGGGCACTTACCGAAGCTACCTAACAGTTCTGAAATAACAGATGGGAGCTAACAGGGATACCTGACCGTAATATGGATTTAATAATGTGGCCCACGTGTTGAGTACTGTTCGAAAGCACTATGACTGTGTTCTGTCTGAAGTAACCATCGATTGAGCCTTGTGCTTCATAACCATAATGAAGTAACACCAGTCATTAGATCAGTATATATTTTGAAATGAATTCAGTTTCCATTTAGTGGAGGGGAGAGCATTGTAGCCAATTGGGTACAATGTGAATTGGCTTGTAACATGGAGATCTTCCCCTCTGAGGGATATAAAATCTGTAGGGATACTAGGCATGTCGTTTTGCTCACAATTGTTCTGCACCATTTATGTCACTTAATATGGTCCTCTTTGCCAATCATATTACAGCTGAGCGGTGAAGGACAAAATACTGTTTATAATAAAAGTAGAAATGCATTTCATACAAGTATTATACATACAAATACTAGTAGAAATACGTGTGTGGGAAAAGGCATATTAAATACTGAGTACAAAATACTGTAAGCCAAAGTTTATCACAGATAAAACAACAAATTGTATACAATTGAGACTCAGACTCATAATATAGAATTTTAACACCAGCAAAAGCATTTCTTGAGTTCAGGATTCTTTATATGGAACTTGGGAATTGGTCTTAATTATCAGCGGTTGCCCAAAAATATGTGTCATTTAAGTAATTACGTCTTGATAATGAAATTAGAGATGGTCAGTTGAAAGGTAGCCAAGAACAGCCGGTGACTTCTTGGCTCCTGCTCTGCCTTCTGCTGTTCCGCAATTGTTTTAACCATGTGACTGTGAAGGTGATGTTTGTATGGTCAAGGCCAAAGTCTGACTAAATATTCATGATGAGTTTGGCAACAATATCGTATGGTTGATTTCCCTTCAAGGTTCAGCATGCCGAAGCATCCAAGAGTCTCACAGGGTCAGCTGCGATCTAGTGAGCCGTGACTCCAACTTAGCTCTTCTTCCCACAACTCAAAATATCTGCTGTGACGCACACTGCTGTCTGTCCCACAAGCTGTTGACCAGTTTTTGACCAATGCAGAACAATTAATAACAGTCCCAGAGGGGTTCAGATAGGGGGGGTCCGGAGACAAATGCCTCTAATTTAAGGTAGGGGGGTTTGAGTCTAAGGGGGAATATCTTGCCTTCCTGACATTTGAGAGAGGGCGGAGGGTTTGCCTTCATCACTTAGGGGGAAATTGATGCCTCTGAACAGTCCAACAGTAATTGCAATGGTAAGCTCCAAAAATTCTAAAGCACCACTCAAAAGCCAAACACAGGGCACCAGCTTACTCATCAGCACTTAGAAAATAAGAGGGGTTGTCAAAAGAGTAATACAGAGGAGGCCCAAGTCTGGTTGCCAACTGGGACAGAGTAGCTGTTAGGCGGGTGTTGCTTAGGGCGAAAATGGGAAAGCAGAGGATGGACAAGTTAGGGCATAAGTCCTTGAAAAGATGATACTTCAGCTTTGAGTGAAAAGCCTGTGGGGTGATAGATGGAGTAACCTGAGGCAGATGATGGTGGGTGACTGGCATTGATTAATGAGGAATTGAAAATTTCCCTTGTGCGGACCTAGTGGATGCTGCATGCAATTTTCTTCTTACTTGATATTAGTGCGAAATAAAAGTGTTTAAAGAAATTATTTTAGCTTTATAATTTAATGCACAAAATACTACAAAAATCATTTTATACTAACAAAACTATTGTAAGTAAAAGTATAAATACGGTTGTTCCATTGTATTCTAAGGCAAATAAACATCTGAATGAACAACAAGGAACAAAAGACAAGAGAGAGTTTTGCAGTGCCATCTTTGCATCTTCAAAGTCAGTTAAAATAAGTCAGAAACAACAAACTGAATGTAAGTGAGGCACAATAACTCAACCTTAAAATAACTTATGCTGACGTAAACGATGCAAATGTTTACCATCGCAGACAAGGAAATCACACAACATGGTAAAGGCGAATGAAAAACAAGCATATTCGGTGACCCAAGAAACGTTAATTATCAAGTGCTGGATAATGTAACTGTTGCACACATCAGACGAACGGAGGGCAGAATCGCAGTCGAAGTCTAATCTAGAAGAGCAGGACAACGGAACGAGACATCGGTCGGCAGTGACTTTAACAGACTGCATGAAGGCAGACTCGCGTCAATCAGACTGAAGGGTGCCCGATGACTGGCGATCCCGCAACCACTGGAATCGGTGAAAAGCCGTGCAGCTGAGATAAGCGCACTGAATTCCACCAAGAGAAATCGACTGATTGATGGGTGTGCCGGCTTTTAAAATAATCGTCAGATGTCAAATTCCCAGGCGATGAGCTTTTGAGTTAGACCTTTCACGGAAATTTAGGAGTGGCTGAATGGCTTGTCAGAGCTCCGAATTGGACTGCCAAACGCAAACTCGTTTATTCCGCTTAGAAACGGTCTCCTTATTTAGTTTACTTCTTATTTTTCATTACTTCTTATGCCTTTCAGTGGCACTCAGAACTCATCCAGCTTAGCTAAATGCATTCTCCATAATAGTTTTTGACATTTTATGAGCACTTATGGTTTTGTGTCTGGCCAAAGATTACTACATGAAAGAAATGACTATTGTTTATGGGGGTTGAATAAACAGAAGAAGAGGAGCAGAAGTCCCTGTAGTCAGGCTGACTACAGGAATTTGACTGTGATCAGCAGCCATGGGTATAAAGAGTTAGCAATTTCCTTTTCTTAGCCTTGGCATATGAGGGAGGGCAGGTGGCCAATCCTCTCCCGTACCATCTCATTCTCCCACCAACAGTTTACAGACCATGTACTCATCATAGCCGGGTTGGCTGCGGGTATATACATGGAGCAGAAATCTGTACACAAATTTCTGCCCTGGAGGGAATTTAAACCACCAGCCTCACAATCGACAGTTCATCATGCTAACCACTACACAATTGAGTACCCCCTCCCCCCATTGCAAGCCACTGAGTTGAATTCAAGTGAAAATACACTTACTTCTCCATTTAATCCATAACCTTTGTCTTCCA
Organism: Bimastos eiseni; assembly: GCA_959347315.1. NCBI lineage: Eukaryota > Metazoa > Annelida > Clitellata > Crassiclitellata > Lumbricidae > Bimastos > Bimastos eiseni. The sequence continues at coordinate 25,129,064 of OY365812.1, read as the reverse complement.
TGCTCTATAGATAGTTTGGCACAAAAGAGAATTCCATTTCTTCATCAAGAACACAAATCCGAGTATTGCACATGGGTCATTGCATCACAGAATTTTTACATTCCTGCTCAAGCTGGAGTATAGTGGAGGCACTCGGATACCACGAGATAATGGAAGAGGTGCCAATTGGATATCTGGATTTGCAAAGAAACTTTTCATACATAGTTGCATTGAGAAGAGATCTGAATTGAAGCTAAATGATTTATTCAAATCAGCTACTTCAAATTAAGATAAAATTGGTAAAATAATTGCTTTAACTGAAAACAATGCATACACAAAATTAGGAGCAACTAATTTATGCTGACCATAGCCAGAATCAAACTCATTCATTAAGGCATCATCAATTAATTAATTATTTAATTAATTAATAAATCCACTGCATGAACCGATTCAATTGACAACACTGATGTGCAGTTCAAACGAATGTTACACATGCTTGCTTCAAAAATGTCTTTCAATTAACTTTACAGCAAGAAGCAATACTTACAGGCTGCTGAAATAACTGGCAAATTGGCCAAGTTCAACAACCTGCATATTTCATGAAAAGCAGCCTTATAATGGCTTAAAAACAACAAGTACGGTCTAACAACATATGCAACCATACTGGTCGCTCTTGAACCTTAATGCTGTACAAATGCCTCACTTGGGAATTTCATGGCTGAGGCTTAAGCATCACTACAATATAAATGTGCAAAAGCTTCAATGCTATCCTGATTTTAAAAAGACTTTTTTTTTGGCATGTATGATTGCTTATCAAGACAGTAAGAGAATTGACTGACAAGAATCATCGTTCCAGTTGGAAAATGATATAAGTAAAAACCCTGAGACAAGATATGATGCCTACAGTCTGTATCTCCACTTTGTCCATCACCAGCAGAGCTAAAAAGTGGCTAGGCCTTTTACTGACTTACTGACCAAGTTCTGTGATTCTTACCATGCTTTCCTACCTTAGAAAACAGAGTGCCTGAAGGCATCTGTCACATCTCTGTCCCCCTTGAAGTTAGGAGACAGTTACATCTTTAACAACAAAGTCTGCAGTTGCTAACAAGCGAACACTTAATAGGTTAGAGATGAGCTCATGCAACATGTATTGTTTCAAGAATATCAAACGAGATGTAAACTAGAGTCTAGACAAGTCAAAGTTGCATCTGTACAAATGATCAATCAAATTTTATCAAACATTAGGTGTAAGTGATTAAATAGTTACGATGATATATTACATTTAATAACAATTGAATATTGTGGAAACATGTTAGCATGTCTGAAGCACTTACTAATGGGAGGGGCAGTGATTTTTAAAAAGAACACCTGATTGTAAATACCACAGTGATGCATGAGAAAAGTATTTTATTTTGGTATTTATAAGAAAAATACAATATTCTGAGACTGTTTCTTTTCCCATCTAGATTGACTGGGGCAGATTGCAGAAGTGTTTGCAATGGTCAGTCAACATAACTTGGTTCCAGAGCATTGTAGTACATATGTTACAGGCAATGGGATTTTGTAAAATGCCTAGGCAATTTGTAAAACCCTAACCCTTAACCTTAACCCTAACCTTGACCCAAACTCTAATCCTAACCGTAAATTGGTAATTTTACATATTGCCTAAAATCTAAGAAATCAGGCATTTTACAAAATCCCTGTTTTACACATTGCCTGTAACACATACACTGTAATTAGAACTGTGTAATCAAATAAGATTTTCATGACCTCGTGAAGACGATGGAGGATAAGCTACATTTCAACACAGCTCAGCTGGCATTGAGAAACACAGCTGATCATACAAACACTAAAGCACTTCATGACCAAAGCACCACCAGATGGCGTCGCATCCTACCTGCACGAGTCATACAAGATGCTGCATCCTGTCTCACAAAGAATTGCAATGCATCTCCATTTGCAGCATATCCGTATATTACAATCTCAGTTAGATGTATTAGTTTACATGAGAAAAACACAGGTGGAAGTCTAGAGGGCACTGTGAAGCACATGCTGCCTTCGCTGTAGAAATGAAAGCATTCTGACAGAAGACTGAATAGAGTCTTAATTAGTCCCCTCATTATCTGGCATCACTCTCTCCGTTAGCAGTGCAGTGAAAGGCTGCACAGAAGCTCCCTTTTGAAAAAATTGTAGGTTCAAATCCTAGTAGTCGATAAATTGCACTTCTTCAAATATATATTTCTTGATCAATCAAAATATTGGTCAACATTAAATATATATAATTAATATCATGGCTTTCCAGATGGACTGTGTAACAATGTAGGTAACATTTGTCAGTAAATTTTGTGGCTTTCAATAGTGATATTATACTGTATCATTGAATGATTACATATCAATCTCTATTCCACAAAACATTGGTAGCACAGTACAGACATATGAAACAACAAAATAGAAAGAACATGAACTCAATCACTTCTGGTTTGAGAGAAATACAGATGCTTATCAAAGCTCATTAAATTATTGAAGAATGGGTGACCTTGTTTGTTTCACCGACTGAAACCATCAAATTCTGTTTAGGTTATTAATTTTGAATGCCACATGCTCTTGATAGCATAAAATTATTCCTTCCTTAAAAAGAATTTTTGAGACAAGAATCAATCTGACATTCACACAAGCATTATAGTTGAGACATGAATGAATCTGACATTTACATAAGACATTATGATCATCATATGAAAACCTATGTAGACCCTTGAAAGTCCAGTCATTTGAAAGAAATAATAGACTGATGCAAACAGCTGCCTGTATCAAATGCCTATCAACTGACTACAGGGCCGTACCAAGCTAAAACTGCGCCTTATGCCTAGCATTAATCTGGTGCTCCCACATTTTGTTGCCTGTCTAAATTTTGAATAATAAAAAATTCATTAACAGACAGATAGTTTTTAGAAACTTCATTTTTGAACGATAATAATAAATACTTTTTAAAGAAACTAAATATAATGATATATAGATATATATATTATTGAAGTCGATTAATTATAATCAAATTCAATTTGGATGACCCTGCTAGCGGGATCTCAGTCCCTTAAGGGTTTTCCATTATTATTTTATTTATTACTCTGTCAAGGCATTTATAAGACGACAAGCCGGGAGCCCATCATAGACCCCTATATGGCGCTGCAGTAGTCCAGTTCCATCATAATTTTCATATAAGCCTACAGGATGTAACAGCCACCAAAATACTTTCTTAGTTGCATGTCTCAACTGTAATTTTAGTTTTTTATTTGTGAGTAAAGTAATGCCATATTTCAACAAAGAATGAATATATGAAATAATTAAAGTTATTCCATCCAAAAATTTGAGCTCCTTCTATATTTTGTGCCCTGTGCCAGGGCACCACTGGTAGCGCCCTTGGTACGGCCCTGACTGACTATGTCACTTAGACGTATCGACTGACTTACTGACTTGCTATTGACTTTTTAAATAAACCAGACTAATGACTGTGCAAATAATATAAAGGAGAATTTATGAAAGGAAGTAATAAACGCATGTGAGTTTTTAAAAGGAATAAAACTTCTGACTAATGTTTTGCATTTGCTGCCAGTGTCGCAGTGAATTTCATACAGTATTGCTGCTCTTGTTTCGCATTGTATCCTTGGTTGTGCTCCATCTTACTTGCGTGATCTTTGCCGCCCAGTGTCTGACGTCACAGCGTGTCAGGTGCTTCACTCTGCGACGAAGAGTGAGCTCCCAGTTCCACGTGCTCGCCTGGCTATTAAGCAGCGCCGTGCTTTCTCGGTTGAGGGCCCTTCAATATGGAACCATCTCCCATTTGAGCTCCGCTCACTGCTTGTGGCCCAACCGTCTTGTTTTTACAAGTCCTTCAAGTCTTTTTTCTTTAGTCGTTGATGGGTTGGGAGCGCTAGTAAATAGGTCTCTTGAAGGGGCGCTATATAAATGCTTAGAATTAATAATGAATGACTAAGTCTGAGGATACTTTAGCAGTTGCTTGTTCAGCATGGAATCCATTCCATATTGATTAATCTTGTGGTTAAAACCTATTTCAGAGCAAGGCATTCTTACTACAAAAAAATCATTCAGTCTACAAGCGCCTGGTCAGGAAATCTAATTATTTTAAAGTAATTCTTTATTTAAAATCAATGATGAGCAAAATGCTCTCAATCTTGACCCACCATCTGTAACTATTTCTTCCTAACATTTACAAAATAGTAATAGGACTATGCCAGCAACAACATAAATTATGTAGTTTCACATTTGTACCCATTCTGTCAGCCAGCTGCAAATCCCATATACAGCAATCGTAAACTCAGCTAGGTTAATACTCATTGAGAAGTACTTATACAGGCCTTGGACGTCTTTTCATACTTACATATGAACTGATTATTGTACAGTCTTACTTACATACAAATCGACATTGCAACTCGGTAAACATGCTCTGCATCCTCAGCAAGTGCTATTAGTTAGAGGCCTATATTAGGCCAAGAACCAATTAACTCTTGCATTATAAGATTCCTGCAATCTTAATGTTTACTGCAAACCTGGATATAAGAACTAAATAGATATATGGCCTAAGTTGTAAAGAAGCCATGTGTCCTTGTTGATCAGTGAGTTGTTGTGGAGTTATTGTAATCGTAAACTCCAAGTATGTAAAGTGGTTCTCCAAAGCTAGCTATTCATATGTGCTGTGTTGTGTGACCGTGACAGAAATGTTGTCCAGAGATGATTACGAGTCTTGTAATCAGAGACCAAAGACGTGAGGAAGAAGAGTGTGTCCATGTGTAGGTCAAGGATGTCAAAGCCTCAAGAAGCTATGAAAATCATTTCAATATATCACAAATATACTTAGCCACTAAAGAAACGTTTGTAAAATGCCGGACAGCATTCGCAGAATCAGAATTAGTGCCATAGGTCTATCCCGTGGCGGGTTAAATAATATCTCATGAGGCGTGGTGTATTAAATAATATCTTGATTTTATGCCAGTTCTGGCAGAATATAATTTTGAACAAAAGTAGTTAAAGTACAAATTGTATGCAAATTGCATAGGGCCTACTATGGTAGGTTATATTTAATCTAAAACAATTAAATTTTCTTTACGGTTGAACATAAAAAGTCGCTGCGCAGTTAGTATGCCTAATTAGTCCAATCATATTTTTACGAAGTTAGGCCTAGTAAACTCGACGACTGAGTGACTGCTTGATACCTCTGTAATATCATAAACCTGTAAATCGCAGCGTTTCGACAGCGATATTTCTTTTTCAATAAACAAAACTACAATACAATAATCGTAAACTAAAAATTCTAAAGCGCCAATACTAATAAGTGAGGTAAGTGCAGAGCACCAACGTAATAGAAACTGATGCAACGGCTCTGATACTACCCAGGGCTCGTGAATAAATTGTTACCTAGGTTTGACCTCTCGGAGTTCGATCTGGCATATCGGAACGAACAGATCTCGAGCAGCCTGGTTACTGCGGATTTGATTTTACAATGTCATAGCGCCGGTTAATTAACTGATCTCTCTGGAATGCTGTTTACGGCGCTGAGAAATAATCGATGGGGCCGTAGAGCAATGGATAACACACTGGGACGAAAGGCTGCGAAATCGAGGTCTGATCCAGTACCCCCGTAAGGTTGACTAGTCTTTCCTTCGCTAGCCGGAAGCGTTGTTAACAACTTGTATATGTCTTATATGATGGACGCCCTGCATGGCTACCGTCAGTTACTCTCCTGTTATAGCTTGTTATCATTCGTTTATCATGTTTGTAGCAAGTTATTAAATTTAACTAAAATTGAAATATTACATTACACTATAAAGTTTATTATGCAGATCATAATTGAAAAAATAATTAATATGAAGTTCAGAGTTTCTGACCAAGCAAAACCTAGGCGTAAGTTCATGTTGTGACGGTGGTATCCTGTCACCACCAATTTTAAAGTATTAACTAGCGTTACCTTTATGACTTGACTGTTTTATATTATAATAACTTCTGAATAATGAATATAATTTACATGTACCGGTGCAACCCAAACATCCCAGAAGCCATAGCAAGACATATGGGTGCTCTTCCGGAACGTATTTTTCTAGTCGATATCATGGTTTATAGGTGAAAACAGAAATGAAATTTGCGGAGACGTAATATCATCAAATTATTTCATAAAGGTAGGCTTGATTGCCTATGACTGTATATTTATTGCAGTGTTTAATGTTGTCGTCTCGATTGAAACTTATTTGCTTGATCTTTATTATATTGGTCGCTAGTTTGAGCAAGTTTTTCTCACTTTTTTCTAATCTGTCGGAATTTGACATGGCTTCTCCATCAGATTGTGATTTTGATTATGATTTCACTTTAATTGTACTTTAATTATGTATTTATTTGATGCCCTTGCATTATTATAGTTGCGTTATAGCAGCCATTAAATTAGATAGCCTAGAAATGAAACTTGGGCAACGTATCACTTCTAGGGGTCTACATCTCTCTTACTTTCTTGCAATGTTTTCGTCCCGACGATTGCCTTCCGCGACTACATATCCCTGGAGGGAACTCTGTGATGTGACGTAGGCCTACCGTGTCGTTTAATAATACCAACAAAATAATGATAATTATTAATAGGCTTACCAATAATATAATAATGATAATTATAATTCTGTAATTTCGTATTCATTCGCACGTATTTAAAAAATCGTTAAGTTCAATCAATCAAAAATACTTGATATAGCGCCCCTTCAAGATATCTACTCAGAGGCGCTCTGTTGGAGGCATTAAGTTGAGTGTGATCTTTCAGTTTACGATATACCTGCCCAATATGAGGGTCAGGTTTCGACATTGTCAGGGTCAGTTTAGGCATCGTGAGGGTCGTTTAGGGTCAGGATTAGGGTTAGTGTAGTCTATAGAAATTATACTTTATAGATATAGGATTATGGTTAGCACAGTTTTTGCAATTTAGCATGACTGAGTACAGGCCTACCTGGCATGGATATCTATCTGCAATGTGGTATTAGACAATTTTTACGCAATTCGTTTACAATTTCCGTTATCTAGAAAATATTCATGTCTCGGAAGTTGGGAAACAGTTGGGTTGAAGTCTATCCATCAGATAGAAAGCTTTGAAACTCATATCTATACTCCGTGGCTCATTTCTTATGCCCAATCACAGCCGACTTTTCATTGACCACGGTGCCAACAAGAAAATCATAAATATTGCATGCAAGTATGGGCCATATAAGTAATATGTTGCCAAAACTTGCACTTGAATGACTTCACCCATTCAATAAGTCATATGTTCATATGTTCTCTCATTCAAATGACTTATATAGCGCCCTCCAAGATATTTATTCAGAGTCGAACCTAACCCCGGCGATAAAGAACAATTAAAGTAAAGAACAATTAAAGTTGAAGGTAAATGCGATGAATACTGTCCCCTACTAGAATAAACAATATGGATGCCCCTAAATATGCTTAAATAGAACGCTGATAGTCCATGTGACACCTAACTAGATACATCCCACAATGCAATGCATTAAGTAAGTAATTAGCAACACAACCAAATTTCTTTGAAAAGAATGCCATTCAAATGGAGGCAGGATAGATGAAAATAATTATGTTTCCTAGAAGCTGGATCGATGACCAGAATGTTGTCAGATGGGAGATAGATTGATGAAAGGAATCATGCTTGAGTGGAGTGGACGCCAGACTGCTTAAGATGAAAAGAATGATTCTTAAATGGAAGCTGAATGGATGAAATTAATTTTGTCTATTTAAATACATTAGCTGAAATCGGTTTCGATGTGTCGGGCTGACTATCAGCGCTCTATTTCAGTGCATCAGGGGCGGCCATATTGTTTACTTTAAGGGACAGTATTCTTCACATTTACCAAGTTGAAAAACAATTAAATGTGACTTTTCTCAGTATAACATAGAATAGTGTTTTGACACCAGTGTTTATACATTATCTGAAACAGTCCCTGTTGTTTGTGGACATACATTTTTTGGTTTTATCGATTAGTAACCAAAGCAAGAGCATTTTTGAGGAGTATAATTATGAAACCATTCAAAACCATTTGTTTAATTAATATGGTTTTCTGATAAGATTGAAGTAGTCTTTCATCATTATGAGGACTTATATAGCACCCTTAAAGATAACCCAGGATGCACTTCCATCCCAACTCTTACGATAAAGAACAGTGTTCAGATGTTTGTAAATTGTGTATGCATGGTCTCAAAAGGATATCTGACGGAAGGTTATTCCATCATTTCCATGTGGTCGGGCCAGCCACTGAAAAGGCTTGATGTTGCCACTTTGCAGTGCACGCAACAGGAACTACAAGATGTAGAAAGAAAATTTCTGTGAGCAGCCAAACCTGAGGTGGGGCGACAATACCCCGCAAGTAGGCTGGGACGCTCCCTAATTGGTGCCTCCACACCTAGTCCTAATTCGAATGTGCTGAGAAAAGGAAAATAGTGTTGTACATCATGCATATGATGTGAGACCTGGTAAAATTTTAAACAGCCACCAGCAAGCCTAGCAGCTGCACCAAGCACCCCTCGATCTGTGTAAATCACTCCAAGTAGTTTCCTAGAAACGTAGATTAGTCTGAAGTGTTGTTGACATGAAGATCTATAATAAAAAATGCTGAATTAGAAGTTGTCTTTGGGATCTATTTACAGAGTTGGTACTTTAATTAAGCAAAATAAGTTTTAATATTCCCAAACTCACCTCAGATTTATTGCTTGTGTGTGTCTATTTTTCAGAAATGGCTGAGGGCAATTATGAGGAAACCTTTGCACACAGTAAGTTGTGATAATGCAAACTTTATGATGAAAATGACATTTATTTATATTTGCTTTTGCACATGTTGTGAACCTTGTTATTTATGCAGGGAGTCTCATATGAGACAAAGTGGTGCCTGTTTATGCCTGTGTGTTCTTATTATTAGCACACTTTCTCTCTGCTGCTAATTCGCCTGTGCTGAGGTCAATGTAGGTCAAAGGAAGGATGTGTCTGTTACTGTGTCATCTATGGATTGAGAGTTAGGCCATCAGGTCTTTTCCCATAAGTTCTGAGTGGCTCTTTCACCTCTGGAAACAAATTAGACTGACCCCAACAGATCAGATCATTGAGCCTCATTGTCTTCATAATTATTATTATCACAAAATATTTTAATGCATTATTGTTACTATTATGAAATGTGTTGACGTACACAAGGTTACACAGAAGTGCAAATTGGAGTTGTGGTTAGTTAGTCAGTGTACCTGATGAAGAACAGTTGGATACATCTAGATGTGATGTTTGAGAGACAAAGAAAAGTAGTGAGTTTTGAAGTGTTTCTTAAAGGAACAGAAAGAGTAAATAGTACTTAGGCTTTAACCAGAAGCACCAATCAGTATAGTCTAACAGCATTGCATATAGTTGAGTGTAAGCGAATGACTCACTAATTGTTCATGTAGATAAACAATGCAGAGCTGGAGATTTTCTCTGGCACGTCTATCAGGATATTGTAATCTATCATAGGGAATTACTCAGCCAGATTGGTTTTAATATTTGACACTTACTATTACTTCAAATCTTCCTGCTACATTACCCATTTCTTATTGCCCCATACAACCATCGGGTGCCTGGTTGTTGAAATGCTGCGCCCCTAGGACCTTGCTTTTGAAACCTCAATTCATTGAGATTATACTTGAGTCATCTTGCTCTACGCTGTTTTAAAGAAAAACTGAATAAAACAGCACAGAACAATTTTACAAGTGATGCACATGCCTAGATAAGCACAGTCATTTACACACACAAACATGTAAGCAATCATGTGGGAATTAGGTAAGGTCAGAAGAGTTGAAGCATACAATAAGGTAAGGATGGGGAAAAGGTGTACTTAGGTAATTAACAGTACATAATATGCCAAGGTGGTAGGCCACAGCCAACTAGGAGACTCGATTTACATATATATGTGTTACATATATATAGTTGTATAAAAAGAAATAGTGACTTGTTAGTTTTACTAAAACATTTTTTGGGTATACTAAATCCTTGTGTATGCTGGCTTCACGGCCTGTGTGCACATGTGTACAGAGGGAACATTGTTTACAAGTAACATGCATTAATTATCAATATTATTACATAAAAAAGTTTTGTCATCACTTTCTGTTATTGGTGCCATATTGTGTATTTGAAAATGGTGTAGTAATAACTATTTCACAAAGTGAAAAAGATTTAATATTAAGTATCATTCCATAAAAATGCGCAATTTCGTACATTTCCTAACAAAATATTCGCACGGTCGGGTACCCGATCGTGTGGATGGATGGTGTGGCACAGTGGCCGATCGGTTTGAGCGGTCAGCCCATAACGTTCGGTGTGTGCTACGCGCACGGATTTGAGCCACGTCCGGGGCGTCACTGTGTAGGGACCTTGAGCAAGTCCATCGCACACCATTGCTCTGCAGTACAACTGCCATTGTGCAATCAAGGCGTGTGTATGCACTTCTGAGCAAAAGATGTTGGAAGAAGGGCGGTATCAAATTTCGGTAATAAGAATATTCGTGATTCAACATTTTTTACAACCTTAATGGTTGGTGGTAATTCGTGAACGATGCCCTGGATCTGACAATATTGCATAGAAGAGAGATTCATCTGCTTTAGCACGCAGCTCGTCAACGGTAGGGCTGCAATTAGGTTAATATTTCTGACATTTAAGTTTATTAATTAGCATGGAGTATAAGTTCTACACTGAGAGGATGCATATCATTGACTGTGTCTTTTCATCAGATAGAATCTACGCTATATATTTTGATTACTAGCTATCTGATGCTAATGAAAAATCAGGTTTCATTGTTTGTTAATGTTTTCTTTTTGGCGTCATCTGACTTCCAGTGTTTGTCGATGCCGTGTCTCGTGGGCTGAAGATGGAACAGAACAGTCCAACGGCGAATGCATCGTTTCCATTTTCACGTGCAAGCAGTATCGGTTCAGTGAATGCCGTTAGCTGTTCATCTGCCTCTTCAACTCATAACACAGGTCAAACATTTCAAGAGTTCTCTCAGGAGTTGGAATTTGTGTTCCTGTATCTTGGAGTCTGCTGCATTTTTTAGTTATGTTCTTTTGTAGGTGTGCCAGTATTTTGTGATATTTCTTGTCACTTATGTTTGGTGTTGGTTGAGCCCGGCTTTCTCAAATCTTTTGGAAATCTGTGTGATGTTGTTCGCGTACTCCAGGATCCTGAAACTCTGGCACCCTTCTGGCAAGAACTTTGATTCCTGAAGTATTGCCATTTTAGATGTGGGTTGCATGCTTGCATTGTGATATTGGGTTTCTGTGAGACAGTCGCTGTTCAACAATCAAGTTTTACAAGACTGCTTAGCCCAGTCATCAAGTAAATATGAGAAAACATATAATTACAATATATTGAGTTCTATTTTTGACTGCAGATGATGAAGACAGTGAAGGTCTAGTGCTGCCAACTTTGACTTACAAGGAAAGAAGACGTGAGGCACATACGCATGCTGAGCAGAAGAGAAGGGATGCAATTAAAGTCAGTAACTGGAAGCCCTTCTATCATAGTTCTTTCTAGTTTAAAATAATCGGACTATTGTGGTTTGACCTCTGTCAAATATAAGACTTTACATAACTTGTGTCCTAAGAAGATTGGACGTCATTTCATTAGCTTCAGAACCACCGCAGTTGACTAGATATCCACACCAATGACCAGTTTTTACTGGTCATTCTTGTTTGTTCTTCTTTCTTTCTGGAAATCACTAAAGGAGCTCTGTTATCATGTGCACTGAGACAGTAATGATGTCCAAGCTATTGCCCATGTCTATGACTATTGTATTACAGAGTTTCTGCCCTAACTTTCCTGGAAGTTTCTTGAATGATTTGCATACATAATATGATTGTTTTGTGTTATGCCAATTCAGAGAACCTCTGCCTTGATAATCCTGTGATAATCTGCTGACTGCCATATTTTCTCATTACTATACAAGTGCGTGAATGACTTTTGGTTCACAATTCAGACAACCTGTTTGTTACTTGACCAGTAGTTTACTAACTATGTATTCCATGCAGATTGGCTTGTTTCCTTTCACCATGTTCTCCACTCAACAATGCCGCATTCGAATGGTCAATTCGTGCTACTCATATCGATGTCATTATGTTAAGTAGTTTTGTGAATTGTCATTAGATTTGTTCATGTGCATCAGTTTAAAATGACTTTCAGAAAGGTTACGATGAACTGCAGTCAATCGTTCCAATGTGTCAGCAGACGGATGTCAATTCACAGAAGTTAAGCAAAGCAACTGTGCTTCAGAGATGTAAGTTGGAAAACATGTAGATGACCATTTTAGTAGACATCATGTTTATTCGTTCGTTCGTGTTTCGCCCTCTTGGATCATTTAAATATGAGATAGATTTAAGTGTCCATTTCGATTGATTGAGTTATTATTAATCAGCACTTTTTTCGCCAGTGTCTAATGCCATTTGCATCAATCGCTTAGATTCCCAATCTAAGAATATCTTCCACCTGTTTCCAGGCTTAATTATATGATCTTAACTTATATGATGTAAGGTTTGCAAAATATAAGGCTTTTGATAATGCTCAGCTGCTACACTTTGGCACATGTTCATCAAGACCTTTGTGTAGACTGTAGGGTTGTTAATATCAGTTTTTGGGGCAAACCAATTATCAAATTTCAAAAATCGATTTTAAACCGGTTATCGGTTTTTATTAGTGTTCTTTGAAAAATATTTTAAAATTATAATATGCACGTGATGTTATGTATTACAACACTCGATTCCGAAGTGTTTAAGTCACATTGTGACGTAATTTGGAACAAACAGAAGCCAACACTCGATTCCGAAGTGTTTAAGTCACATTGTGACGTAATTTGGAACAAACAGAAGCCTACAGTGCTCGGCTCTCATACTCTCCCCACCGCTCTGTATCGTTCTCCGTTGAAAACCACCCACGACTATTACTGGCCTGTTAGCTCTGCTCTGCACGGATCGAATTAGGGTACTTTGCAGTTGTCTCTTCTCTATTTTAGTTGGCTCCCGATACCCTTCCCCTAGCTCACTTTCTCACGTGAGTCTTGTCTGGACGAGAGGTCCCTTTGTTAGCACTCGGCAGCTATTAATTACCTGTTGGAAGACGTGGCCGGGAAATATTTCACTTAGCCGTGTCTATACCTTTGAAGTTGACCGACTTGAGCCCTTCCTATGAGAACAAATTCGACACATGTGAGATAAATAATAAGGTGGAAAAAAATTTGATTGTTGTTTTGATTTTCATTTTGCAAATCGTTTTGATTATCGTTTTGCAAATGACAGAAACCATCTATCACCAACTATCGATTTTAAAACCGATAACCGGTTTTCCGGTTATCGTTTAACATCCCTAGTAGACTGGTGCATGCTTGTCATTATTGGTTATAGAATTGGGCATGGAATGCTTAAGTTCTGTGATAATAGTTTTAGATGCAGAGTCCTGTAAACAGGGTTGTCATGAATTCTGGAATGTCATGGAATTAGTCTTTTAACAATGTAAATCTTGGTAAACCTGGTGAACAGGTGTTTTCAAAAAATTCTTAGAGAATCAGAGATAATGGATTTTTAGGTTGGTCATGAATAGTCAAAGAAAAAATCTGCATAATTGTTGGCTTTATCATATATTTTAATTCTGAATAAAATTACCTGTTTCGTCTAAAATGAGTCTTAAAAGTCATAGAAAAGAAAGTGATTGTTAACATATTAATGCAAATAGAAGAGGCATAGCTTAATTGAAATCCATGTGAAATGCATTGAGAGATGTGCATTTTTACACTTTGGACTGCCAATCCAATGCTTACACTGATTTTGGATGGAGGGTTCTTGTTTATAAATGTGAATCCGTAATAGCAGTTCTAATATAGGACTCACAAGCTCATGGATTAAAGAAATCATGGAATTTTTATTTATTAACCTTGTGCAAACGAAAGAGACGCGTTCATCCAAACCATTGCTAAAGATTGCATCAGTTGGGATTAACCAATGTCAGTCTGTCTGTCTATGTACAGCGATCGACTACATCCAATTTCTAATGCAGCAGAAGAAGAAACAGGAAGAGGACTTGGAAAACTTGCGTAAGGAAGTCACTGCGCTGCAGATTATGAAGACGTTAGTATTCTTTTTATATTCTCATAAAAGTCTTTCATCATATCAAATTGACTGATTCATGACTGGAATTTTGAAACTTGACTGGAATGTATTGCAGAGCAATACATTCCAGATTAAAATTTAGTTGATTGATGACTTGAATAAGTATATGTTGTTCAAGTTAGAATAGAATGTGTTTAGTATGCGAGTTTGTGAGTGGTATATATTGGAACAGATTGCTGTTGTTAGGGAACCATGCTGATAGAAACTGTAATGGTAATAATAAGTCAACCAATCATCAATATTGGTAATAGTTATTCAGTTTGAAATTTTGTTTTTGTTTCTGAAGGCAATATGAGCAGATAGTGAAGGCGCACCAGAACACCCCACAACAGGGACAGAATCAAGTATCGGATGAGTGCAAGTTTCAAGTTGTAAGCAAAACCTTATTACAGATGCTCCTTGTATTCTTCCTGATGTTTAGAAAATTAGCCAGTTACATGCACACATACCAGTACATACATTCACTATCATATGAATCCATTCACTGGCTCCCAGTACCTCAAAGCATTCGTTTCAAGACCCTTGCGCTGATGCATAACTTGTCTCATTGGGTCTGCCCCGACTACTTTCTGGTTTTCTGCACTAGGTCTCCTCTATTACGCACCGGGTTTCTCTTCATTACTCTGCCCGCAGACTTCTGGTGGTTCCCCGCATGCGCTCTTCCACGGCCCAATCCAAGAGCTTTGCCTACGTGGGTCCCACCAGCTGAACAGCCTCCCCTTCCTCATGGGAAGGAACTGCTCTCTCTCTCCTCTGCTGCCCTGGAAGCACTTGAAGACTTTCCTTTTTTCGGTTTAGCTTTATGTTGAGTCGTGAGCACCTCTGATTTGAGTGGTGCTCCATTACATTACATATAGTTTGTTTCTTCACTTTGCAAATGATTGGAGACTTGTGTATATCCAGTGAACACTGAACAGCACTGTTAATGAGTTGAGTTTATAAATTAGCTATTGTTTAATTTTAAACTGACAAACCGCAGTATGATTACATACGTAGTATGAGCGAATGATGGCAGGTTATTATAGGAGTCGAATTTAACTTTTGGCAGCGATGCTAGGCTCCCATTGTGTAATACATATAGTTTTAGCCAATGCCGCTTGGCGAAAGGACTAACTTTACGGGAATCAAGCTCGATTCCTCAGCTCCACGCCCCATTGTGTTATCCATTGCTCTTTGGGCCCCCATTAGCCTATTAAGCACAGAATATATAGATGTCAGTTTGGGTCGAGGGCCACACGGCCAGCTTTTAGGGGCTGAAGAAGCAATTCATCTATAATCTAAACAATGCAAATGCTCACTAATTATTTTATTGACCAACTTAAGATCAATTACCTACTGAATGTTTTAGTTTGCTAATGCACAGGGCATCAGCTAATGGTGTACACTAGAGTCAATGTAAGTCAATATCGAGAAGATGTCTAAGAGTGGCAACCTATTGTGCATGGCAACCTATGGTGGATGAGCAAAGTTAAGTCTTGAGTTTAAGAATGAGATTATGTAAGCAACATATGAACAGATTCAGGGCCAGAAATCCAGTCAGAAAATATCATAAATGAGGAACAGTTCTCATTTTTAGTTTGACCAGAGAAAGACAATATGATGACCAAGTTGTGTAATGATATAAGGCCATGGGATGAGCTTGAAGCATTAAATGGTGTTTTGATTGAATATAGAAGTGCCATATTTTAAATTAAATTAATTTAAAAGAAGATGAAGCTATAGAATTCAGTAAGAGACGTGTGGCGTGGTTATTATGATGCACAAGGCATCACTTGGCAATTGTTTCAACTCTTATTTTTATTCGTCTTCTTAGATTTACTGCTTGATTGGTCAGGTGTTGTGTTGTCTTTTTAGTTCCAGCAAATTATGGATTCTCTTTTCCAATCTTTTAATGCTTCCATTTCGGTTGCCAACTTTGGAGAGTTGTCAAGTTGTGTCTTCAGTTGGCTTGAGGAATACTGTAAGCCACAGGTGAGCAGCCATCCAGAATAGGCCATTCTAGTATTATAGGCCATATTAGTATTATATGTCTTATTTACCTCTCACACTTAGTTTATGAATTTTCCTTCTGAATGGGAGAACTGTGAGTGATAAAGTCGAGATGCTTTGTGATTGATGTAGCAGAAAGGAGACGTCAACCTTAAAAGAAAGGCTGGAAAAAATGCATGGTCAAGCTGTAGATGCCTTCTGAGTAGTTGACATTATGTTTGAGATATCTGAGTTGCTCCTCACTTTGATTTCATTGTATATGAAAATTTGTAAAGCATCTCTGACAGTGTAAGCTATTCAGAGATATTCTCAGCATGAGGAATAAAAAGTCTTCAAGCATTGGGAAGATGAGGGAAAAACCCCAGCAGAAATCTTAGAACGTGAAGAGGGGAAAAGTAATTCCTAGAGAAAGGACCCACAAAAGCAAAGGCATGATATCAAGCTATAACAGGCCTTACCCAAGGGACAAAGAGATCAAGTCTGGAGAGTGGAGAGGATCAAGACAAACAGCAGAGGTGGGATAGCACATCAGATTACAAGAGTACTTAGGAGCCCATCGTTGTTGAGTTCTAGTAATCTAGAAAATTTGTACCAAATTCGAAAATCAATGGGTAACACAATTCATTCATGACGAGAATTTGTTTATTCTTCAATTGTTCAATCTTAATCCCTCAAATAACTTGTCTTGATTGCTCCAAATGATGCACTTTTATCACTTGCAGCTCCATTAGCCGAATATATCTTTTTCTGCTTCTGTGAATGACCAAGGCGCATCCTTGGTCACGGAATTGACCTCTTCTGAGCATGCGAGGACAGTATGCTTTTATCATCAGCTCTCTGTGCCACTTTCCCTTCTAAGTCCTAAGGCTCCTTCCACCCTAATCTAATGACTTCTGTGGTACAGTTGTAATGCAACGTGGCATCAGTCATTGGTTGCTTCAAATGATACCATATGCAAAGCTTTGGCCACAACAGATCAGAAAGGAGAATTAATTATTCACACAGACACAAGTATTCTAAAGACCTTAAGCCCTTGCATGATTGAAATTACAAGGTCCCAAAATGGTCCCACTAACTCTGAGTGAAGGTTGTAATCCATTAGAGAAGCCAGGTTGAAATCTGATTAGTCAGAGAAAGCAGAAATCGGGTTATCCCAGTTGATAGCAAGCAATGAGTGTTTGACAATAGACAAAACTGAGCAGTGAATTGAAAAGCTTCCATGGCAGCCAGTGTATGAGTTCACAATAATTATCCCAGTTATTACAATTAAATAATTCCTATTAAGTAAAGTTTGAGTAATCAGTTTTTGTGAAATTCTGTGACTGCCTTTGACCTAATGTCTCGCTACCAGTGAACTTTTCATCAGAGAACCAGAAAACTAAAACTTGGTGACTTTTTAAAGGTTATCACATCTTTGTAGCTGAAGCTGTGAAATTATTTCAGGATTTAGATCAAATTATTCGTCTGACAACAGTTACGGCTAATCATATAAGAAAAACTCAGTTAAGCTTGGAAATCGTATTTCAAGAGACCGGTTTTTGAGTCAATTCTGTAATTTTAAGTGTATTAAGTGTACTCCTGTTGTTACCCAAAGCTAGGAGGTAAAGGTTCTGAAACGTTTGTTTTTTAGACACTGCGTGACTTAACACTGAACATTCTTGGAAGATCCAGCAACTTTCTGAGGAGATCATGAAACATCTTGGAGCATACAAAATTGCAGACTATCAACCAAAGAGTGCCCCTTCTGTATTAATTAACATACTATTAAATGTGGTTCTTAAACCACTGACTTAGTTGAGAGCATTGACTATAAACTTTAATGTATCAAAGTTTCATTTATATTTAATGAGCTCCCAAAATGTTCGAAAGTAATACTATAAAATTATGTAAAGTTGAAAAGTTTTTAACTTTATATCCAGAGTTTTTAATCATTCTAATCAATTCAGATACTGTGTGGTGTTCATGTTTTTCACTTACAGATGCAATATCACTTGAACTGTCCAACTAATTTACTACATATGAAAGTGTTGAGCTGAAATCCAAGCCTTGTCTAACACACGTAGCATATGTTCCATTTCATTTGTCAAATCTGTGCCCTATAAATTTCATGGTTACACCAACATATGCAGCAACATGTAGTGATAAATAACTTGCCATACCATTGAAACGTCTAATTTTATTATTAGAATCATTGTTCACTTGTTGTTACTTTTCCCCAGATCCATTTGGATTTGAAAAATGATACAGAGAAACAAAGATTGGGTTGGATAGAAGTCATCAACAACCGGTGGACCAACAGTGTCAACAGCATTAAAACATTGGATGATAGTAGCAATGTGCTGAAAAACAATAACTGGTTTCTTTCGCATTACTACTGTATAAGTGACATAGATATCTTTATGATGAAAAGCAAGCCACTAAGTGGTCAGTTGTCAAAAAAGAGATGTACCGGTGTATGTAAAAGCATCCGATACCATACTTAGATTCAAATCTGTGGTCTGATTAGGGTATTAAATGAAGAAGAATTGCAACAAATTCTTGAAAACGAGTACATTATTCTTGATATAGTTTCAGGAAGGTGAAAAAATGAAATTTAAATGACCAACCAGTGGTGTAAACTTGTCCAAAATAATTGTAGTCTGGATGACATCATGCTCGCACCACCACCAGGCAGAGCCATGCATTCTCAGTGGTAGGCCCCTCGATTTGGAATGGCCTCCCTTTGACGCTCTGCTCCCTTCCTAGAATTCCCTCTCAGGCATTCCTCTCATCTTAAGGCCGTTTTATTTGGCCGCGCTGGTGTTCGGAGCACCTATGAAGCTCTGGACTCTGGAGTGCCTCTTGAAGAGGCGCTATACACAAATTGTCGTAATGAATTAATGAATGTGCTTCCTCCGTTGTCATGCATGCAACTTTTCTTTATATATATATGCTTGTTGAATATCATCTTGAATGCTCACAATATTCAAAGGTCTCCCTTTCATCTCTACTCCCATTAAATGTTCAAGGCTTTGTCTTAGGACCCACAACTTTCTCATCACTGCATCAGACCTCTACCTCTATCAACCCCTTGATCTCTTGTTGAAATTTGCAGATGACGCCTCTCAAGCTCATGCCATTCCATCTAAACTGCTTTTAATTTCAAACTGGACTGCTGCTAATAACCTTACATTAATTAGCTCTAATTCTAAAGAAGTGATCATTTTACACCTTTGTTGCCCAATAACCCTCCCTCCATTAACTAATATAATCAGAGTTGACACAAATATTGAGTGTCATCCTCCAAGATGACTGGAAAATCACAGCTCATGTAAATCATCTTACAGAAACTTGCTCCCCCATTTTTTATGCGATCAGAAAACTGAAAGACGTGGTTTAAATTCTTGCCTGCTTTTATCGATAACATAGCCAAAACCACTGCCGTTGCTAAACTTTTATGTCTCCCAATCCTGGTGCTGTTATACCGGACAATAAAAATAATTTAAATGTGTTTTCATTATGGAATTAATGATAGTATTTTAATTCTTTGTCTCCCTTTCTGAAGAAGTTTTTAATAATTAACATTTTTGGGATAATGTCACACACACACACACCAATGTGAAGAGTTGGGGCCCAACACTTTCCTTCATCCTATATAAATACACAAATAACATGCAACACAACTGTCGTCCACTGTTGTAGTGGCTATGGCCGACAAATTCACTTGCCTGCTTACAGTCTGCCCCTATCAATAATATTCTGAAAGCTTAGCACCATCTAACTGAAATTGGTAATAATATGACACATTTCATACTAAAACAACTACCTGTACCAAATTTAGGTGCAGAGTCTGCACAGGTCGTTATCCCCAGCCTTGTTGGCAATTGGACGACTCCACCATTGAGGACATCCTTTGACTTGATCAATGCCTTGGGAATAAGCCAATGCCTTCTAAGGTAGCCTTCAAGTGCTACCTTAGAAGTTTGCCATTTACAATTATGATTATAAGCAATTGGGAAATCAATGCTGCTTGTCATTAAGTGTTCAGGATAGTCCCAGAAGAATTCTTTTATATGGTGTTATATTCAATTATACTTGCCTTTAAAGAGCTACTTTAGAAGTTACTGTAGAAGTGTTACATTAAGCGCTGAACTCCAGCGACAAAGAAGTTTAAAGATGCTTGTAAAAGTTGCATGCGTTGTCAATAGTTACGAGAATATGAAGAGCTGAAGGAAATCAATTCCACATGGTCAGTCCAACAGGCACAACATTGCAGCTTAGAAGTACGAGTGAAACAGAACAAGTCACTTGAAAAAGATGCACTAGGAAGATTACCACAGCCAGCCAAACCTGAGATGGGGAAACAGATCTCATACAAGTAGCCAGTTTAAAGCATTAACACAGACCCATTTTGGGATTAAACAAAGTTAATAGCATACTGGTTTACATCACATCCATTGCAAACTACTGAACCGGCTTTATTTCAAGTACGTTAATTTTGCTTAACCAAATTACATGGATCAATTTGTATAACATTTTGTTTAAAGGATGTTTAATTGGTAACAAACCCATTTTAAAACAATTACTTGCAACTGTGCAATCTGTTATTGAACAGCCATCAGACAGGATTTTGCACCAGGCAGTTTAGAATGAACTGAGTAACACATTCTGTGTTCTAATCAAGCAATATTTAACCATATTAACTAGACACAGTAATGGTAAGCTTGGCTTGGTACCAGTTAGTTTCAGCAAAATGCATTTAACACCACATAAAACAACTCCAGAAACATTAACTTACAAGACTAAACTACCATCAACAAATTTACGCAAAATATTTTGACTACACTTTGCAACATTGTGTGAAACACATTTAAAACATAAATTCCACATTTCCGGAGTTCAAATATGTTAAAAAATGCTGTCTGAAATATTCATTTAGAATCAAATGCTTCTATTCTATCAGGAAAATGAGCCAAATAACTACTGCATGGAAATTCAAAACACATTATCTTGACCCTTGCAATTAATTTGTGCAAATCAAGTGTGAAAAGCAGCAGAACACAGTGCAACAAATTCCCATATTTTTATAAAAAGTAATTTTGCAGCTCTAGATACAAGCAACACTTAACAAGAAATGCAGATTAATCTCACAAAGAAACTGCATCACTAATGATAACTGAACAAAAACTAAAACAGTCTGAATGAAAGCTGAATTATCATTTAGCTACAAAGCAAGTTCTGCTCAGAAAAGACCCTGCCTAGAAAACCTTATCAATCGGAAACACAAAATGTTCTTAACAACTACACATGAAATTTCTGCACAATTTCACCTGTATAGCATAACAGTCAAAAAAACTGCAGTCTCATTCCAGATTTCAAGTGACCATTTCTACAGAGGAAATCCAGAAAAACTGACTCCAGAACAACTTCTGGTGGTCACAACTTTGTGTTCTGTCAGTTTCAGACTGCCAATGAAGTTTAGTGTCCCTTGAAAGTCTTCACAAACACCATCCAGAAATCAGAAACACAATCTGTGTACCACAAAAGGTCAGTTCTCAATGTCCCTTATTTGTCAGCCTTGTCATCTTTATCGTCATCATCCGTGTGGGTGTGCCATGTCAATCGTTCCTCATAGAAGGCAATAACAATCTGTGGACAGCGTATGTTCGCTTGCCGAGCTGGGACCAGATCTGCCTCATCTGAATCTTTCCTGTAAAAAAAACAATGTGAAAACCTCTGCATCATATAAAGTCAGAAGGATTTACAACATCCAAACAGTCAATTTTAAATCTTGCAACATAATCTTCATGGGGCTCCATACACTAGTAGTTAGCATGCTGAACTGTCAATGGAGACGGCGGGATCAAAATTCCTGCCAGGGCAGAAAATCTTTTCAATATTTCTGATCCACTTCTACCATAACCAACCCCACCATCAAGACCACACTGACAGCACATTGTCAGCAGGATGAGAGAGCCAACCACTCTCATGTGCCTAGAACATGAAGTCACTAACACTAGCGTAACGGACTGCTCCTCTTCTTATCTAATCTGCATGATGAAATATTTCATGAAATGTTAACTAAATTTCATTGTTACTAGAGCTACATATAATTTTTAACTTCTAATATGAACATAGTGATCCAAATAAACATGATGTATAACTTTAGAATAAGAACAATTCAAAATTCTGCTACTTAACGCTTTAATGAAGAGTATTAAAAGCGACTGGGAAAGCAATGAAGTTCGTCGTTAGTGTGAACTGGTTTGAGATGCTGTTATTTCATTACTAAAGTAATCCACTAAGCTACATCAACAAAAAGATTGAGAATTATTGAAGAATTGAGAAAGATTGAAGAACTGTGCAATGCTAACCACTTCATGAGGAACATGAGTTCACCACTGCTATCTGTTGCACCAATGATTCTCTCCGGCTGAAGTCCTCGGTCAAAGCCTCTTGGCTTGTTGTCCTCTTCCTACAAATGCATTTGTACCCAGATTCAGTTAATTCCTATTTAATTCTCAATCTTTGGGACAAGACCAGAATCTCAGAAAATGTATATACACAAAAATAAACGTTCATGCACAAATATATTTACACATGATACTTATTTTTGTGACCTGGCTGCTCGAGACTGGCTATATTTGAATGCATCTGCACATGGTTTATCTGGGAATTATCACAAGACATGCAACACACAAGATCTAAATTCTGATATCAAGATCATACATGAAATCAGTTTCAATTTAATAAGCTGTTGCCCATTGATAGCCCACCAAAATGTGTGCTACCAACAAGAAGTATTACCTCAACAACTTTCTTCTTTTTGCTGCTGGAACTTGCAACTGATCCTTCGTCATCGGTCGTGTCTTTTGCTTTTCGTTTCTTCTTTTCTTCTTTATCCTTCTTTACCCGATCCTCGTAGGCTTGAATTAGTTCTGGACAATCAAGATTTTCTTGAGGCTCCCAAGTGTTTTCAGTGCTGAAAATAACAAAGAAATTTCCTTAAGTCAAAAGAAAAGAAGCAAATTTATCTGCTCTTTAAGCAATGTAAATTATATATTATTCAAATATCATGGAACTCTTATAAAATAGAACATTATTTTTACATAATGAAAATCTTAATAGTTATTTTAGCAACTTTCCCAGAATCAAATAATTGTAGTCTTATGTAGTCTTATTGAACGATTGTAGGGGCAGACTTGACAACGAGGAGTAGGTACAATGGCCAAATGAAAGCTATAGTTTGGAAATGCATTTGTTAAGGCTGTACGCAAACAGCTAGCATAAATAGTGTGACTCAGCTGCACATGTAACTGGTGTGAACTCACTTCCTTAAGACTTGCCACTGCGATTAGGAGACAAGACCAACAAAGGTCTCTGTACTCTTCAGCCAAATCATACTAATAATAAACCAGGCACTAATAAACCCAAGAGGCAACAGCAGGACTATACATCAATTTCATTTTTTTATCATCTTAGGTCGCTTATAGTAGTCCTTATTTGTTGGCATTATATTTTGGGTTAAAAACCTGAAAAACTATCACTAACAATAAAGCAATCAAGAATGTTCTCAGAAATATCTCGCAAGTTCATATAGCTATAGATCATACCAATCTATAGCTATGGATGAGAATAATATCAACCAAATCTTTATATCATACATAAACCGACCATTTCAACAAAACCTAAGTAACATTTCATGATCAAACTATGTTACTCACAGCAAAATAGAACCAAAGCCAAAATAGAATATAGCAAAATAAAATAGAAAAATAGAATATAACAAAAGCAACTTACTCAGGATATCCTTTCCATTTCAGCAGGTATTCTCGCTTGCCACCTTTTATTCTCAGATCAACAACCTTTTCAACCACAAATTCTTCTTCTTCTTCTTCATCTTCTCCTTCTGCATCATCGTCTCGCTTTGGCTTCGTTTTCGACATCTTTGTCGCTGGTCCTGCAAATGTTCATAATTCTTCTGGAGGTATTTCAAGCATGTAGATTCATGTGAAAATTCATTCTATAATTCAAGGCAACTACTAACAGATTACTGTAAATGCATTTTTTGTATAATTACCAGTTTTATAATATAAACTTCATTTAAAAAGCAATACATCAGCAATATTAATTGTGCAAGACATATGTCACCTCACTTGTGGGTGTAGTTGCACATTCAATTTACTTTAGCAATGATTTATCTCTGAAGAGCAACGTGACAATTCATTAACAAATAAGCGAAACAGTTTTAGCCATTCATCAGGCAGGCATTGGTGTCCAGATAGCCTAGCCCTTCACAGCTGTAAAATTCTGCTTCCTCTTTGTTTACACCTATACAAAAATCTGAACTTCATAACAAAAAATGCACTTACAGGTTTTAGCACCATTATTGAATAAATTATTTGAATAAATTATGGAAATAAGCAAACGAGTACAGATGTTACATTAGTGCAATGAAATTAGACCCAGACTGTAAGCTGATTTCCTAACTCTGCCGCTTCAACGACCAGTTCAATGACCAGTTCACTGAATCGGCATAAACTCAACAAACCCCCTTTCACCCACCATCCTTCTTGGACTCGACTATGGCTGACATGTTGCCTTCTCTGTAGTCTATAATTCACAAAGATATCTTATGAAACATTGTCATCATTAAAACTGTAATCAATCATTTATTATCCTTTAATGAATTCAGACCCATAGCCAGGCACCCCTCAACCCATTATCCTTTGGATGGACAGCAAGTGGAAATTATTTCGGATGGGCAGAAACTGTGCATGGATGTGATTGGAACGGTTGCTGAAGGGACAGATTAGTCCATCATCATTGAAAAGATTGTGAGTAAAATGCAACACGATGTATAATCCATTCCTTCCATCATCTGTAGTTAACAGATATATATCAGTCTGCATCATTGTAAGTAAAACAAAGTTATTAGAAACGCAATCAAAAGCCATGGGTAATTAAGTGAATGGTAGGGGCATTGCCATCAGATTTTAATGCTCAAGGCACCAAGTGCTCAAGGCACTGCAAAGTTCGCATGCTATTTGACACCTTATTCTTAATTTCTGGCTATGGGCAGAACATAAACATCATTTAAAAAGCAATACATCAGCAATCAAGAAAAGCTTTTAAAGCACCAGCATTCAAGAAAAGGTTTGGTAAACATATCCACTTTCTGGAAATGGACACCTTTAACATCCAGTTACAAATGTTTCCCCATACATTTTAGTACATGCTGGTCGTTAAAGGGTTAAAGTTAGAATTTAACATTAAAAGATTAACAAATAGCCACAGAAGTGTACTCCACTAGTTGCCAATGTCTATAGTCTAAAGCAAACTATTTTTTTCTATATTAGACAAGTTCACCAATCCAGAGCCCACCAGCATGGGCGCATTATGAATCATCGAAACCAGAATTCCCAAATGGATTTCTGCCATATTCCCAACATTGATTTGAAATTTTTTGTTACTGTATAATGCAAGAAACACCATAGCCCTAAACAACCATCATAACCGACACAGTGGCCGATCGGTTAGAGCGATCAGCCCATAATGTTCAGTGTGCACTGAGCGAGCGGGTTCGACCCTTGTCCGGGGAGTCACTGTGTAGAGACTCTGAGCAAGTCCTTCGCACACATTTGCTCTGCAGTACAACTGCAATTACGTCGTCGAGGAGTGTATGTGCACTTCTGAGCAATAAATGTTGAAAGGGCGGTATAAAATTTCAGTAATAAAAAAATAATAACACCATCCCCATTCATGCATATTCAAGGTAGTGATGCAAGGAATGCTAAATTGTGATGAATTGTGATTCATTTAACTCATTACAGACATTATATGAATGTGTGGAGCTTCTGCGGTCGAAAGTTCGGCCTAAAAACGACACCAAACCCTAACCAACACCTAACCGACCCTCATGATGCCTAATCTAACCCTAACCGACTGTCACGACGCATATTAAAATTGAAGACTAGAAGCCTGTTTATGTAAACAATATGGCCGACCCCAATTTGATTGAAAAACGCACCTAACGACACAACCAAACGCATCCAAACACAGTAAACAAGTAAGTAATCAAGACGACTGACATTCAAATAATAATTAAAATGAACAATCAGAGCCCAAAATAATTTCATTTAAAGAAAAAAATCAGCTTATAGCAACATTACAATAGGCGCCAAAACACACTTCCGATGGTGCGAAAAACAGCGGATAGTCATTTTTTCAGTGTGTTAACAACTGTGAGTTCAGCCTGTGCTTTAATTAACTTTGTTCTGGTTTGAGCCGTATATCACCCACATTCAAACGCAGCTTATCACGCATTTTAACGTTCACACATTCATTTAGTTTCTTTTAATAAAATATATTCTCTTCATTATAAAACTTATGTCCTGCTTACTTACTTGTTTACTGTGTGTGAATGCATTTGGCTGTGTCATTAGGTGCACTCTATTTTCAGCTAATTTGGGGGTGGCCATATTGTTTACATACACAGGCTTTTAGTCTTCAATTTTAACAGTGCGCATGTGCCAAAGGTTGCGCAATTGCAGAGGTCTTCACACTCTAAACTTTTTTATGGGATCGTCCGTAGAAGTAGAATTTTCGTTTACATTGGGCAGAAGGTTCGCCTGCAGAAGATTTATCCTATATGATTACACAAAAAGAAACTAAAAACATAGCACATAGACGCGCTGCGCCGTTGGTGCTACACAGGGATGACATCATGCGTCGATGGTATATGCGTGGAGCGTCTGCAGCCGAAAGTTCAGCCTAAAAACGCACAGAAAAATAACTTCTATGGTCGAAAGTTCTTCGTAAATGTCTAAAAACGACAAAAACTCTAACCTTGACCCTAAACGACCCTCGCGATGCCTAACCTGATTCTAACCGACTCTCGCCGTGCCTAATCTGATCCTAACTGACCCTCACGACTAGTATTACAAATTTTAGGTGTTTTGCGCCAATGGTTGTGCATGCACAGAGATCTTCATGTGGCAAATTTTTTATGGGTTCGGCCATAAGACATTTTCGTGTATATCGCGTCCGAACTTTTGGACGCAGAAGATTTATCCATGCTATACATAGGGTCAACATTCATTTGATTTTTAATTCTGGAGTTCGACCCTTTTTGAAAAACCATTTTTGAGGAATCGGGCTTTTGGTCTTTTCAGAATATTCGAGGATATAGGTTTCAATAATTCAGGTTGATCTCACCATGGAATATCAATCAGATCTATCAGGGTGTGGGTAAAATGCGAACCACGAACTGGCGAACCGGTAAAATGCGAACTTGTTTTCGATCGGCTGCCAAAAGTCACGTGACCGGTTCGCACCTATGGTTGCCATTTATATTTGGTAAAATTGAAGACTAGAAGCCTGTGAATGTAAACAATATGGCTGCCCCCGAATTGGCTGAAAATAGAGCGCACCTAATGATACAACCAAATGCATCCGCACACAGTAAATAAGTAAGAGATCAGGAAGAAAAGTTTTATAACAAAGAGAATATATTTTATTAAAAGAAACGAAGCAAATGTTTAAATGTCTGATAAGCTGCTTTGAATGTTCGTGAATGTGGGTGAAATACCGAACAAACCATAACAAAGTTAAAGCACAAGCTGAACTCACACTAGTTAACACACTCGGAAATGACTATATCCGTTGTTTTTCGTTTCATCGGAAGTGCGTTTTGGCGCCTACTCTAATATTGCGATATGCTGATTTTTTCTTTAAATTAAATAATGTTGCACTCTGATGATTGTTCATTTTAATTATTATTTGAATGTCAGTCGTCTTGATTACTTACTTGTTTACTGTGTGTGGATGCGTTTGGTTGTGTTATTAGATGCGCTCTATTTTCAGCCAATTCGGGGGGCGGGGGTGTCGGTAAAATGTGAACCGACGAACTGGTAAACGCGAACCATAGGCGCGAATGGATCATGGTAAGGCATCGTGAGGGTCGGTTAGGGTCAGGGTTGGCATCATGAGGGTCGGTTAGGGTAAGTGTAGTTAATAGATAGGGTTCAGGGTCATAGCTAGTATTGTCTACAGATAATTGCCGAAAACTTTTGGCCGCATGAACAGAAATATAAATGGCAACCATAGACGCGAACCAGTCACGTGACTTTTGGCAGCCAATCGAAAACAAGTTCGCAAACGGTTCGCATTTTACCGGTTTGCAGTTCGCGTTTTACCCACACCCATTTGGGGGCGGCCATATTGTTTACATACACAGGCTTCCAGTCTTCAATTTTACCGTATATTTTTATTTATGCGGCAACGTTTTCTGCAATTATCTATAAACTATACTAGCCATGACCTTGAACCCTATCTATCAACTACACTAACCCAACTGCCCCTCATTATGCCAACCTTGACCCTAACCGCCCCTTACGATGCCTTAACCTGATCCGTTCGCGCCTATGGTTCGCATTTTACCGGTTCGCAATTGGCATTTTATCAACACCAGATTTCTATCACGTATATTTTCAAAATGAACTATCAGTACATATCCAACTATTTTCCGAAATTGGCCTACTAACTTTTACTGGGTTCGAATGCTTGAACAAAATCAGTTTTTCAGAAATTTGGTCGACTTCGCATTTGCGTTACAAGAACCGGGAAACGGGCAGACTCCACTTGTCTAATATTGACAACGGAATTCGTGATCATAATTACCTCAACACTACAGAACTTGTAATATATCCAGTCAAACTGATTGGAATCAGAATTTGCAACACTTTCTCAAAATCTCTACAGAATACGCATTTCTATTTAACATAAAAGCAATCATTGAAAGTTGCACACTACAATGCCGACCAAGAATTCCACACTGTCATCCACTTTATCAAAAAATCAAATAAATTAAAATTCAACACATTCAGATGGCTAACGCATGCAGCACAAGCAGGACAGAAGTTCGATTGTATATACAAGAAAACTTACGACAATTAACCCGAGGAAAATTAATTAGAAATTTCAAAACCGATCTCGAAACAACTGCCCTCGCTCACAAAGGAACATACGGGTACGAACGGACATCCGGGCATTTTGGCGCGACTCGAGGTACACTCTCGACCCTCACACTAAAATTAAGCGTAATTGTTCAAATTAGGTTTTTATTATAATAAACAAACAGTTGTAAATAATCTTAAATATTTTAAGATAATCTTAAATATTTTAATATAAATATTAATCTTAAACGCAAGTGTTTGTATAAAAATAACAAACCATGCATGAATGAATATCATATACAAATTTAAATATTTGAAGAAAGGTTCCACTTATCAACGCTTACGTAGCCACTCAATGGCACTGATAACGACCTCTTACATATACACCGTGTCTCAAAATAAACTGTGCAAATTGTTTCGGTCAGAACCGTCAAATTTCCATAAATTTTAACAACTTTTGGTAGGTAGATGGCAAAATGGCAGAAATTTTATGCTATATATAAATTTTCGACCACACCTGACTCATATCACCGCACTACCTTGCTAAACACAGATGTACCAGAGGTTAAATTCAGCGGTATTACGGCGGATCTGTGATCCGTAACCTCAGATTTGAGATCCACCACCTCAACCACGAGATCCGCCACCCAACCAGAGGCGTCCAGATAGGGCGTCCGGAGACAAATGCCACCAATTTTAAGTAGGGAGATATTTTTTGAGTCTTAGGGATTTGCCTTCTTACACGTGGACCGCGGAATTTTTCTCCATTTGCTCAGAGGGGAATTGACGACCCAGCACCCAGTGACCCAACAGATGAGAGCCGCCACCTAAATATTTATTTTGTTCCAAAAATCAACTGCGCACCTTGTCTCACACATGATGTTCTTATTCGAATAGCTATTAGCTATAATATCTGTTATAGTCTAGATTCGAAACTTATCCTGATGATCGACTTCGGCCTTCATTGCATCGTAATCGATTAATTAGCGCGTTTAATCGAACTAACGATTAATTAGCGTAACAGTCACTAGGCCCGAATCGGCCAAGCCTACTACACCAGTGTTTCCCAAACTGTGTTCCGCGGAACCCTAGGGTTCCGTGAGGCAAAGACAAGGGTTCCACGAAAACTGTCAGTGTGAACATATGAAGGCTTTTACCTTAACATCTGCGTGTAACTTTGTTTGAAAGAGAATTCATATGTCACTGTCATCGATATTTGGGTTATTGTTAATCTAATGTAGGCCTAAACCTATAATTGTCTGCATTCTCAAGCGTTTGTACCTACAAAATATTATGGTTAGTTTTGGACAGAGGTTCCGCCAAGAAAATCTAAGATCAAAAGGGTTCCACGGCCAAAAAAGATTATGAAGCGCTATACTACACAGTCGTCGGTGCCAACCATAGATAATAATTATTGGTGCGTCCAACCTATAATTTTAGAAATTTAATGGATGGCAACACCTCTATGGCAAACTCCGCACTGCCGCTCTCTGGCAGTGCCAGTCCCAAGCCTGGATAAAGAAGGAGGGCGACGCTAATGATTTTTGTTATCATACAGTGTCGCTAATCGATTAATCGCGATTTTTCGAATAGCTCAATTGTTCCCAATTTGTTCGATTAGTACGCGATTAGCTCGATTAGTAATATCACAACTCGTGATCTTAACACAGTTCCTCAGTGAAGACTCCTTTACAGTAGCTGACGTTTGACGCTTTGCGCGTTTGGAAACTTTATTAGGCCTACCCCAACTTTAAAACGCAGCCGGTTCCACTGGCCCATTGTCGACAATTTTACAAAAGGAAAGTAATTATCTGTATGCTTAAAATTCCAACAAATATTTTACAAACAAGTAGTTGACGACAAAATAATGGCTAATGGACAAAAGCTAATGAATGCTATAACTAAATTTTATGGTTCGCCCATTGTATTTGGTCAAATAGGCCTAGAAGTTGGACTGATAACAATAATGCTTGCATATCCAACTTCTGCTTCAGCAAGAACTATTTTTATCAATTCAACTGCTCTTTAGGCAAATATTCTTTTCAACAATCCAACTTTTATCTCAGCAAGCATTATATTCATCTAAATAACATTTGTTTTGGAAGATATTCGTTCACCAATCCAAATTCTATTCCAGCATCATTAATATCATCAATCAAACTTCTATTTTAATGAATACAGTGGACCATAGTGCGCGAGTCATTTGTCGTCGACTTATGTAAGTGATCTGCCTTGCAATCTCTAGTTCTTAATTAACTTTTTGACACTAGCATCCAGGCACTTCTTTTTTGTAAACTTTAAGCACTTCAACTGACACCAATTGTTTGCATAAAATGTAAAAATTGACCAAATGCAGGACATTCTCCCCTAGTATCTAACGAAGAAAATTGGAGAAAGTATAACTATTAGTCATTAAAGTTTAATGACAATAACTTCACACATTCCAAACTTCTCCCACACCATAGCAAAATGCTCCTTCATGGAATAAGTAGTGAGAGCTAATCTAATCCTCCTGTTTAATAGATATTCCATTCAGATCCACCTCTTCTTCATCTATCCAATCAACACTCTCTCCATTTTCTTCATTTGCGCTTACAACCACTAGTTCAGGTTGCCGATGTGCAGTCACTTTTGTGGCCTGATGCGTTTTTGCAGTATAATCGATTATTGCTTGTGTGTTACAGAAAGGATGCCTTGCTTCCAAAGCCCCAAAAATGACACCAACCGTAAAAGTAAACAATCCAATAACTAAGAATACAGTTATAATAATTAGTGTTGTTACATTGTGGTAACAGTTAGTGCTAATTAAGTGGAACTTGTTTAATTAAATGACAGCTTTTAATAAAATCATGCACTTTAACGTTTGATGTGATGATTTTAGGTCACATTTCGTCGACCCCTTCCCCCTCGTCTCACTTCGTCACAAATGGGTGACCCCACTCCCCTAGGCGTGTGACGTCATTTATGGATGGCCCCCAAAGATAAAACGGCTAACAGGCCAATTCTATACTAAACCAACTCGTTCAGCGCACGAACTCGCCAGTCGCCATCCCAAAAGGCCGGCACTGAACTTGTCTGCGGCAGATTTATAATAGTTGCCTAGACCAAGTGCCTGCGGGTAATAACCAATGTGTCCACTCGATAATCCGAAGGTTCGACAGTCCAAAGACCTACTCCGACATTAATTTAGCTAGAACCTGGATTACTTGATGACAAGAATTTGTAAAACTGGGAGCTGGATTGATATGAAAAGAATCATATGCCTAAATGGAAGTTGCACAAATGAAAAGAACGGCGAAATTCAGCTCATAACCATACACAATTCTTTTCATCAATCCAGCTACCATTAAAACCACAATCTTATCACCTATTAACCTGCCAACATGCAATCTTCGCACTATCGAACCTTCGGACTATAGACACAAACCCAATAACCAATGGTTGAATGTTCATCCTGTAGTCACGAGGCAGCAGATCTCCTAAGAAACGCTGAAACCGAAGTCTTTCTGGATAGTCTCCAACTGATAATCACTAACAACAAGAGTTCTCAAAAAACTGGAAATGCAATATAATTTCAACTTTAATGAAATAAACTCAAACATAAAATTATTGATGTGACCTTGCGCGTTTTTCAAATTTCATTAATAAAAAATAAATAAGAAATACACGAATTACACCTGGCAGAACTTTCGGAAACTACAATGTACTTTTTTAATTTAATTGTCGAACTAATTAGACGCCATCCTCGTCTTTTTAATCACAGCGTCAGTAGCTGAGTTGGCACCTGGCAAGCCGTGATAGCATTGTTTACAGAAGTTTAGGCTTACACGATAAATAGAATAATTTAAGTACTTCCAGATGTTGAAGTAATGCTTCTTTAAATGACTTGATTGTAACAGTTATTGCCATGTTAACCTATACAAGGCATTTAGGGAAATAATCGGAATCGCTTCTTTGCTTTTTGGCTAAAATCAAAGTCTCTTGTTATCAGGTTAATAACCGATTTGTCTCCTACACATGATTATCTGTCGGTCCATATTAACTGATTATCCGCTCAATGTCTGTTTCAAGTTATGGGACATCAATATTAAACTGATCTTCAGCTTAATATCCTATACATCCCCTGTCTATGATCAGCAATTGAGCGTATCAGATCGTAAACTGGCTGGGAGAAGCTGCTCTGTGTTATCCCACTTCCCCATGGGGAGAAATTCAAAGAACAATTAAGAAAACACCTACTACATTTTGGCACTAGATTCCTGAGAAATGCCTCTAATTGTGGGCCATGAAATGTTTGCTAGAGAGCTCAAGGGTTAGAAATAAATTATAAAGTGAGAAACTGCAACAGTTTGCTATCATTTGCCAGCCAAAACTAGACAAAAACCCACAGGTTATTACAGAAACAGCAAAGTCAGACCTGTTACGGTTAGTAATTGGGAGTTCTTATACAATTACTGCCATAATTTTTCCACATTGATTGTGCATGTATTTTGCACACAGTGCTTCAGAAGTGGGATGGATCTGGGTATAAAGAGTTCATTTTACTTTTTCATCATTTGAAATCTGTTTAGCAAGGTTAAAGGAGAGCAGCAGATCCACAGAAAATGTATGAAGTCCAATTACAGAAGGTCAATATCTTTAAATTAATACTTCATTGTCAAAAGGCATGTAAATGTAAACACACATAATATATAAAAACCAGTTACTTTGCCCAACAGTCTGCACAAAAATCCAGATACGAGCAAAGGCCCTGGCCGGTTGCCTATCTTACAAAGGCAAAATATATCAGCAAACAAAATTCCAGTGAATCCACTCATAAAAATTTTTCATGCTGCACTACTGAGGTGCGGAATATCATCACCAATTTTTTCATTCACATCATGCCTCAGTTAATGGTGGACAAAATAATGCCTGGCTCTGGCAGTGATAGCACCACAGTAGCAACATATCAACCTTTAGAAACAAGTAACAATGAATTACAGTTAACATAATCTATTCACACAGTTTCTACTCGGCACACAGCAGCAACTGCTGTGTTAACAATTGATGACTAAATGCATTGTTGACTTCAGTAAAATAACATGCACTAACTCAGAATCGACACTTCCTCACATCGTCTGATAAAATTTACATTACTACAGAGATCATATGACACGAATTTATGACTTCATCAAATAAATTTCAGGAATCTGCAGAAAATGGCCTCTTCAGCATGTAAGGCCATTCTATCTTACGTGCTAACATTATTTCAGCACAATGTGCACTGAATAAGCTACTGTCTTGTCAAGAATAAAATTAACCACAAAAAGAAATCAATGATAAATGCAATTAACTAACAGCATTGCTCTGATTAGAACCACAGTCATGTTTGGAAAGTTCCTCCTTTTCAAGGCGTTGTTTTAGCTCCCACTTCGGAAGTAGGCGTCGACGAGCGTTTGTAAACCAATAATTAATCTGGTTAATGGTCAGCTTTGTTCTATTCAGAAACATTTCTTTTTCATCATCATTTGGATAAGGATGTGCTTGATGTTCCCGTAGCCAGTTAGTCATCACCTCCACAGCCTTACAGAGAGAACAAGAAATGGATTAGTAATAAGTTTGCTGGATAATATAAGCTATGTAATATAAACACACACTGAGCTGAAATAGTTTAATATTAGACAAGCAAATGGAAGGGCATGTGATAGCGGTAATCCATCTACCTTCCTACTGCTTCCACGCCAGTGTGTTATCCATTTCACTACATTCACCCCATACTCAAAATCAGAAGGTTTTGTGGCATGCCTACTCCATTCTGTACCTCTCCACTTGGCTAATTCCAACAGAAAGTTCTCTTGTCTGTATGCTTGTTAGTGAGTTGCAGTAGAAGAAGAACATCTGAATTAGGTGACAGTTTAAGAAAGCAGACAGCTTCTCTAATATATCATGACTTTAACTAGGATTTCACTTGAATTCACCATCACTCGGCATATTATGCATTTGTGATAGCGGCGCAATGGAAGTATTTGATTAGATCTATGAGAACGATTCTCAGAATGTTTTCAGACCTATGGTGTGCATTATGGTCTTCAGAGTAAAACTCCGACATGTTGATATCAACATTTCTACGTTTATCTCAGACACAGTTGTTTATGTACCTGCTGTATACTATGCTTATGAATCATAGAAGTTGGTTGCATCACGATACGATAGTATGCAATTTGAAGTTCTCTTTAGTGATCATCTCAGAGAAGGCTTACACCTGCACTCTGTTGCAATGTAACAACCATTGTGACAACTGATCGACATGGACTGATCGAGTATGAGGATGTGTGAGTAATGGATAACACACTGGCATGAACGCAGTAGGAAGCTAGATTCTGCTACCCCATGTCCTTCCATTCACTTGGCAGCATTGGTTAAATTAAATCTAGGGCACAATGAGCACCTTGAACGGCTGCTGTACAGTTAAACTTGACTCCTGTAATAAGTTCTGATCATACATTCATTTGGTTTGTCAGTTTGAACACAATAAAGAAAGACTATTATTAGTAGCAGTATTAAGAGTGAGAGTGGAGGTTAGATGCAAACCAGCAGAGGCCGGATCATAGGCCAAAAAGTCTTAAAGGCAACGAAGGAGCATATCATCATAACTGATGGTATCAAAGGTCGAAGAAAGAATAAGACAAATTAATTTGTTCCTTTTGGTCATGGGGTTAAATGTAACAATGTGCAGTTTCATAGGACTTGTATTTATGACTGGGAAGGGAGACACAGTTTATTTTATAATAGGTGACTGCTCAAACAGTTTACAGTAGACTCAGACTGTTACAATATTTTGAAGATGATACTGAGAGTAGATATGGACAAAGAGACTTCACCCAGATTGAAGTTGAAAGTGGATTTACATCTTGAAATGTTTCTGTTATTCCAGATTTACCTCCTCAAAACGTTTACCTTTACTTTTGGCTGTCATGCAACATAACAAAAACACAGTTATAATGTAAAACAATAATTAAGTAATAATTAAGTACAAAATTAAACATATACCTCTCGAGGTAGCACCTTATTCTTGTTCGTTTTCTCAAAACTGACATCACCCATGTCAAGCTGGCCATCAGATGTAGTTAGGCTGAGACAAGTGCTGGCAGGAGAGTGGGGGTTATAATGTGAAGAGGTCATAAACACTGGGTTCATGGATGGTGACATGTTACGCTGGTATCCTAAGTCACTGCCAAGAGGCCCTGGCTTTGTCATCGTCTGTTGTTTGTGCCAGCCAAACCTTGAATCTCCTCCAAAACTGTGTAGTGCAGAGAAATCATCATCATTCTGAAAAAAAACAACTAATTAATTAATCAATTAATTTTTCAAAATTATTAATCAGTAACTTCTATTAAGCCGGTGTCTAATGCTCAATGCATTAACCTATAGCACACCAAAACCAAGCCATAATCAAGTCAGTAGATCAGTCTTGTATTTAATACAAAATTAATCTGAAATGAAGTGACATAGTAACTAGAAACTGTGCACTTCAGCAGTGGACAGCATTGGGTTCTCTGAGTGGTCTTCCTAGCTTTATCTAAACCTTTGTAACTTGCTGCCCAGTTAAGATCATCCGGTCCATTTTCTGGCGTCCCTCAGACATATCTTTAGTTATAAATAAAGATAAGGTCGTCCAAAAGCAATGAAACTTTGAAGTTGTGACAGTTAAGACCATCCGGTCCATTTTCTGATGTTCTTCAGGCAGGTCTTTAGTAATAAATAAAGATTAGGCCATCTAAAAGCAATCGAACTTCGAAGTTGCGACCATTCGACGCCATGAGCACAAAGTCATACACAACCGAAGATGCGACCGTACTAGTACAACAGCAATGCACCTACACTGAATGACCTCTGGGTTTTGATCACATTCACAACAGTTTTGCTTTACATACAATGATAACAACAAATATTATATGTTTCATCACATTGAACACAAACAATTATTTCAATAATAATTAGTTATTTTTATTTTGGCTACCAATCCATGCACAATTTATGTCCCCCCGAAAATAATTTGCACTCAGCATTTGGACAAGTGTCGGACTAAGGGCCCACATTCAGATCTGACTTCAAGACTCATGTCTTTCAACTTGTTTTAAGTCTAACTTCTGGCTCCTCTGACCTATCAGAGTTTGACACATGTGGATAACGTTATCTTTTATTATAACTTAGAAACAGCCAGCGACCAATGCATTGGGCACAACGATATTGAACACTGTACAAGTCAGTAGATGAGATAACAATGAGCTCCTCACTTCAGTATTAGGGAATTTTTTCTGAAAGTTTTCACACAATCCTGTCATAATGTCTGCATTTGAAGCTGATGATCGACCTTCTAATACGCCTTGGTGAATTCGGATTTTTTCTGAAATATAAAATATACAACAAGAAACTCGATTATAGGAACTGCTTCAGAGCCAATATAAACATCTGATCTACATGCATCATTCATTATGAAGATTTATATAGCATCCCTTCAAGGTTACTACTCATGAGCGCTCCAAACCCCAGCTCAGCTGAAAAGAACAGTATAAAAGAGTAATAGCGAACCCTGTGGCACAAATGCAATGCCAACAGGAGCATGTTCCAGATGATGAGTAAGCCTCGCTCAGTAGAGCGGTGTATCGGCACGCTCAAGCAGGGTGCAGAAGTCGTGAAGATAGGCAGGGGAGAGACCCAGCAAGGATGGCCAGACAAAAGTGATGATAAGGTACGAGTTTAGCTGCTGGAGGGGAGCCAGTGGAAAAAATACTACTCATGTGGAAGAATGCAGGACCCAGTCCAGGCACCACAACGGCCCAGCTGGGAGGTCTGCATAGAGTGAGCAGTAGTAATCTGGTCAGGCTGTGATGAAGGAATCGATATGTGTATCATCAACTCACTGCACTTCAATCAAACTTTTAGACTGAGAAAGCTGGTCAATATTTATGTCAAGTCTTTTGAACAATGGAGACATCCTACATCAAAAATATTAGTTTAAAAACTCAAAGAAAGACTTCACTGACCCACACCATGCAGGTGGAAAGGTAAGTAAGTGTATTCCTCATTAACCAGGATACGGCACTTCTGTGAACTTAATAAAATTTTATTTCTTCAGCATTTTTCATATCTTACAGTGCCAGTCTAACATTCTGCATAAAAATTATATATTAACTTTGGCCCTATTAGTTCCATATTGATGATGACAAGTTCTTTGCCATAGGCAGGTTCATTGGCTTAATACTACCGGATATGACAAGAGAGACTTGATTAACAGTTGCTTTCTTGACAGACAATTGTGGGTGAGCAACTTTCCAGGGTTGCTAATCTGCGACCCTCCGGTTACAAGGCACACAACGTACCTCTATACAACTCTACCCAAATATATCCACATCAGAATTAATCTGTCTTTGGTAGCTGTATCAAAGACTTTTTTCTAACCAGGCTGTGTAGTAATGACTACATTGACAAGCACATGATCATGAGGTTCTAGTGTATCTCTTGGGGTCCACTGCATGCAATACCCTAAGGCATCTGTACATATATGGCAATGCAAACAAAACAAAAATCATACCAAGTAGTGTCCTGTGTGCATGCCTCAGAGCTTCCATGACCAGCCTGTCGACCTGAGGGTGTTGCTGGTGGTGCTCAAGTTTAGGGTTTCGAGCAAAGTAGTTCTGCAACAGCCGATCGAAGTCTGTTGGGAGATTGCTGATCAGGCTGAAAGGGAACTTGGAAGTGTTGTAGTTCATGTCAGCGATAATGAGATCTCGCAAAAGCGAGAAGAGATAATGTGTTTGATATGGTTCAGACCCTTCACCAAAGAAATTCTTCATAAAGCTCTGTTGAATAAGTGGAACAACACTACAACCAGAAGACTGATTTATCCGCGAATGAACGGTCAGAGGCTCGGTCGACCGTGCTTCAATCGGATCTCTGATCATTTGAGGATAATGAGAATTCACTGTTGGATTTTCACCGGGATTGGAAGGGTCAGGAATGAATTCTGGAATGGTCTCAAGGCCCAATGGTTGCACAGTTGTGTTCGAGTAATAGGAGTTTGCAACAGAGCTTGGTCTCTTTCTGCAGCTTGAGTATGGACTTCCATAGGCAGTATTCATGTCATTAGACAAAAAGGTAGAATTTCCTACAGAATGCTCATGTCCAACTAGATAATTGTTTGATGCTGGTTCCATTTTACAGACCAAATTCGATGATATACCGCTGTATCCTGGCATGCTAGAGTATTCAGGATAGCCGTAAGATAAACTTTTGCTGGAGTCCTGCTGAAATTGCATAGCTGGGTTTCCAGTGGCATAATTTTCATAAGGATTCCTTGGTTTTGTCACAGGTAGATTTCTTTGCAGGTTCTTGTTATAAATGCCAGATTCATCTTGCATGTAAGAAGCAGCAGTGTTGTTGAGTTTGCTGCTGACTCGACTTGGCACAGGTTGATGCGGAGATCCAGTTGCTTCAGAAGGAGATGAATACCATATTCTAGGAGCAGCACCCTGACGTCGGTTACTTTGAGATGCATAAATGGCATTACTTAAATAATGTTGTGAGCCCTGCATTGGTTGAGGTTTGCTGAAAGTGCAGCTGGCACCATCTGTGTAACTGTAATTGGAACCAGTACTTTCAGAACACCTGTAACCCGATACAGTTGTTGGACACCTAGAAATGGCACCAGGATTTGCTGGATGCCTAGAAAATGAAGCAGCTTCCGCATTATGGTAATTATTGGCACCAGAGTTTGTTGCACCTCTGGAACTTGCATCAGCATCATGAAAGTTGAAGTTAATCGTCTTAGAATAATCAAAATGATACACCGGTTGAGGTTGGACTGTTCTGCTAGCATCCTGTGACGTGAAGGTTGGATGAGTGGTCGGAGCATAAATATTTGCTCCACGAACAAAGCCATAAGCTTCGGTTACCTCTGAAACAAGGTCGAGGCCAGAATTGATAGTCCGCCTACGCTTGGAAACTGGCAATCCTGGACTTGAACGATTTGAATTACTGCAGCTGGCATTTCTGAGGGTGTCCTCAAAATGAACTCCTTTGGATGGTTGACTAGATTCTGTCAGTTGTTCATTTCTCACGGGATTGTTGAGTACAAATGCTCGCATACTTTGATTATTAGCACAGCCTTGGCTCTCTGAATGTCCTGGACACTGTCTCTTGGATCCAACTGATATGTGTTCTGTTCCCGCTTTATCCAAAAATGAACAGGTCTGTAATAGAAGAAAACACACAAGACAACATAGACAAATTAGGTTAAAACAAATGGAACAATGTAGATAAAACATGAATCCAGTTGCATGCAAAGGCATGGAAAAGTGTCAGACCTGCAAAGACTGAAGATTCCCTATAGGAAGCAGCAAAACATAAAAACAGGTCCACTGCTTGAAAGATATACGAAGCTGGATTAGGACGATACAATACAAACTCCAGGCTTCATTTGTAGCTCATGCTTTGAATGTGTAACTATGGTCAAGAAAATTCAAATCAACAACAGACTCTGTTCCTCACAGAATCTTCATAATGTCTTTTGAGAACATTGCTCGAAATACTTCAACAGTGCACACAATTTCTAAAATCATGAATACGTATTAAATATTTAAATGCATACTAATGCAATGAAAAATAGTACGTTATGGCACTGTATTCAAAGGGAAGTCTCTCTGATTCTCGAACACGATTTACCTTGAAACAACCATCGATTGAAGCCTAGTGCATCATGATTAACAGTCTATAGAAGCCATCAGATGTGATTAGAACCAAACACTTTAGAACAAATGGAAGCCATCAGATGCGATTAGAACCAAACACTTTAGAACAAATGGAAGCCATCAGATACGATTAGAACCAAACACTTTAGAACAAATGGAAGCTATCAGATACAATTAGAACCAAACACTTCAGAACAAATGTGCTACACTTTTCCTACAAATATGCTCTTACAGCATTAGGCTGTGTTTGTATTAAAAAACTTGATGTCATAAGTCATAATTTCATTTTCTTTGTGATTAGTAGAGCATGTACTGCAGGATGAGATTAGTCAGACTGTTCTTAGTAAGAAATGAAAAAGCAGAAGCATCACAATGTATACAAAATCCTAAAATTCAAAGCCCTTTTAAAAATAAATTGCATAAAAGTGTGCTACTTACTGATCCAACTCTGTTAACTGAATGGCTTTCAAATTGCTCTAATTTTGGTGTTGCTGGCACTTTTGTTTCCTCCTTCAGTTGAAGTTTGATCTGGCCATCAAATCCACGCACTCCTCCAGCTGCGCTGTTTGCCATGAGCAGTGGCCGGTGCGCGCTCTCGGACGAGAGGTGCATCGGCAATGTTACAGCAGCACTTCTGGATCCCTGATGAGATATTGGGTATGCAGATTTTGACATTGGGTTCATTTGAGACCCATGTTGTTGGTCTTGAATACTGTTTGTATTGAGGATATCCTGGCCAAATAGATTGGTATATGAAAGAGAAGGATCTGTCTGAGACTGAATTCGCTGACCAACTGTTGGGTTTGGAAGTAGATTAGCATCTTGCAAACCGTACTGAATAAAAAGCAAATGTTTAATATAAAGAGAGAGAAATAATGTATGCAATTAAATTAGCTTTAATTAGTCGTCTTCACAACCAAGTTCTTCGACTCAATAATTAATATGATGAGCATGATTATTATTATGGTCAATATCATCAGTGCAAGATACCGAGTTACATCAAACTAAACTTTACCTTCCTGTAATCAACATGCACCCATTGGTATAATTACATTACTCTGTCTTCAGAGGTCAAAGTAATACTTTCTCAGTAATTGCAATTAGATAGTTCTCAATGTAAGAAAACTACAGTTAACACTAATTAAATCACTTATAACTGATAAAATTATAAAAATTATAAAAGGCTCAAATAACAACTTTTGTGATTTTGCAGCCATCCATCAAAGTAATAAGTACTTTCTCTTGATGCAGCTCTTAAGTAAGTATGCAAGCACCAAGATGTGGATTATATATAAATTTGGATTAAACAAAGTATATACCTGACAATAGCTGCCAAAATTAAGTGGATCTGTTTCACCACCAAAGTCAGCATAGAGTTCCTCAAGG
This sequence comes from Bimastos eiseni, assembly GCA_959347315.1. Lineage (NCBI taxonomy): Eukaryota > Metazoa > Annelida > Clitellata > Crassiclitellata > Lumbricidae > Bimastos > Bimastos eiseni. The sequence continues at coordinate 25,086,835 of OY365812.1, read as the reverse complement.
AGATTGTTTTTGACACGACCATCAGCATAGTTGTCATCTTCATCTGGGTTTAATGATGATGCATCCGACGGGAGATAACGGTTCTGTGAAGAGCTGCTCATCCTATTAAAGAAGGAATAACAATATGAAGGTTTAGACCTCTTGCTGTACTTTCTCAAAGCTACAGATTGTATAGAACTCACAGCCATAGGGTGTATGGCTTCAGAAAACAAAGACTTATGCAACATAGAACTTATTTTTGCCCCTGGTGTAAAAAATTAAAGAGTATGCCTTAGTGTCAGTTGCCAGGTCAGTCTGAATATAAACATAGGAAAGACAAAATACACTGGTGTTAGGGAAGAATTACGTAGAACAAGAAAATACAATCGGAGAAGAACTAATCGAAAATGTTAAAAAGTTCATATACCTGAGGAGCCTCATGACTTCAGACAACAACTGCACGATTGAACTAAAGAGAAGAATTAATAAAGTGAAAGGAGTGATGGCAGGCTTTAACACTATACTTTTGCCATGGTACATATTTCTGGCATGAAATGATAGTATATACTATATATGCGCGGAGAACACCATACGAATCAGAGAATAGACGGCAGTAGAATCCCGCACAAGTGGTCTTTATTTTATCTATCCAGCTTCCATTTAAGCATTATTCCGCTATTTATAACCCTTGCGCCTTGAGAAAAGACACTAAATACATGTCATGGAAGAAATATCCCTGAAAGTGCAATTTTGCCCTGACATTTACTTCTTTCCCAAAATGTAAACTATCAGAATATTTAATTGGCATAGCGCACAGAATGCATCTGTGAGCTGAGTCGCCTATGTATGCGGATGGTGGACTCTGTGGCCTATACTGCATGTAGGTGCGGATGGTGGACTATACTGTACGTAGCTGGTAGCCAGTAGGCCCACCCGATGCACCTCATTGTGAAAAGTGAAATCTGACATATTCTTCTAAGTCTCTTTTTCCTGTAAAACATAAACACCCTAATTTTGGGGAGGATAGGGGTCTCATATACCCTCCATAATCCACTATCTATGAGTGTAGCATTGGAAAACACTGGTAATCGATTTCATACCTTGAGGCAGATTGAATTCACGAGAACCCATGGCAGTGCTGCATGATTCAATAAAGACATACTCGAAGATGGCGTGCAGCGATGGGAATCCTGAGATAGTTGTGGCTCAACGTATGTGGGAGGCTGGGAGCTACGTCATCTTTTATTTACTTCCCTTTTTCTTGCGGGCCAATACTGCGAGAACGCGAATTCACGCGAGTATCCGCGCTTGAATGCCCTAAGGGCGTAAAGCAATACACGGACGACAGACCAGATGGGTATTACAAGATTGCACTAGCTTCTCAGGCAGCATGCCTACCATCGGCAGTTGGCTGACGCATCTCGCTGATGAAATATTATATAGTAACAAGACAAAAATATTTAACTTCATCATAACATCTATAGAAAACAAGTGCGAGTTGCGAAAAACAAACCCGTAGTTCAATTCATAAAAATCTTCAGTTTAAATCGCCCTCGGTGTGTATTTAATTTCAAATACGTCCGCCATCATGAGCACGTGACTAGATAACTGCAACGAATGCCACTGATAGGCCAAGATTCACTATCCTTGTTAGATAGCATTTACAAACAATCCTATAGCGCTTTTCTAAGACTGTCATTTATAACGCGCCTAAACAAGATGAATCTTGCACAAAAGCGCGTAACATAGAAGTATTATCAATAATAAATCTTGAAAAGATAAGTCTTAAGACTAGTCTTGTAGAGTGACAATGTCGACCATTTGCGAAACAGTCAGGCAGTTTATTCCATTCTGTTAGGACGACCAGTGCAAATGCCAGTTTCAAATTTCCTGACTGATCTTGTTACAGCAAAGTTTTAGTAGGTCCCGTAACTAATGTATTGTATCTGGTAAGTTATAAAACGACTCTCCCAAAATAAACCCTCCAGAAGCCATCTCAGTACAATTTACCTCTTGAGAAAAATGAAGATTTTAAGGTTAGCGAAAGAGGCAGAGATGTAGCCAGAAGAGATGGCAAAGCGAAGAGAAGAGTGAATTCCACATATCGAAAGACACTAATGCAGGGAAAGGATTTACCCAATCAATTTATCCTAACGAACGCAGTATGATTAGAAGTCATAATATGAACGGATGATTACAAGTCATTAAATAAGTCGAATTTAGCTGTGTGGCAGGCTGGCGAATTTAGCTGTGTGGCAGGCTGGCAGCCATGCAAGGCGCGTGTCAAGTCTTGCAGCTAATTTCACCAGTGCCATCTCGTGAATGAATTCCCGCATTCTACTGAATGTCATGCCAATTAATTATCAATTGCCCCTCACACACAAAATAATTAAATTAAATCTAGCTACTTAAGCCAACCCTAATCGCGATATTCGTAATCAGTTATGATATTCGTATTTTCTGTCCTTCCAGGGCCATAAAATTAGATAGAAAGAAGCAGTTCATTGACGGCGCTAAACCACATCCAGTGTTTGGCAAGCTACTATGCGTGTCAAAAATCCGTGATATTGAGGATAATCTCCGTTGTCCAAATCACTTAGCATGTTGTCTTTCCTTTTCCTAGTGGTCTTCCTCACCATCTTTCCCTCCAGTACTGTCATCCCCTTTTTGGGGTTTCTGCTGATCGAAGTGCCTCTGAATGATATGCACTGTGAGAGGTGCCATAAAAATGACTAAATACAGTACGTAGGCCTACAATACTTTAGATAAACCCAACCACTGCCATTAGTGCAGAATTGAAGATGTATGTTGATTGTGGAGCCATAGAATTGGATTCTTGTTGGTCCCTATTTGACTCCAGCTTCATGCTCTTTAGACTTTAATGTGTCGAGTTGGCAGATGAGAAAAATAACACAAGAGAGAGTTCCATGCAGATGTTCCAGTCGTAACAACACAAATTTATTACAATGATATAAGCAAATTCATGATAATACTTCAAGTAAGACATAGAGTACAATGGTCGTAATTTCTAATGACTAAGAAAGGTTGATGGGCAAAAATTTAATTTAGTAGATAATCAGGCTAATTATCAGTTTTGTAATAGGCTTACTTCATGTAAAACCAAAGTCATAAAATTCTTATTTTATAGATTCCCTCCAGCATAGTTTACATATCATATGACCGCTTATAACTAATAACTAGCTGATTTAATAGACTAGAGGGATAATTAATAGCTCATACAACGTTATAGTAAGAAAATCGAGATTATGTTCTGCCAAGGCAAAACAGAAGAAACTCACTAGACCATACCATTGTTTTAGATATATTTACAGAAACATGAGCAATGTGTTCCTTCCATGTCAAGTGCACATCAGTGGAAATCCCTACACATCAAATTAACACATTTCTAGTAATTATTCCTTAGAAGCTATACTGAAAGTAGAGTAAGTGACTTTCATAACAGTAAATATAGAATAAATGATGAAATAAGAAGCAAAAAGATTGGCAAAAACCTTCTAAATCTGAAACTAAATTTCTAAATAACTGACCTGATAGTTGTGACAGACAGAACATACCAACAAGAAAATTAAGACTAATGTACAAAAATCCATCGAAATAATAATATTTAAAACTTTGATGTCATGGTAGGTTGCAATGTTTATAGTAAATTTTAAGTGAAATCAAATATATCTTTCAGGAAACTAATAATAGTTAAAAAACAATGTAAACAAGAACACTAACAAATAATAATCCTAATGCTAATACAATAATAATACTAATGTGTAAAACTTATTGCTAATAATAGTATGGATAGAAATACTAGAAATACTAATATGCAAAAGTAACCATGACTGCTTTATTTGCCCTCGAGACCAAGCACTCAAGTTCGTTTTAAAAAGGATTGGTCTTGAGACCAAAGGCTTCGAGGTTTAGAGTTTTGGTCTTGCTCTAGTCTTGACTGTCAATATACAAAAAAATATCGAAGGACGGATACAATTTTTATTGGCAAGAAAACAATCAGCAGTAGCAACATTTCTGTTATCTAGAAGACCTGTCAAGACTTGTTTCAAAAGGCACAAGTATATCCTATTTAGATTTTAAAACACTCATGATTTCATTAATAATCCAAACACTGGATGTTAATGTTGGCCACAAATAATTTGTGGCCAACATTAACATCCAGTGTTTGGAAAGCTGCTTTTGCGTGTCAACGACCTCAACACCTCCAAAACATTTTTTTTCACATAGCGGAATTTTTACGAGGCACCACAGGGCCACAGAGTACATCAAGCAGAGAAAATTCTGCTTGAAATGGTTTTTATCAAATGCACCAGACATTTGAAATAACATTTTGCATTAAGGACTTTTGTAACAATGAATTTGGAATCCTCTACATTTAAAATTGTTTAGATTAAATAAAATGAAAAAAAACTATGTTTTAACAAAAAAAATCAGATCCCAAAGCAGGTTGTCTGACTTAATACAAACAGAAGTCTGGGTAGGTATGACTGTGTTTTCTAGAATTCCTAAGGTTTCAGATCAAGACTGCTAATTAGAACTCATATGGTTAATTAAGATAATTTCTGTTAATTAATTAATTCATCCATTCATTCATTCAGAGCACTTATCAAATGTAACCTGGTCCAAGAATGGCATTATTTTGCTTAAAGTTACTTTAAAGCTATACAGGTTATTTTCCATAAATGTTCTTGATTAGTAAAAAATATCATTACTAAAAAATACATAATTGCAAAAAATAATTTTCAACTCGTACATAGAAGGCAAAGTATCACACCATTGCAGGTATTATTATATTCTCCGTTAAACACCAAAAATTAATGCAATCAGCTGATCAGAGTAAGCTGCAGTAAGCTCATGCATAAATTCTGCAATATCGTTAGCATAACCTAAGCATACATTTCAGCACCCGTTAAAATACATCTTATTTTGCCCGTGGCTGTGCAATGCGACGAACAAACCCTTTATCAGTGATAATCAAGTATTTGAACTTTGCTAATTTCATAAGCATTTGGCTGAATCCTTTGCATGTTTGACAGATCACAAACTGCTTGCTGTAATCTGCTGTTCCAACTGTCTGTATCGAAGGCACAGTTCATTGTACACCTAAAACAAATTCCACCAAGTAAAAAGCTAAAAAAAAATTAAAAACGCATAATCTCAAAAAGTTACCACCATAAACACTTTTCCAAGACAACTTAAGCATAAGCTGAAAGCATATTTACATCCAACATGCCTTACTCCAACTGTGACAAATAGTTGTTTTCCATGAATTGTGGCTGTTGAATTCAGACTCCTTGAAAGTTGGGGTTTATTTGCAAACCAGTCTTTCCTTTCCCATATTCCATAATGGTTGTTAACCATTATGTTTAACTGTCATTTATTCTGATATATATTTGGCAGAGGCGGAGATCTCGTTTAACAGGGGAGGTGGACACCCAATGAGAGGGGCACAAAATGTGGGGGGGGACACATGCATAACATGTTCACTCTATGCAAAAGGTGGGGGACTTGTCCCCCTCGACTTCCCCTGGATCGTCGCCCCTGATATTTGGAATGCCTCCATACCTGCATATGTAAGCAATACAGTCATTCACATATCAATTAATTCTTCAAACAGCAAGACAACTCACAAGAACAGCAGATGCATCTGGAATGGCCTGACATTCGAGCTCAACAGGTGCATTTTCCACAACCTCTTCAAACGAAATTTTTCCACCTAAAAAACCTAAAACAAAACAGATTTAAGACTTAACAACAGTGGCACAGCAGCAGCTCAAGAAAGAATGTATGGCCAACGAATTGCTATCAGCTAAATAGCCTTTGCGAAGTAAAAAAATTTCAAAGCATTATCCTGAAGCCAAGTACAGGGCATCAAATTATTCATAGCAGTTGAGCACTGCATCATATCAGAGGGTCCAGAGATCGATGTCCAGTGAAGGGACAAGTTCGGTTGCCACAGAGAAAATATAAGAATGAGCAGCTGTTATGATGGGTTTTGCCGAGAACAAGAAAGCTTTAAAGTGTGTGGGGTGACAAGTACAGAAGCCCCATTCGGGCAGATGATTGTGAGTGGTGATATAATGCAGGTGGAGGAACAGAGGCTATGAGGAATTCAGTAATAAGTTCTTTGGCCCAAAGCAAGTTTTCTGATGAATGTTTGGCCATTTATTTACAACTGAATTGGCTGAAAGAAACAAGCATCTTTTTTTATAGTCCACATTATGAAATGGGGAACTAGTTGACCAAAATGGTTATTATCTTCATCAATTTACCAAAAAACAATCTTCTAACAAACCATGTTTGGCTCGATAAGCACTTCCCAGGCAAGCCGAATTGGCAACTGTTTGAACGTAGACGGGAATGTTGAAAACGTTTGCAAGGACCTGCAGAAAAAACTCGAGACTATCAGAAGGTATCATCATCTGACAGTTGTTTATGTACCACTACCATCACCCTCTAAATGCATAAAAATGCTATTCAAGTGGTCAGTCAGACAGTAACAATATAATAATTTATCATTCAATTATTTTATTGCTCTAATTATGCATACACAAAATCTTAATCTGAGGCACAAAGCAAGTGTGACTAAAGGACCGTTGCTCAAGAGTTAAGTTTGAGACACATAGACAAACTGTAGAGCAATGTAAGCTTAGTAGAACAATTTGTAACATAGTTCGTTAATAAACTGTCTTCATGACTTTTCTTGTGGAAAATATAAATTCTTTAAAAACTGGCTATGAGTAACCGTTCTTACACAATAACCATCTCTGGCAAGGCTCAACCCAGACTCTCACTTTACAAACCAAGCGCTATAACCAACGAGCTGCCAAGCTCCAAACATACTTGCTCAAATGAAAATAGCTGCAATAATAAACAGAGGTAAAACTATTCTGCAAAAGTATCAGAAGTAAAAGTGCCATTACATCTAATTTCAAAATCTTAATCTATACAAAAATCTAAAGAAAGAAATCTACATGGAAGATTGCCATGGCACAGTCCAGGGCATTCGCCATTGCTGGCCCCACAGCATGAAATTTTGGTCATTAACTCCCTTCATAGGTACCATCTGATGCTTTTCATCGGCACCTCAAGACTGTTCCTTTTGCTTGGGCCTGGATCGGGAGTGCCTCCGAATAGTGGTCTTGAAGAGGTGCTATATTAAATTCATAGATAGATTAGATTAGTTTCAACCCACCAAATGGAACTATTTGGGAAGATATATTGAATGCCTCTATTTAATACAACACGAACAACAAAATATGTGCAACTGCACATATGGATAGCATGGCTTCATGATCAAAGCCATACAAACAACATAGCTGTTCATGTTCAACCAGTTATACCATGGAACCAGCCAAGCAACAGACGAATATATGAACAAATGTTACCTGAAGAAGTGCTTTGTTTGATGAAGCGCCACCAGTTGCTAGGATACGACCCGTTTGGCCTAGAAAACATTTAGTAATATAATTGTGAAAACTAAACTGCAAACCTCTCAATAATTAAAGATAAACAATTGTAAATTTTTTCTTTAGATTATTAAATGAATTTTGCGCACAAATGATTAACAGAACTTTGCGAGTGCCTTCCAGATACCCATACAGAGCACATCTAAGTAGACCTGTATCTTGTGGAGGTAGTACCATATATACTGGACTTTAAGTCAAGAAATTTAATACTATTTCAGGATGACGGAATAGGTCTTTGACTCATACTTGAGAGACAAAATAGATTTTCAGAACGAATAATTCAACATTACGAAAATGAACTTTAAAGTAAAACCCCCAATTGTCTTTGTTTTAACATTGTTTTCAAGAAAATTCACATTTCTACAAATTACTGACTACATATAGATCAAATGTTAATCTCTTATAATAATGTAATTATACACTTCTACGATATATTTCATGCATCAAAGGCGAATTCATTTAATATCACTTGAGGAAAAGTGTGTCGAAATATATCGAATATCAAGCTATACCTCTCAATTGATCACGGCCGCGTGCATCTCGGCTATTCAATTTACTGCCTATGCCATCTTTAATGTGATTGGTTATTTTTATTTAACGGCCTATAGTGAGATTTGTTTGAAATATGCTGAAGATGATGCTCATTTTAAGCCTACCTAAACATTCAAAAGTGAAATTTTGGTTTACAATCAGTGAACATCATATACTAATTTGCATAGATTTCTATGAAGTGCAGAGGAAGTGCACAAGAGGATTCAATTAATAGCATACCCAACTTGTATCCAAGGTTTTCGGAATGAACTCGTTTGGCCATCAGCTGACCCTCAACAATTGCTCTCACCTCAACTACATTTGAAAATGAATGAACCTTCAAAACAACCAACCAGTTATCACATCTATAAGAGTTTCCACTCATAAGAAGTATTGAAAACGATTTTGCACCAACTTTCTGGCACTTGTCCAAAATATTTTATGGCAATTTTCTGATTCAAAACGTAAAGTAATTGGGAGTGGTAGCGTATCAGAGTAGTTACCCTGAAGGGCAGTGCAATATGAATTTGAAATGAAGGATGAATGAAATTTTGCATATGCCATCATTGGGACAAGATCTCAGATTACAGGATGAAGGATGCAGCAGAGTTCAGAGTTCACTTCCTGGGCTTTTAAACATAATACTAGAGTGTTTCAACTTGATATTCTAGAATCTCAATTTGAAACTTGACTCTTTCAATGCCAAACTCAAGAAGTTCTAATCAAATATTTGAGATTTATGTTCTATTTTAGTTTCCATCTTTGATATACATAATTCAACAAAAATAAACCATTTAAAAAATGCTGTCCAACAGATGCTTAAAGGTTTTAAGTGAAGCTGAAACTAGACAGCAGTAATGACCAGAGTAAGCAAGTCAGTTAAATCATCTGAAAATGAATTAGATGGAGTAGAATTCCTCGACATATCAGCCAATGACATGATGCATTTAAAAAAAGTTATCAATTGTTCTTCTCATTGATTGATAAATAAAAAAAGCCCTGATTTGTCAATATGTTATCATTATACATTTCAAATATTTACATCCTTGAACCAAATTGGAATTATAATAAACTGACGGCCATGACAGCAACAAATGAGGAAAAATCAGCTTATTTACACAGAAGGAACACTGTGTAAGAGCAGCATAAGTAACAGCAACCAAAGGGTCAAACAAAGGGTCAAGAGTCATCACTCACCAAATCATCCTTGGAATCAAATCTAAAGACACCAGTAGCATTTGGCGTAATTTCAGGAACGTAAAAGTAAATGCCTAAGGAAGCAACAACAATAAAAATATGAAACTTTTATGCAAAATGAATACTAAGGAACACTAGAAACAAAAAAGCTACTGTAAATAACTGCATTTTAAATAATTTTACTGGAATACTGCAGATTGCAGAGTGCACCTTAATGTATCTGGCCACTTGCATTTAAAGTACTTTACAAATCTCACAACCTGACACAAAACATGACACCCTAACAAATAGATTGAACAAGATGTGCCTTAATGTTTCTTAAGATGTCTGTGATGATGCAGCATGTATGTTTGATGGTAGTCTGTTCCAGAAGGATGGTCCAATGCAATTGAAAATGACTGCAGTATGCAATGCAGAAGAGAATTTGTAAGGACACAGAGCTTTTGAAACAATCATTAAACTGTCCTAGTATGATAAAATTTCAAAAGTCTAAAGTCAAAAGTCTCATTTTGTAATGCACGTTACATGGAAATCCAGGCTCAAAATCAATGCAAGAACCCACATTGGAAGAAATTCATAGAAAAGTGAATTATGTCACAAATCCTTTGCATTGAAGACTCGTGTGGAATGCCACTTGTAATAGAACCCACATTGGAAAAAAAACATGTCTGTGGTGAAGCAACAGGTATGTTTAATGGCAGACTTTTCAGGAAGGATGGTCCAATGCATGAGAAAGCAAAAAGTGCTTGCATGGTTGTGCAGATGTATATATCCAAAAGGTCTCCACATCAGCTAAAGACTACTCTGGTTAGAAACAGTCACCTTGTCACCCTATGCTGTCAGTTCGTTGAACTCTAGCGACTGTCATGATTAACCTTTTAAAAGAGAGAGATCCTATGAAATAAATAGTTAGCATACAAAAACATCACTTTGTCTGTGATTTTAGCTTTCTTCTTTACTATGTTGCAAATTACGACTGACCTATATTTCCATTGTTTCCAGGCGGAGATGTTTCCAACAACTTCTCAAATTCGACCCAACTTCCACCTGCGCTTTCATTTCGAACACGCTCCCTCGCAAGAGATCCGTTTTTGAAGCTACAGTGAAAATTCAAGGAAAGCATTGAAAAATTGAGTTCACACTTTGCAGAATGTTCTAGATCATTGAAAGCAAAAAATGGCAATGATATAGTTAAGCTAAGCTATCCAAAAAAGTGAATCCAGAAAATCACTAGAAGCCCAACAACTTATAACTAGAGACATAAAAACGAAGAAAAATATTAATTAAGAAGATGATTGCTTTAGCTCACTAAAATGAAAACGATAGAGAAACTAGAAGAAATTACCAAAGCATTCCCATGTAGTCTTTCGTCTCAAGAGGGTTGATGAGGCTGAGACCTTCCAGAGATGCCTTTGGTTCATGAAGCCATAGCAAAACTGTATCACTCGTTCCTAGGCTTATCTACATAGGATGTCGACAAATACTGCATGGCAATCAAATATAACAATGAAATCATTCAGTGCAATAAATATTCAACAGCTCTAAACTAAGAGCAAATTCAGATAGAGAATGTGAAAAGTGGTAAAGGGAGAGGAGTGTCTAGTTTCAGGCAACAGCCATCATGTCTCAAGTAGACAATAAAGTCAGCCAGTTGAGTATATGGGTCAATGCCCTAAACACGTAAACTATATCACACTGAGTGGCAGACAATGAGAACTGCAGATAGATAAAATGGCAGATGATGAGAATAATCACTCACAACGACATCACCATCTCGACATCTGACTCCAGCCAAAGACGCTGTAAAAAGAACAGAGACAATAATGAACTCTGGAAAGGCACATGTCAGAAAACAGTTTCCATATGCACCTTATTGGTTAGAAAATTACCCATCAGACAATAGTGTTTTATCTGCCATTTAACTAGAAAAGCACATTTAAAAACAGCATATTTTAGATGTTCATTAAAGTTGGGACACGGTGGCGCAGTGGTATATTCTGCACTAGAGCTGTCGATTAATCGGGCCGATTATAGAGATATCGGCAATATCGGCAAGATAATCGGCGCCGATATCAAAAATTATTTTTTTAATTTAATAATATTATTTTAAGTCTAAAAAAGCAAAATGACGACAGCAACATCACTGGGTCTGTGAAGGACCGCATTTCGTTCCCTTTCCATATCGTGTCGTCAAGTCAATGGCTTCTTCAGACCATTGGTGAGACCACCCAGTGTGCTAGTATATAGACTGTGAGAACGTGTCAACAAAGGTCTTGTGCAGAGTGAGTCATAGTGCCTGCTTAAGGGCCAAGGAATGGCTGGCAAATTCAAGCCAAGGAGCGGCTGGCCATCCAACAGATAAATCGATGAATGTACATCGTGGAGGCATACCTAATGAATACATGCTAGCTGCCAATCAGATCTCCCTGACACATGTCAGTCGCCTGAGAGGCTGAGACTAGATGGGTGGCTGTGAATAGGACCTTGGCCTTTAATTACCCTGGGCACAGTTCGATGGTGGGCGGTGTGTCTAATCAGTATTGCCTGCCTAGGATTAGTCCCCAACTACATGCATACGTCTCCTACGGAGCAAGTGTTTGCTGGTATCACAACAATAGGCAGTAGCAGTAGGTCTATCTTTTGGAACCGGACATCTTGGGAAACACAATGAAATAATCAGCAAAATAATCGGCAAAATAATCGGGTATCGGCAAATGCATAATCGGCAATAATCAGTATTGGCATAATCGGCAAAAAGTGATATCGGTACAGCTCTATTCTGCACCTTGCAACCAAAGTTCGAACACACCTCAGGTCACTAGTGCTCAGTGTTGCTCACCCATAATTATCAGTGAGGAAAGGAACGGGAAACCACCTCACTCGGGTGACCCTTAAATTTCAACTTTGGAATTTTAAACCTCTCACCCTCTCAATCAAGTCTCCATGTCAAATGAAAGAAATGTGCAAAATTTTATTGAGATCAGTTGACATTTAGGGTGTGCTCAAGCATACAGAAATATTCATTTTTTTCGCAAAAACGTGATTTTTAGGTAACAGACTGTAAATTAAAATATAGCCAGTAGCCACTACATGACTGCTCATTTTATAATGCTCATTTTAAAATATAGCCAGTAGCCACTACATGACTGCTCATTTTATAATGTCGCAGATACCCTGCTCACAAAATTGCAAATTGTCATAACCATTAGTTGTAAGTTAAACAAGTTAAGTAAGTTAAATGCTCATTTTAAAATATAGCCAGTAGCCACTACATGACTGCTCATTTTATAATGTCGCAGATACCCTGCTCACAAAATTGCAAATTGTCATAACCATTAGTTGTAAGTTAAACAACAAATTAAACAACAAATTAAATAAATCAGAGTTTTTAGCTAATAACTAACTATACTAGTGCGCTCGACGCTTGCAAAGACGATATCAGTCATTCTGCAGATGACAGGCTTGTAGATGCAGAAAGTCCATGAAGTACAGTCATCTTGTTACTGTCTGGAAAAAGCTTTCGATGCTCAGCAACAACTTGTAGAAGAAACTGTGTTTGTTCCTCACTTTTAGTCAGTAGACCACTGTACTCCTGTATCATGGCAACACCTCTCTCTGTAGTGTCATTTGTTACCCGCAGAGCGCGTACAATTTCCTCAGCCTTCAAATAGTCCGGGCTGGTTATCCATTTGTCTGAATCAGTTTGCAGAAATGAATCAGGGTTTGACAACAAGTGAAAAAACTTCTTTGAAGTCATCGTAACGAAATCATGCAACTGCATTTCATGGATTTTGGTGATGTCAACTGTTATTCGCTTTGGTGGATCTTCGGATGCTGGCTTTTGAAGTGCTGAAACCATCAACTTTTTCACCTGAGCAGAAACATCTCTGTCAAAGAATGATAATGCAATTAGCTCTTCACTCAAGTACCACAGGTGGCCACAGAGCTACTTTAGTGCACCTTTTGCTGCTTGTGAATCGAGCGAAACCAGTGTTTGCAGAAGCCTCAGATCATTAGCTGGAGCGATGGTTGGCAGCCGAGACAAGAACCACGATTTCAGGCAGACCTGAACACCGAATATGCAGATTTCTGCCAAGACCTTTTTGTTCACGTTTGGTCAGCTTGAAGTCAGAATTTTGAAACAAGAATATTTTGTAAGCGTATATCAGCTTGGCCATGAAGCGGGCTCGATGCAGTGCACCAGGTTTGATTATATGAACACCACGTGGAGGCTCAGCACCCAGAAACAGAATGGCTAGCTCAAGTAGTTCTCTGTAGTCATCACGGGGCTGAGTAGTTTCAAATTGAGAAACTAAGAAAAATATAGCTTCTGATTTGTTGTCGTGTACTGCGGCTGCTACTTGTGGGTCATCAGTTCCTGCCTTGTAGTCACTGATAATTATGTGAGGCCAAAATGACTTAAATCGTTAGAAAAGTCCGATGTCTGGACCACTTGATGGACCCATAACCCCTGCAAACACTTCTTCTAGCATTACTTCATGTACATGATGACGGCAAGCCGTAAATATAACAGGTGTGAATTCAGCTTGCCTTCCAATAACACGCAGGCACCATTTTTTCGTCCAGTATTGCTCGACGTGGCGTCAAAACTAACTGCTTTTATCTGATCCTTGATTCCCCATGATTCAACAGCTTCAAGCATGGCACTTGCCATGGCTTCACCGGTTCCTGCACTCAGTTTGGGAATACAGAGAAGCTGATCAACTCCAGACCCTGACACAAGGATTGGAAGACGGTCAACTTTTTCATCACCAGTTAAATCCATCATCAGCTTGCCATCAAAATGAAGGGTTAATGGCTTCTTCGAATCAAACCTTGTCTTCAGATCACTTGCGAAGAGTAAACGATGATTCTGGCGTGCATGCTGGATTGAAGAGCGGTTGATATTGAAGTCCTCAACTTTCTGCCCAGAAGCATGAACACTAGCAGAAAGTGTGTGCACGGCGCTGCGGGAGCTCGTTTTGGTGTGGTGAAGTGATGCCATGACATCAGCAGTTAATATATTTCTTCTGCCTCTCTTCCTGGTTAATTTGTTTCCTATAATCGAACTTCCAGAATATTTCTCTGCTGAAAATGGTTGAGAATCAGTATCATCATCACTTGATGACAGTGCAATGCTTTGGTTGAAAAGATCTAGTTCTGCTTTCTGTTTTTCTTCCCACTTGCAGCGTTTATCCAGTTTTTGCCTCAGTTCTGCTTCTTTCTTCACCAGTTTTGTATCCACGCCTGCCATTGCACCTTTCCTACCTTTTTCACGTTGTGCTAGCAGGAACGTTCTGTCTTCTTCAACCGTGATTAATACTAATGCATCCTGGTGAGCAATGTCAAATAAATCGGAGAATGTATCGGTGAAGCTTTCTTCGTTTGATATATGTGTTTTAGTTCGACGTCCTTTGTTTTTCTTAAGCCTTTCCCACCTGGAAATTAACTGTTCCAACTGTTCAATAGCATGATGACGAGGTCTTATTGGTATCCTTGCCTTGTGCCAAAATGGTTCCACTTCATGTTTTGTCTGAGATGCAGCCTCATGTTTGGTTTTAGCACCACTCGTAAGTTTATGCAGATAAAGGCGCATTACATCACCAACTGATGGCAGCTTAGCTCCAACCAGACTAGCCTTCATATGACCCAGAAAATAAATAACATTTTTGCTACGAGTTACTAGAGCCATAATTAACACTAGCAGAAATTTAATCTACAATTCACTTTCATAATTAACGTATTTTTGTTTATGTTTATTACAAAATGGCGACAGGAAGTGACCTCATGATGACATCACTGAGGACAGCATACAAAATAAATAATAACTAAGTAATAAGTATAGTAAGTAAGCTGTGAGAGTGGCAGTGAACAAATACCAAAAATTGGCAATTACAGTTGCAAACAAGATTTTCGAACAATATAAATATGAAAACGACTTGAGCACACCCTAAATATTACCCAAATGCAAAAATATTTCGTTGGGATGTTTCTTTTACACTGTAGCAACAGTCTGGAGGGTGAGAGTCAACATTTTCAAAAGTTTAAATATTTTCCATATTTAAGGGTCACCCTACACCTCACTCACTCATCCTGGGTGGCATAAAGCCAATGAACCTGCCTTTGGGCAGAGAGCTCATCATCCTCATCATCATAGTTGAGAAGGTCATGATTCCCTAAATCAAAATATTACATTGTCAATTGATGATTGGCACTCAACAAATGCATTGTAATGTCAACAATTCAGTGTTTGCTGTTCATGAGACATGCTAATAAACTGCAGCATAAATATTTCTTTTCAGATATTCGATTCGTGGTAAAAATGAAAATATTCTTATGAAACTCTGGACAACTATATACTGATAACCATACAGAAGCATAGTAATGACCTCACCTTCCTCTGCCATCATATTTGAGCAAGTGTGCATGACAGCATCTTAGACAGGTGAAGATTGCACAGACAGTTACAGACTCACAGCACCCGATGTCACTTACCTGGGTTATCACCAGTGAAGGAAATCACTTGACAATCAGGTGTAAATCCATATCTATCAACAAGGTAACTGGATATACTGCCCTGGATAAAAGAAAGAATTTAATCAAAATGAACATCTTGGCAGGTTTTCATAGCTCAACTGCAGCAGGCTTACTGTTCTGGTGATGCAATTAAAGAAAGAACCTAATGAAGACACTGGTCAGATGAAGATAACCAAATGAATTGGTTTGACACAAAACAAGACTTGGCAACAAGACTTGACGATGAATTCAAGTCTACACAGAACCGGCCTTTAGGTATCGAGGTGCATAGCCCGTTAATAAAGCAAGAAATCAACATGTTGCCCACATCTCCATCTGTTCCTTTGCATGAAATACAAGAAGGAACATACAGTAATAAAATACATGGGATGTGAAGGTAAGGGCCAATGATGTTTACGAGTGTGTGCCCAGTGTAAAGAGCCATACATGCCATTGTAACAGGGTGCAAAGGACCAGTTGCCATTTAAGTTTGCAGGATGTGAGGGACAAACATACAGCAAGACACACACATATGCACAGATACAAATAATAAAGAGTAAGTAAATATGTACACTTTATTGAACTGCCTGCAAACACACTACAGGACCATCATATATGAAAAATCAAAGACTGTACTGTACAATCACAAAATAATCATAATAACAGACATTCTCGATGTTGTGAGGGTAAAGAGAAAGCAAGCAATAGGAATTACAATCCCTATAAGAATAGATTAATTCGTATAGCATTCGGGTGATAAAACCATACCGGGTTAGTGCATCTTGCGCAACTGAGGGCAGAGTGAGTAGGTGACACCCCATTGCTTCATGTAATCTGTGCTGGTCACGTCTTTACCGCATGCCACACGAGCATTGGACAGAGGACAGTACTGGACAGCTAGGGACTACGAATATGGACTCTTTTCTGCATCTGTCCCATACAGACCCAATCTGCCATCAAAGCAAAGGTTGGTTTAACGGTAGTATTGGAACTATGCCAAGATAAGGGTGAATGTTCAATCTGTTGACAGAATAGCCACTGGCATTTTGTTTGACATTGTCTTTAAACTAAACCATATATTCTTTACAGATCATAGGTCAATTTTACAACATTGATGCCAGATGTTCAAAAAGCAACCTTTATCAGAGAACAAGTCATGAATTGTTGGTCCAAACTCTCATAGACTGAATATCTGGCTTCAGCAGACAATGAACTTGAAATAACCAAAGATCAGGCTGCAGTGAATGCACTTTGTTACCAGACTGTTGCCGTATTCTGGTCACACTTATATCTTTGCTTAGACACGAATCAAGGTTGGTCTGATGAAGCGTCCTCCTTGTACTTAATAACAGACCACAGAACTGCATCAGAATTGAAGGTCCCTTTATATATTACACCAATTAACAGATTTTGCCAAACAGCCAGGAGGTTGCAACAATAATTTCATGAATAAAAGTAGGAAACAAGTGAGATTTTCGAAGTGTAACATTCGCAGGTGCCAACATAAAAGGTAAGTAAGACCTAAGAGGACTATGTTATATTTTATGAGAAACTTATACAAAGCATTGCTGGCTCTCAAGGCATTCGGATATATCCTGTCTAATAACAGGCTTCCGGCATGTTCTATCATGTTCTGTTAATTTAATGGTGCCCATGAAATTTCTGCCAAAAGGTCATTTGTGAAGCTCTACTTCTAAGTACAGATTCGTCAGAATGTCCAGTCCACTTTTAGTATTAAAACATTTCCCAAATAACACTGAAATATCGCTCATCTGCAGCAGTTTGACCAAAGCATGAGGAAATTCAATCCAATGCAGAAAAATCTCATGGAAAGTAGCTTCCGAGTCATGAAAATTACTATGAGTCTAAGCATGTAAGTAAGTAGATTCTGTGAAAACAGCATGAATAAAATTATATCGGATTTGATGATGCATAATATATCATCATGCATCATGTTTAATTAAATATAAGTCATACTCTAGACAAAAGGTAAACAAAATAATACCAGATTTCATAATGGATAACTTATATTTTAAGGCCACAAACTCTGTTGGTATGACATTGTTAATCTTTATATATATATATATATATATATAGTCCTCTGTCCCCCTTGTAGAGCTGCCAATGATAGAAGTGTCAGATGGCTTGAAGAAGGTGCCTGAATTGCACTACATAAATGCTTTGTTACAGTGCATTACATGTGCAAATGCAAGCATTCATGTATGTGTATGAATTGGAAAAGTCAAGGCCATCCACAGATGAGACTTAAACTGGGGCCCATCATCCCTTCCCTTCTTCCCCTCCCATTTCCAATCCTCTTCATCTCTTTCCTTCCTTTCAACCAATTTCTCTTTTGTCAAAGCATGAGGTCAGTGTTGTCACTTGGATTATATTGCACATGAAACCCCTGCAAATGATATTATTTATATACATATATGCATATATATATGACTATTTATATAATGCCTTATAAGAACCTATCAGAGGCACATGTGTATATATATATATACACATGTATATATATATATACACACATGTATATATATATACACACACATGTATATATATATATATATGTGCCTTTGATAGGTTCTTATAATGTGCTATATAAATAGCCATTTATATATATATATATATATATATATGTACACAGGTTATTGCATTTGCAGGTTACAACTCCTGAAAACAGCGCTTGGATGAACAAAATGAAGACAATGCCAGCAACTCATATTCTCATGCTAATTTACTGGATAACCAGTTCTACTGAAGCAGCAAGGATTCTTCTTCAACCACTCAATATGAACTCACACGTTCTTCTATTTGCTCGTCTTGGGGAGGAGCTGGGCCACTTGGGGCACAACACAGTACTACTCACCCCTTCAAATGCCAAAACTCCACATGAAATGGCTCACAAAAACTTCACAATAATCACCTATCCTGTTCCTGAAAAAATACCATATTTCAGTTCTCATGAGCTATCAGAAATGGTGGTAGAATATGCTCTTGCCAAGTCCAAACTATGGTTGATGCCAAGATATTTAGCCTTTTCAAAGACACTTTTGCCCAGATTGCAGTCTGACTATCATAATTTGTGGAACAACAAAGATATCATGAGACAGTTGGAAAACTTCCAGTTCCAGTTTACAATTATAGATCTGGGAGCAACTGAATTCAGTTATCTCATTCCAGCACATCTGGGCATTCCATATGCCACCGTTTCCATATCAAACATCGCACTGGCTTACAGAGTTCCACGACTGTCCTCGTTCGCATCATGGAGTCACTCCGACGAAATGACCTTCAAAGAACGCCTGACAACCTTCGTTTACGACATTGCACATATAGCGATTTATAACTCAAGCGTACAAAACATCAACAAGTACGTTCCACATCTGAAGGTAACAGATGGTTTTGAGTTGATGACCAATTCCAGTTTGTGGCTGTTCACTGAAGATCCTGCATTATCATTTCCTAGACCACATATGCCAAACACGCTAAGCTTTGGGGACATCATGGCAAGGCCAGCGAGACCACTCCCACCAGATCTTCAAGCATATCTTGACGAGTCAACACAGGGTGTAATAATTGTATCTCTCGGAAGCTACTTCGACTATATACCGGAGTTCCTTGCTCGCGGTTTCTGTGAGGCATTTCGCAATACAAGCCAACGCATAATCTGGAAGCTACGCAATAACGAGTTCTGCCAAGATGCAAAAAATGTGAAAATATTGCCATGGTTTCCACAGAATGACATCCTTGCTCATGAAAATGTAAAACTCTTCATAACCCACTGTGGCTTCAGCAGTTTTGTTGAAGCAACATATCATGGAAAGCCTTTGATCGCGTTCCCAATGGCCATAGAGCAACCAAGCAACGCAGCAATGGCTGTTTCCAGAGGTTATGCAATCAAGATGGAAATTTCAGAGTTCTCAAGCCACGAACTTAGACGAAACATTGAAAAGATGATGAAGGATGACAGCTATGCAGAAAATGCAAGGAAATCCTCATCAATATTTTGGGATAAGAAGGACACAGCGGCTGAGCGTGTATCATTTATGATAGAGCACGTCCTGAAGTATGGCGATACGCATCTTCGAACTGCAGCATACAAACTTTCTCTAGCAGAATTCCTCATGTTTGACATATTCGCTTTTTTAGTAGCAATTTTGCTATTTGCAGGGATTCTGATTCTGGTGCTTCTTTGGTGCATCTGCCAAATGCTGAGCAAGTGCTTAGTCAAGGCAAAGAAAGTGAAAACGGCATAAACATTGTTCCAGAAACATTGTGCATCAGAAGCATACGCTGTTCTAATGTGGAACCCAAAATTTCTCCACAGATAAATACTCTCAGGGCTACCCGTTTTATGTTAAGTGTAATTCCTAGTCACTTAATCAACATTTTAGTGTAAATAGCCACTATAACACACACGGCATCTGCACGCAACATCATTTGATCTATCATTTTCTACATTGACTGATCCTATCCTGCAATGTTTTGGTACAGTTAAATTAGGCCCAGTGGTACTGTGTGTAAGTTGTATTGAGTGCCAAAACAAAAATGATTAGCACAGCCTCTTCTATTACCCAGTCTGGTCCCAGCACGACAAGAGCCTGTTATTAAGGTGTTAAGTAAAAGCAACATTCGGTAATATAATTTTTGAATAAAATGTTTACCAGTCATTATTATCAATATGTTCATAACATTTGTTTAACTATATTCATATAAAAATATTACATTTCTTTCCATTAGAACTGCGCAACTGTTCCAAATGAATGTCGACTTAGACAGAAATGACTGAAATGTAGAGTTTGACCCAACTCATCAGACTTTTAATTTTGTTCAGGATTTTAATACATTTCATTTGTTAATGCTTTGTGGCTATGTTTTCTTTGAATAAAATATTTTCCATCTTTTTCAGAAAGAGCAATGATACGAAAGGAGGTTCTTCTCGCTATTTTTTGGGCTCTTCCTCTTCTAAAAGAGAGCAGAACTCTTCTGAAATAAAGTCGGAACAGTCTTTCGGTAGATGTTTAGGTAACTGGGGAAATCAATCAAGGATAAAGCCTCATCAGATAATGCGAAACTGGCAACAGTTATGCCATGACAACCTAGAGCTAAATTACATGCTGATGTCAAAGTCACGTGAATGTCAAGTGTTGCACTCTTTAGCATACGCAAAGTCCTACAGTCGAAGCAAAGCAATAACAAGCTTTAACTTTACTTACTATTTTACTGAAAAGCTAGCCTTGAATTGCACATGGCACAATCAAGAAAACAAAATGTTACTTACAACACAGGTTGCTGAAGGCACAGCAGGTCCAAGCTTACTCTCCAGATCCACTATATCATAAGCCTAAAAGAAATCAACAAACTGTGAACAATGGAATTAACAACACACATCCAGTTCATCTTATGCATATGTATACCATATTTAATGGTCTTACCATTAGGTAAATCATGCCTTATCCATACTTATCACCTCAGAATTGTATCATTTTATCTCCACAGCTATTATCATCACAAAGAATATAAAAAAACCAACATATTCAGTTGAAGATGATCTAAATCAAAATGCTCAAGCATGATTACATTTGAATATTGTTTCTCCACGCATGTCATTCAACAAATCGAAGTGAAATGTTACAATCATCATTTGCCTGTGCTGATCATTGTTTACCTAGATGCAATGTAATTAGCAACCAATAGTGTTAATGGCCATCAAACACGGTTCATCAACAACACTGTTCAAATCACTGCCACTCATTTTCTTCTACTTTCCAGAACCCAAGAGTTTAAAGAAGAAAACTTAGAAAAACATTAGACAGAATTCTAGGAAGGCCCATATACACTGCATCAAACAAAGTTAGAAAGGGATAAGAGACCTTGATGCATTCCTGCGACCATCTTCGGCTGCGAATATCAAGAAGATTCATTCCGGATCCATCACTCTCGTCAATAGGAGCATAGAACCCAATGAATAGACTGGCACCAAAGCTACTCACAAGCGAAATTCTCTGAAAGCAGAAAAAAAACGAAACACAACAATCAGTATCTAAATGACATTACACAAGTCATCACTTGCACAATAGTGATTTAAAATCAATTCACTGACAATGCATCTTTGTCATCAGATTCAGCCACAGGAGTTGAATGACTGACTTATGTTTCATTCTGACCTTGCACACATTAAATAATTTTTAATAATAACAACAACAATAATACTGTTGTATTTATTTATGTATGTATCCAGTCATGCACGCATGCATGCATTCATTGATGCATGTATGTATGTATGCATGTATTTGTCCCAACACATAGAGCAGAGTTAGCCTTTCAGCAATACTCAAGTGGTCTATATTCTGCACTTGTAACAGGAGAAGCCACTCATCCTGTGCAATGAATTATATCACTGAACAGATATACCTCTGTGTCATCATAGGCAGCTCTCTTTTGCTTAAAGATCTTTGTTATCTGGTTCCCTGTTATACGATGATAAGCACGACATCCAGTTATTTCACTCAGCCGCTGTTCAAAAAATCAATTTAATATAATTTTAATCAGCATGGTTTTCAGAGAAGAAAATTAAGTAAAACAATTCCAAAAACAGACAAATAGTAAACAAACAATAAAAAAAGGAGAGCATCAAACTCTTAATCTAGAATATTGATTTTGAGTATCTGACTGTTGCTCTCATGGGAGACTGTAAGCTCGAAATTCCCCTAATAAAAATACATGTATAACAGAAAATTTATAATAAATATGAAATGTTATCTCCTTTCTAAATTGCTATATAGACAACATGAAGCATTAATGACTTGGAACAAAAAGGCATGGACCTTAACTGTAAACAAATTAAAATGATAAAAAAATGACACTAAAGGATACTGTAAGGCAATAGAATAATGCAAAGAAAGGACAAAATATTCCAACACGATCACCACAAACTTCCAACATTAGGAAAGGAAGATAACCAATTATACAGCAAGGAAGCAGTACAAACAGTGTGATAAGAAACAATCTGATATCATATACAGCTAATGCAAAGCCTCACATCAAGTTTGCCCAGACAAAAACAGTCATCCAAAGCAAGGCCCCTACTACACGAGTCGCTACAATGCTACATACCAAGAAAGTGCTACATTTTATTAACAACTTTAGCAAATAATTGAGAGAATTCAAAAACATAATAATTGTCACCATTGGGGATTTCATTGCAAAGCACTGAAGTGAGAGTAATATCTGAAGAGGCACCACTAGTATATACGGATGAGGAGACATAGATGACAGATGGGAGGAACTCCTTCAGTTCTGTACTACAAAGGGTCTCAACCTAAGGACCACATCCTCCAAACAAAAGACTTAGAAACTAATGTATGTTCCCTTTCTTAGCACAAAAGCAAGCAAAATGGACGTAGACACCACGTGATGAAAAGACATGTAACTTGGTCGACTGCATCAGAGTAAAAAAGATGGAACTCAAATGTGACAAACTGCAGATCATTTACACACATCATGTGCTGGAAGTCAGTAGAATAATTATTATATCTTCATTTATTATTATACCAGCTGACAAACTGCAATTGTTTACAATCGATAAAAAATAAAGAAAAGAAGTATAAGATTAATAAGAGTTAACACTCTAGGAATGAAAAATCTGTAAAATACTAACTGGCATACTAGAAAAGCATTGTATTGCATAGATGAAGAACTCACCAAAGGTCCTCCAATGTTCTTCTCAACCAGTTGGCACTCTCTGTCTGTACTTGAGTCCATCCAGATAGGAGAATCTTTAATGCTGAAACAATCCTAGCAACAAAGAAATTCAAATTTTATCAAAACTGAAACAGAAGTTTCCTTTATTTACCATATTGGCTGTGTATTTAAACCAGCGGTTCTCAGCCTTACGATTTGCCAGGGGTCGTCTTCAACAATCAGGAAGTTGTAAAAAAAACAGTTGTCTCCATGGACTAGATTCTCACATTTTATATTTTATGATTACTACACTAGAACTACTACACTACTGCGAGTTTAATTTATCCTTACTTATTTCTTGTACTCTGATTTATTTAATAAAATAAGAAAATTATTACCAACGGCAAATTATAAATTGTTCTTTTAATTAATGACTGATTATGCTGATATTCCTAATGGGTAAGTATAGATCATCAAAATGGTAAGAAGTGAAAACGCATGGTAGAAAAAATGTGGTGAAGGCAGTAACCAAATCAATTTTATTGACGAGGGTCGTCACACCGTTGAAAATATTATCAGAGGGTCGCAGGACTAAATAGATTGAGAACCACTGATTTAAACTATAATACAGTAAAACTAAATTATAAAATACTACACTATTCAATGCAGCTCAGTAAAATGAATATCACAAAAGTATAGTTGTTAATTCTAGACTGTCTAATCTACGCAGACTAAACCTTAATGAACAGGGTTTTGGTAGGCAGGCCATCTATGCTGTCACAATCTTCCACATTGAAAATATTAAATGCAAAAACAGCTCAGAGTTACAGCCACATAGTGACATTCAAAGACACTGCCAGCAAATGAATTCAACTGCCCATAAGAACTGACTGACAAATCCAGTCTAATCGAATGACTTCTTTAGCACCGTCAGAACAACACCCAAGACCTTGAATGATGGCTGCTTATATTGAAATCATAGCAGAGAATTATGATCCTTTAAAGAAACATGGTTGAAAAACTAACAAAACTGTAGACATAATACGACAGTTCCTGCTACTGTCATGTTAATCCAAAATCTAACTAAGACTCACAGACAACTGGTCAGAAAAACTTTTTGACGGATCAAGCGATGACAAGATTTCTTTGCTCTTGTATTTCCAGTAAACACTTCCATGTTGCTGCAATGAAAAATAATAAAATGCATAAACTTTCTTAATGATTATGTCTTACCAATTAGCAAACGTAATTTCAAAGGTAATGATAGCAGAAGAGTGCTAAATTTAGCTAAATGGAAGCTGTGTTGATGCTTAGAGATCAGAGAGCGCTTTTGAGTAGATATCTTAAATGGGTGCTATAAAAATGCTTGATTACATTACATTAAAATCAAGTATCAATTGAAAAAATGTGAGCTGCTGTTCATTCTACCACAAGAACTGTAAGACTGAATTTGTGCTAATGACAGCAGATTATGATAAAACAAAAACAAAACAAGACTACAATTATTACCTACTCACTTTGCGCTGCCAACATTACGCATATTTCACTTGGTACAAGATCACACGTCTCGTGACTGATGAATATTGTATACTAGCTGAATTCTTAAATGTGTTCAACATTGCTTGCCCAATGCTCGCCTATAAGGAGGCATCGACAACATGTGCAAATGACTAGCCACTTTTGGCAGGTATTTCTTGCACATATTGTAAATGCCTCCTTATACGCGAGCACGAGGAAGGGGTAACATTTTGGGATCGCAAACCACCCTATGTTTTTTCTCAGCTGCTAAAAAGTATTTGTGCAAAATTTGAGACCAATCGCTCGAGTTGATCAAACGTTTTTGTGGAACATACACACCTACATACATACTTATCTTCTTTATCTTGTTTATTGCTATCCAACAACAAGGTTAAACAAAATCAAAGATCGCAAATACATGCATGTATCATCAATTAATAGTAACAAGAAACACATAGAGCACACCTTACCAAATGAACGAAGGATAGCATGGAGGACCCAAGGGAAGAATATCCCGCGTGAGGGAACCACAATAAGCATCATTGCTTGCAAGCATTTCTTTATATGTATAGATAATTGGCACGACTAGACGCAGTTTATAGAAATAAATCCAAAGAAATTGTAAAGCTGCTGAGACAATAAATATTATGCAATCAAAATCCTAGAATGTGAAAATGAGTTAAATAAAACATGGGGACTAATTAAAACACTGCAGCATGGAAATGGAGTCACTTTGTGCCAGATAGCTTTGCAATTGATGCTGTAGAAATTAAAGAAAAAAACCTGATAGCAAAAGTTCTTTTATGATTTCTTTACTGATATTTGACTTATGCAAAACAATGTATTGTTGCTTTTCTTGTATGCCAGTCAGTATTCTACTGATTTCAAGCACATTATGCACTGAATGATCTGCAGTTTGTCACAATTGAAAGCTGTCATTTGTCTACTGTGACATTGTAATATAAATCAGGGCAGAGAGACTTTTTCATACCTGTCCTGCTCCTGAAATTGCAGCCACTTTGGAGAAATCAAATCCAGAGTCCTTCAGTCTCTCCAACAACAAATCAATTGCCTAAACAAACAGATTCAGTTTCAGCTTTAACACAATGTTTCTAATACAATACAGTGACAAAAACTGAAGATCAGTAACACACTGCCATCATCACTGCTGCAGTGGAACCCAGTTGACATGAGGTCAAGGTTGACATGAGGTCAATGAGACACACTCTGTCGAAATCACATTTCACGTATAGACGGCTTAACGAGTCAACCAACTAGGTAAAGCAGTAATGTGCATGTATTGCCTACCATTGCACAAATGAGTACTTGGCAAATTTCAGACATTATGACCTCTAAAATGACTCCTGCTCTGCTACGTACAAATACACATATATGCATTTTTACAAAAAGCAGAAAAAACAAGGAAACAACTATTATCTATAAAAAAGGTGGTGTGGCCTCAATTAGCAAATATTAGACAGCATCGGGCCTCTGGATTGTGGGGCTCTACGGCAGTCTACGTGTGGAATGACCTCCCATTAGACCTGTGCTGGCTGTCTTGGTCAAACTCACCTGCTTTCATAAGTTCCCAAAATAACGCTTCTTTGGCTGTGGCAGGGAGTACCTCTAAATAGGTCTTATCAAGAGATAATCCATAAAAACATCCTCAGAATGAATGAAGGAACTACAAGCAGGGTCTTCATACTATGTTCACACTGCCTAAATCATGACATATCTAGAAACATCAGACAGGTTTTATGTTAATGTAAATAGTAAAACAGCTAAACCAAAACATCAATGGTGCTGCTAACGTCAAAAATCCATGATGTCACGTGATATCCTGGAAAGTAAGTGTCATTAAAATTCATTTCCAGTACGTAATGTAAGTAAATTAAGTACCTTATTATTTCATCAGATATGAACAATCAAAGTAAGTACACTAACAAAACAAACACAATCGTCTTCTGATCTGCAACAGAGTAAAGAGAAGGTAAGCAAATCGAAACAAAGACATCTGTATGCCAGATACCAATTCAGAATTATGCAGACATGAAAATGCAATGGAAAACATAAATAGAAGACTTCACCTTGATCCACATCAGTGGAGGAGCAGTCACTGTCACACCATCTTCATGTGGATGAACTCCACCCGTTGTTCTGAATAAAGATCACATGCAAACACAAATAAATTCTCTTAATGTAAGCTGCTCTGGAGTATGCCTAAGTACATAGTTCAATGCTCACACTCATTTACCAACCTTTGCCATGGAGAGCCATACCATATAAAGTTAGTGGAGCAACAACTTGACAGTCATTCTATTCTAGTTCTCTTTACATAATAAACATCACTATTTGCTAGCAATGTTGTCAGACTATAGCTATCGCTTCTACCGACTCTCAGCGAGTCCATTTGCAGTCATGGGCCTCCAGGTACAACCTTAAACTTAATACATCTAAAGAGATGATAGTAGACCTAGGGCTAGAGGGGATCCCTCCCCACTGCTTTGAATCGACAGGATGGAGATGAACATTTTGGGGGTTGTACTTACCTGTAGCACATATAGTTTGGATCTGTACTAGGGCAAATCAGTCTTTCCATGCCTTGTGCATTCTTAGAGCTCATGGGTTTAATGGCGTGGCCCTCTATGATGTTGTGCGGGCTACTACTACAGCCCGCCTTCTGCATGCGTCTCCAGCATGGTATGGTTTCATTAATGCCGCACTCACTTCAACGCTGTGGTTCGGAATCTGGTGCGACACGACACAGCCCCAATATGCTGTGGAGTACTAGTTGTGTCTGCGTACTCACAACAGGTCTGTTCCCCGACTGAGAAGGGTCATTGTTACAAAAGAAAACCAACTATTATATATACAAAACAAACAGATAAAGTAGAAATGACGATCACTAATGACAGCATTGTACAAATACATTGGCACTCACTTGAACTCTGATAGATCGGAATCAAACTTGATGTTTTCTTCACAAACAATGTCAAGGACATCATTTACAGCTATCAGTTTGACCTAAAGACAACAAAGATCAAAGTCATTTCCGAATTCGAGCACAGATTGTTACGAGTTGAATTCTGCAGAGTCCAAGTTTACAATCTGAAAAAGTCAGTCTCTTGATTTTCAGTTAAATGAATTTTTACTTTTGCCTTAGTTTACACTAGGAAGTAGTAACTGGTTAAGTACTAATAGTAGCAGTATTTGTTTTTAGTTAGGTCATTGTCATTTTTTAAATAAAAATAACAGTATGTGTTTTAGTTAGGTCAATAATCATTGTCTAAATTTAAGAATCTGATTTTCATTTTCAAAACAGAAAATTGGAAAGATTAAAACTCAGAGCAATTGTTTGTCTGTGTACTAGCTTATGCAGAGTACTACGAAACTCGGGCCGTGCCAAGTTTTGGTTCATCCCTCAACATTATATTTAAAAAGGCATAAATGATAGATCCTAAGCTTTGTATAACTGATTTTAATACTTTTCAACAATTTATTGCTTCAGAAGTAATGCTCGCTTTTAGGGAGCAATAAATTAAATTAAATATCAGCATCAAAGTCTTGGATAAGCCAAACAAGTTAGCAAAATTTACATCATAAATGGAAAATGATTTTCAGACATTTCTAAACGATGACATTGTAAGACAATGCTGGTGATAATCAGGTATGGGTCAAATACTTTTACCTCAAGAGTATAATGAAGATAAAAAAATATCATTTTGAAAATACTGTATACATTTAATATTTTTGTAGTGAACTTGACAGTTATCAATAGCTTCTTATCACTTGAACCATTGATAAAATTCTAAGTAGTAACTTCTATTATGCTGACATACGATTCACAAAGCATCAACCAATGGCATAGCAATCCAAATCGTATTCAAGTCAATATCCCAAAAGTAAGGCCTCAAGACTCCAAAGTGGCAGACAGACTATGATGGACAGCAATTTGAAAGAAGAAAGTTTTCACTTCAAAACAAAATGTCACGCTAAAAGCATTTGAGCAGCGAGAACAGACAAAGGAAAGAGTTTAAAAACTTAGGTGTTCAATAGGGTGGTCCTTAGCTGCATGTAAAAACATTTTAGTGAGAATTTTATATGAGGCACCCCAAACTTATAGTTTTAGGTAAAAAAATAATTTTTAAAAAAAATTGAAATTTTATTAATTTTAGGGGTTGCTACCAGACATAACACAGAGGGCCCATAAATTATCGTTAAGTACAGTCATAACATGGAATATTGAACTATGTTTGCAGAAATTCATAACATAGTTCTGTATTATTCTGGAGATGTTTTCCTGTTTGGGTCTAAACAAAACAACATTATAACCTTTAATTTCAGTTAATATTTAATGTATTAATGTCTTTTTGTTCCTGTCTGGATATCCGTGACAGTATTCCTTCGCAACTAACAGCAGAAACTGCTCCTGTTCTTCGTCATTGGTATCAAGCAAGGTGCCAGTATTCATCCATTAGTGCCACACCACGCTCTGCTATGTCATTCACAACTTTTAATGAGCTCATCGTGGCCTTAACCAATTTGTAGTTCATCTTTGCCCATGTATCACCATCCAAACTTATAGTTTTGGGTAAAAAAATCAATTCATAAGAAAATTGGAGGAAACTAGCTGGAATGCCTGACATGCTAAAGAATCTTCTGGATTTGTCTGTGACAAAATCTTCAAATCTCTTTGAGCTGACTATAATAGGATTCATGGTTGTTCTCTTAATCGCTTTGGTGGATGATCAATGCTAGGTTTTCTCCAGAGCAGCAACCATTTTGGCGCTTGGTATCAATGGCCATTGGACACACTGTCATCAAAGAACGCAAACCAATTCTTAAGACATGCAAATACCACAAGTGATCCTGAAATATTTCCTTGCACGTCTGCAACTGCACTATGGAGATCCTTATATTTCTCAATAGTAGTATTAGCATTATTTATACCCTGTGATGACAACACGCACACCACAACATATCCTTGTCCAGCTGCTGCTCCAAAAGCTAGGATGCTGGCACTATTTCTTGGCCCACTGTTAACTTATGTGGTGTCAAAACACATGTATTTAATTTTATCAGCTCTATATGACCCAGTGGTTAAATCTCTCATCCAGGGTTGTCTAATGTCCACGTATTTATTTTAAAAGTTAAAACTTAAGCTCAAGTTAGGCTATTGGCGAATCCATAAATGGTATAATAGCCATTTGCTATTCGGAAACGCATAAAATGTGTGCAACAAGGTGTGTAAACTGTATGGTTGATTTTCACAGCAAGATATGTATTTAGGTGGTGGATCTCAAATAAAAGATTTCAGATCTGAGATTTAAACACTGTCTATGTCCCAAGCCACAGCTGCTTCATACACTGCAGACGCTGAAGCTTTTTCTGTCACTGATGATAACTTTGTAACACTGAGAAACCGGTCTATGTCCAGTCCAGAATCAGGATATATGAAGATGGTCTACAATTTCTTCACTGCAGATTTCTCATAACATTTAATCTACTCTGTTGTTCTTTCTCCAATCTTCCCTTGAAAAATATTTCAGTTAGTAAGCAAGTAGCTATTAATAAACATCTATCAATATGATTTACACAGCCAGCAAGTGATTAAATGCAAAATTAAGCATATTGTACAAAGAAGCTGAAATCAGTTCATGGCGGTTTAAGCTTAAACTTTAACATCTGGAGGTTGCAACTCCTAAATATTGTTGATCCTCTTCAAATTTTCGGTGAATTACATTTTCATCCTTAGAAACATAAGTAAAGGGTGCCTCGTTGTAAAATGAAACTTTCAAAATTAAGGACCACCCTAGTGTTCAGCAACTGAAAATGCTCATTCATCAAGAACTAATTATTGATGTGGTATGACCAGATATTAAAAATAATTAGCAGTTGACCTCATTGAATAATGATAAGCCTAGGCAATAAGAACTGATTTTAGGTATTGTGGTAAGGGGCCGTCCACATATTACGTACGCAGCTAGGGGAGCAGAGGTTTCAAATTTCGGCCGTTTTGCATATGGGTGCGTATGGTGGAAAGGGTCCTGAAAATATGTACGTATGCAAATATAATTGTCTAAGTATGACGTCCACAATACAGAATATGAAAATCAGAACTGTAAATGTAATCACAGACTGTTCTTGCTTAATCAATTTTAGGTTGCATTAAAACGGTTTCAAATGTAAGTGTTGTTAATGTTTTAATTCTTCATCACTGTTAACAAATTGAAGCTGTTAAATAAGATGCTTAACAAAGATATAAGCCTGTGGTAAAATCTATGTCTTATAGATGTTTTTAGCTATTTGACATTTGCATAGGGGGTAGCACTCAAACGTACATACGCTTGGGGGAGGGGTCCACGAAATGTACGCAGGGCAAGAGGGGGTCCGAAAATCCGATTTTTTGCGTACATAATATATGGATGGCCCCTTGCAGTAATCTTGGTGAATCAAAACCAATGCATTTGCCTGAGAAAACTCACATACATGATGAGTAAATTAGTGATGTTAAACAGTAACCGGATAACCGGTTACAAAACGATAACCGGTTTCTGAAATTTGCAAACCGTTTTTCAAATTTATTGATTTTTCTTTACTATTATTGCATTGAAATATCAAAATAAATAAATGAATTGTTTATTTTATTTGTGTGTTTTCATTGTTTTCGTGCATGATGCAATATGGCCTGCAATTCATTCTTAATCAACGGCAAATAATGAGTAACAGGTCAGGTCTGAAGGATGGTGTAAGTGTGGATTAATTAGGGATTGTATGTTATGTGAGCCGCTCAACCTAGCAGGAGGCCACGTCAATCATTAGGTGGGCGTGACCTAATTATCAATGGCTAAAGTGCCTGATTGCGATAAGCTAAGTAATGATGAACGCAATGGCGCCAAATAATTAATGAGCGGGAAAGATGGCTAGACCATTATGTGTAAACAAAGGGATTTCAAGCCAGTCAACTTTAAATGTATTTATGAACAGCTACATTTCAAAATAAGTAGGCCCACAACCTTAAATTAACATTTAAGTAATATTTAAATAAATTTAGCTGGTGCCTACAACATGGCTAGTCGCATTAATAAGTCTGATGTGTGGGACAACTTTGTTGATGCTGCATTGCAATTTGCGACATGTTATACATAATATAATGTCCATAGTTGTGTTAAATAACTTTTACGACAATTTAGAATATTTTTCTAAGAACACCAATAGAAACCGGTTTAAACACGTTTTTTTAAATCCAGTAACCGGTTTGCCCTAAAAATCGGTATTAACAACCCTAGAGTAAATCTGTGTAAGTCACCAATGAACTGCACCTTACAAATACTGTTTACATGGCAAGTGTGAGACATGGCAGAATTGAAACAGCGCCAAAGTTACAAGCAACATCTATCTCCAAGCTCAATAGTTGAGTGACCAAGGTTCAAAGCCCTCAAATTTTAGAAGTTCTTGTACAGCCCCCATTGGTTATGGAGCAGTTAACTGGGTGCCATCCAAGACTGCACCTCATCAAAGAAAGGAGATAACAGCTGCACAGATACATCACATGACAAACTGTCAAATGAAACATAGATTTGTGGATGTCATAACAATGGTATACTGTCCAGCCATGACTATCCAGCCATGTTCCCAGAGGTGTGGTGCATAATGTAAAAAGAAGCAGATCAAGCACAGAACTCTGATACATTTATGCAACAAACTTACAAGTAGTTGGTGTGAACGGAAGATTGGGTGACTTTAATATAGACCTTTTGAAATTACAATACCACAAGGCTACAGGCTCCTTTTTAAACTCTATGTCAGCTTACAACTTTCTACCCTCAATAACCAAACCTACAAGAATTACTGTTCACTCTTCCACCATAATTGATAACAACTTCTATATTGTTGATTCATATATTATTATTTCTGATATATCACACAAACAACCAATACTAACACGATTTTGTTTCAACGCTACAAGTGCTCTAGAAAAACTATAACAAAATCTTGGATGGCAGCTCCCAACCTTATTTTTTTGTACCCCAAGCTAAAAAAATAACGGTGTGCAACTGTGCGTACCCCGAAGAGAAAAAATTTGTCATACACGTTCTTTGGAAATTTATTTAATTAGAATAGACAATATATGTGACCCTAGTAGGGCATAACCGGAAATCGCCTCGGACATTTGATTCAGTCGAATATTGGACTATTCGGAAGTATTCGCTTAGGCAAATATTACATCTGCACATAGCTAAAAATAACTTTTTTGATAAAATAATTTTTTGGGATAAAATAATATTTTTTCATCTAACAAATTTAGGACGGACTTATGGATAATTTGTTGATTAATTAAACAAGAAATAAACATTCCATTGAAGTTTTTTAAAATAATGATGTCAATTTTAATTTCTTTTGGTCACATTCCACAGGTGGTAACCAAATCAGTAAGTTTCCCGCTTCAATTGGCTCAACCCACTTTCCGGTAAACATTAGAGTAAAGACGTCGTTGATAACTTCGTATTTCAAATTCTATAACAAGGTTTTACATTTTTTCACAAATAAAGTTATTAAATAATAAATATATTGTTATAACCTAGGGTGCAATGATACGCTATATGAAAGACATTGTTATAGACTCTGCATTGACTATTGATAGTTCTCCGTAGCTGTGCGCGTGGCAGGTTAACTACGCTTTGCCTACGGATGGTACTCGCTGGCCAGATTTTCCGCTACTATTCGGGTCGTAACCAGATCCGGCAAATAGTATATCCAAATACTCGGATTCGGTACTCGGTGGAAATTGTCTACTCCGTTGTGCCCTAGGCCCAAGAGATCAAAATCATCAAACTGGTTTACATGTCAGAAATTTCAGAATAAGAGTATTATACACATATTTGTAATTGCTTTAAAATTACAAAAAAATTGATTCGACCTTTCTTTTTGACAAAGTTATGAATGAAAATGTGTCCACTTGTGGGAAATTCTGAATCTGAGTAAAACACGTTTAAAGTTCATCAACAATATGAAATGCTACACAAGACCCTTTACAAATTATGAAAACAATGATTTTCATCAAATGTGAGATACCCAATAACCAAAAACATATTTTTGCACATATCTATATTAAAATCAGAAAATGAGCAAAAATTGACTTTTGAATATTATTTACTGTTTTTCTAGCAATGTAATCAACCGATATCCGACTCATTTTGATTCCTTGTGTCACATTATTATTAGAATTAGAATATTGTTCATTAGCTGGGGCTCCCGGTGCCTGAGTAAAGACAGGTTTTTGGCCTTGGCGAGGAGAAAGACGGTGGCCGCCCCTGTACTGGTTGTCTGAGGTGTTCCCCAAGCGAACAGCAAAGGTTTCGAGTGAATAACTGTAAAAGTGTGCAAATGCATAAATGGAGAGACAGACACATACACAGAATCTAGATAAATATTTAAATAAATACCCATGTGACCAACTGTGCAAACGATATCGTATACCTGGTACGTGTATGATATGTCACAGGTGACACGATCCAGGTGAATGAGAAGGAAACTTTGCTTTTATGGGTGTGTGAGAGGTGCGCCATAGGTTTTTGGCCCTGGAGACCAGGAAGAGGGCAGGGCGACTGCGGGGTTCAGGAATCCCTCTACTCCGTGTCTCAGGTGTTCCCTGAGCCAATGGTGGAGTCAACAGCTGTAAAACTGTGGAAACACATTGCCAGACAGAGGGACACACAGAAAGTCTTCTTTATTTATAAGATGGATACTATTAATGATTTTTACCAAATTTATTATATTAAAATAATTATTGCTGTACTGTAGAAATTATTTAATTGAAAATTCTATTATTTTATTTCCCATCTTTTCAACTAACATTGAGATAGGCTAAGAATTATGCTTACCTGAAAGCTGGATCAATAAAAAAAAATAATATTCAGTAGAAGCTGGATTGATGAGAGAATGCTACTTAAATGGTAGCAGAATCGATGAGAAGCAGGTTGTGCCAGTAGAAACTAGGTCAATGAAAAGACTTACCTGGTATGCTTAAATAGAAGCTGGACAGATAAAGACAATCATGCGTAAGCAGAAGTTGAATTGATGAAAAGAATTATGCTGCTTTGGGATGTCAGCGTTTTTCTTGGGTACAAGGCTGGTTTAATGTTCGATAGGATCATGTGTCAACGGGTGGGTGGGCGCGAGTTGCAGAGTTGCTAATCTAGTTGCTAATTCTCAAAGCAGGCATGATCTATACAGAAGGTAGACAAATAATACATATACTTTAAAATACAATCATAAACAAGAACCTTAGGTTGCCTTCAGTTTAAACTGGCACTTTACCTGCTGAGTACTGATTTCTAAACCAACATATATACGACTATTGGCAGCCGCCATTTTTTCAATTTTCAGTTACTATCCAACCACAGGCCACCGCAATGACCCCGTTCTTATACACACGACTTGTACAATGACCCATATACACGTGCGCGTTTATGTGGGTCAGTTCAGATTAGGCAAGCGCAAGAAAATTGTTAGAAGGAATTTTGAACAGAAATTTTCAATCGAAAATAAGCACACATGATCTTGTTATTATTTCTAAGTACTCAGCGTCTCCCTTTTAACGGGGTCGTAACCTAGTTAATAAGAACAAGTGATCGTGAAATTTCTAATTTTATGCTTTCATGCATAATAATTATAAAACCAAGCCTTTTGCATTTAGTGTATCGTGAAAAATGCCCAGTGACGATATAATGTACGGAGCTCCTAAAGGGACATGGAAGAAGAATATTTAACTCGAGATACAAACTCGTTCCCACGACTTACTAAGTCGTACGCACGAGATAAGTTATCTCATGCGCACGACTTATTAAGTCGAGGGAACGAGTTGTTATCTCAGATAACAACTCGTTCCCTCGACTTAATAAGTAATCTATCTGCAATTCTCATAATTTCATATACCTATTCTTAGCTACAGGTCAAGGTGTATATTGGTCCTTGATTACAGCTAGGTTGTACACTGGAGTACGAATCTTTAACATCCAAGTGGGGGAGCAAAGAGGGGTGGGGCGCAGAGCTGACGAACCGAGTGAGATCATTGCATATCTCTGTAACGTTGACACGTCCTTCTTTCACTAAGTAGCGTACGTTGCTGGTTAAATAAATGTATAACGTATAATAGGCGCCTGTATATATATATATATATATATATATATATATATATATATAATTCAGCAAATATATATATTATATAATTTAAGCGAAAATTATTAGTATCGATCGTTATTAACGAATATGCTTTCTTTACTTAATTAAGCCTAGGCCCCCTGCGTATTTATAAAATAGACAAACATGTTATCTATGCTGGACAAACATTGGCACTTTGCCAAAGGCGAAATGTCGTCATAATGGCGTCAGCGTATTGAACTTGTTTGTTGCGGCGAAGATTCGAAGAAGACGGTCGAATTTCGAATTTTTGCGAAGTTTTCG
Organism: Bimastos eiseni; assembly: GCA_959347315.1. Classification (NCBI taxonomy): domain Eukaryota; kingdom Metazoa; phylum Annelida; class Clitellata; order Crassiclitellata; family Lumbricidae; genus Bimastos; species Bimastos eiseni. Next base: position 25,050,446 of record OY365812.1, on the reverse strand, counting down.
CAAATCTGCGGTTATTCGTGGCTGTTCTTCCGAATTGTGCGTCGCCAACTTCTGTTTTGATTGAATTTTCGTCGAGAAGTAGCAGGTAGACTTAAAAAATTACAAAACAACGATTTCTTATCGAATTTATTTTATTTGGAGATCGAATTATCGATCTTAGCTACAAAATTTGATGCTATTATGTTAGTTGCCATTGAGACCTGTCGATGATATTTTGTAACTAGGCCTAATGAGGTACCTAGGCCTAAAATAACATTATTTTGGGTATTTTACTAAATATTGTTAAATTCAGCAAATTTCTCTTTCTCTCCTTAGTTCTTGTGTTTTTCTGTTGTGTAGGCTTATTGTTTTCCTGGCTGCGCGTTTCTCTCTTTCTCTTATCTTATTTCTACATGCATGGACGTGTTCTTGTCTTCTCTTGTTTTCGAGTAGAATTAGATGTTCGAACATTATTGTGGATTCTTTTGTGTTTTTCATTTTCGTTTTACTGTCCTATACTCTCAGTATTTACTCTAGATATCTATTTCTTTTCTGTCTTACTGTTCATTTACTTTGGTCAGTTCGGTATACTTCAGTTTAAGATCAGTGTATTCTCCTTTAGTTATGTTCTGATAATTTATTGCCTCCACAAGTAAACAATTCAACACAAATAAGTTCCATCTGAATGCACAGACGAAAAGAAAATGGCGTACAGTATACAAATTATGTTGCTACATAAAACTCTAATCGTAGTCGTTAACTTCTCAAAACTTGTAAAGCGCCACTCGAAGGCCAAATTCAGGACACCAGTTTATTAATGAAGACGGGTGCTTCGAATCAGAGATGTTGAATGAATATGTTGCGTTCAGTCTGATATGGGGAGATTAAGGTGTTTGAAGATAGTTCTGTGTTGACCTCAGACCTGAGGTCAACACAGAACTACCTTCAAACTACTTTCTTGAGAAAATGTGATGGGCCATATGCGTCATGTTTTCTCTGTAGGGCCCTGGCTTTGCATAATATTAAGTAGCGTACATTTGCGTAGTCCACTCATTACAAGTCTCTCAGACAGTTCATTATTTCCCATTTTGACGTGGTACTCGTTAAACTGACATAGTTGTCTGTGATTGAACGTTATTAGACATTACAATCAGAGGGGTATAAGCAGATACTCTAAACAATATAGCCTACATTATGCTCTCAATCTCTCACTCACTTTAACCGTACTTCTCGCTTATAAGTATGTACTGCTGCTGCGTCCATATTATTTCAGTTTCGATCTTACTTTCAGTCTCATGTTTGTCGTACTTTTTCTCAACCAAACGGCATTTTTTCTTCATCGCACTGTATATTGACCAATTTCTCTCTGCGTAGGTCTATCTAATAATAATTTTTCTCGATATACTTGTCTATCTGACATCCTATGTGCCTCCTTATCTATCTATTGATGTATAAATCTGTTTATTCATGCATCTATCAATTTATCTTATATTTCTTTCTCAGTCTTAGCTATCTAGATATCTATCTGTGTATGTAGGCCTACCTATTGATCAATTCAGTTATCTATATGTGCATCAATTGATCTAGTTATCAATTCATCTATTTCTATATGTAATTTCTCTCTTTCTTTGCCTTATATATCTCTATTTGTCTAATATTTATCTATATCCATTTATCATCAATGACTCTCTCTCTCTCTTTCTATTAATCTATCTGTCTATATATCTGTCTCTGCAGTATTTCTGTCTGTATCTTCCTTTTCTTTCTATCTATCTATCAATCTATCTCCATTTATCATCTGCTTCTATCTCTTACACCCAATCGCTAACCCTGTCTTTTGTTTTTTCTCAATCTTCAAACTAAGTGTCTCTTTCTCTCTCTGTTGCTATCGCTGCTGTGTCCGTTCTCTTGCTCTCCGTTTTCTCTCATTCAGTTTTACTCTCACTGACTTTGTTTTCGTTTACTCAGTGATTTATAGGCCTATGCTTGTGTAGCGTGTCATTTGCAAACTTTCTCTGGCTATAGTATTTCTCTGCACAATCTGATTTGCGTCTTTTCGCGTTTTGCCCCAGCACCAATGTTTGCCTTACATTTCAATCCAAATAAAAGCAACTAAAAGCAAATAACTCAAATTGAAAATTTCTAAAATTGGTCTATTTGTGGGTGATGCCAAATTTGTGATGACTTCCTACTACCTGAGAGCTGCAATGAATGGCCTACGGAGACCTTTGCCAACACCTCCTCGTGGTGGTCTCTGGGCGTGCAGTTAATCCAATTGGTTGACTGCATGGCGAAGATTGGCAGCAGCACGTTGCCATTCTCTGTCTGTTTTCAGGATAGTGTGCTGTACTACCTGATGACCAAGCTAGCTCTCAATTTACAGAGGGTGGCGACAATATCTTATTTTGGTAAGCTTGTTTTGCAGCAAAGCTATTCACTGTAATGACAATACTAATAAGTTACTAATTCATAACCTGTAAAGCTGTAGCAAACATCGCACCATTATTTAACTATTGGGTCCCATCAACACACGTCTTCATGAGAATCTTGGCAGGGCAGGTATCTAACATTGTTTAAACAGAAACACATAGGCCTACAACACAGGTCTATAGAATGTAATATTCGACAGCTGCATTCAAAAATATTCTGAACAATCATGATCAATTTATAGATCAAAGCTGAGGATCACATATATACTGGCAATAATACTGCTTATCTTCAACTATGGCAATTAAATTCTAAAGATTTGCATACATTGCACTTAGCACAGACAAGTCACCATTTCGCCAATTTCTTTGAAGGCATTAGCAAACTAAATTTCAATGAGCATAATTTCAATAAGAATAGTCATGGTTGGTAGAGTATCATTTTCATTTGTAAACACATTCCTCATCTTGCTTTTTGTTGCAGATACAGTGAGGTCCAAGGAGGACACAGACAGCTGTGAAGGAGGACAAATGAGGACATATTGAATGCTTCACTATAGAGTTGGAGAGTCTCCGAACTAACCAAGAAAAGAAGTCACATAGGAACGCTGTATGAAATCAATAGAGGCTTGTAATCTTAATGTTGTTAAGTATTTATTTAAGCAATCAAATCAATTGAACCTTATTGATCACACACAGTATTTCTCTGAGGAGTCAACTCTCCTTAGCAAATCCTCTCTACCAATAACATATGCATAGAACTTCTCACAAGATACGTCCTTCATAGCAGGGGTGTAACAAGCGGGGGGCACCGGCTCCCCAGTTTAAAAACTGGGGAGGCAAAGCCCCCCAGTTTTAGTGCTCAGTATCCCCCCATGTGCCCCCAAATCGGTTCTTTTTTATGTTTATCCAATGAATTTTTAAGAATACTTTTGTTAAGATAATTTGTGCCCCCCATTTTTCAAATATCTGGGGGGGGCAAAAAAAAAGGGGGAGAAAAATTTTTTGCCGCTTCGCGCAATATTTTTTAAATTATGCCCCCCCCCACTTTTCAAAACCTTGTTACACCTCTGCTTCGTAGTGTACGTTGTAAGAATGATTCTCTTCAACATATGTGTAAAGTTGTTGAAAACTGCCATGAAATAATAGCCCCATAAAACAAACAACCCAAATCTTGCTTCCCAGTTACTCAGTAAAATCCTTAACTACTTTCATATTGTAACGGTTCAGGGGTACGCCTACCTAGTGTCAGCCTGCTGTAGTGTCTGCCTGTTGTGTACACCTGTCTACTGTGTTCTTTCTACTGTGGTATCTACCTGCTGTATACGCTTATCTACTACCTACTGTAATCCATCTACTATCTACTGTAGATATCTACTATCTACTGTAGATATCTACTATCTACTGTATCCTAGCTACTGTAGTCTACTATCTACTGTGTATTATCTACTATCTACTGTAGATATCTACTATTTACTGTATCCTATCTACTGTAGTCTATCCACTATCTACTGTGTAGTCTCTACTGTCTACTGTCTCCTATCTACTGTGTATCATCTACTATCTACAGCAAATTAGTATAAAGGGAATCGTCGTCGTCGTCGTCGTCGTCGTCTGGAGATCGTCATCTGGGAGCCTTGTATATTCGGCTTCGGCCTTGCACTCTCGGCGCCTAGGAAGCACGAATAGTCGTCGTGGCTTGCGATGGTCGTCGTGGATATAGTCGTCGTAGTTTTGCGATAGTCGCCGTCAGCCATTGACGTAGCGTTGCAATTACTCGTTAGTTATCGACGTAGGGCGTATTGAGGGGCGTCATCCAGGAAGGAGCTATTTAAACCTTAAATGGTTAGTCTTCAGCAAACCACTGAAGCCTTACTCAGCGGACTGCAACTCGAACTACCCCCATATCGGACGGGGCTGCAAGTCGTCATCCAGGTCACTGTTGAATAGGCCCCGTTCTGTTACAATATCTTCTGGATATTTGATTAGATCTGCTCTACTTCATAAATTAATACAATTTGCTTCAACTGACAAATAGGTAATGTAATGACAATGTGGTGATGTAATGAAAGAGGGGCAATATAATGACAATGGGGTAATGTAATGGCAAAATGGTAATGCACTGATGATGAGGTGATGTAATGACAATGCAGTGAAGTAGTGTAATGACAATGTGGCATCATGACAACATGGTAATGACAATGTGCTAATGCAATGACAATGAAGTAATGTAACAACATTGGGACGATGTAAGAAGAATAGGGTAATGTAACAACAATGGGATACTGTGATAACAAGGTAATGTAATGTAATTACAATGGGGTAATGTAACGTAACTCAGTGAAACGTTAGAAATGTGCACCTCATTCCTGCCCATGCGGTGCCCTGGTCGAGAGAAACGGATATCACGGTCTCTCATGTGGCCTGGGCCTGGGACGCTGGCCCAGACATGCGGCCCTGAACGACCTTATTTGTAGAAGTTTAATCCGTGCAGGGATCCTCACTGTCAAAGAGCCGGTGGGCTTGACCTGATCTGATGGTAAAAGACCAGACGGACTCACTCATACACCATGGCAGGCGGGGCTGTGTTTGATATGGGACGCGACAGTCTCAGATAAAATGGCAACGTCGTATCTGCCAGAAACACCACAAAGAGCGGGCGCAGCGGCCGAGAGGGCGGCGAACCTCAAAACTCAGAAATACGCCGAGCTAGCCTCCACTTACGTCTTCACACCGGTGGCATTCGAAACCTTTGGCCCCATCAATTCCGAAGGCCAAAGCTTCCTTTTAGAACTGGGACACAGACTGAGCGCCGTCACTGGGGAGCAGAGGGAGACGACTTTCCTCTACAGCGCATCTCGATGATTATTCAACGCTACAACGCAGGTGCTTTCAAGAGAACTTTCGCTGTTCAGGAGTCCAACGAGCAGGGCTACTCCGGACGACATCACCATTAATTAACATAGAAAACTCATAAACTCGTTTGATTTTCATAATAATAATACTAATAATAATATTAGCAAATTGAATAAAAATATTTAAAAAACCCAAAATTGCCATTCTTCGTATCTTTTGTTTTTGTTGTTGTAAAAAAACAAATAACCAAAAAACCTACATGTTTGCAGCCCCGATTCTATCTCGATTTTCTTCAGTGTGGTTTCCACCGCATCCACACATACGTGTAGGCCTATCCAACGACCGCTTATTATGGCATGTATCTTACTGAAGAGTAACATCTGTTCTATTATTTATAACTACAAAAATTATCTTATCACTGATTCTGGCGTCATCACCCTACTCCTTACAATCAATAATGGTTTGCTTTTTCTACGCTAATCAGTGATAGGCCATTATATACTGTATTGCAACCAAAATTGCATCTAGTGGAAATGATCAAGCGGTATATAACAAAAGATTGTCTCTATATAATTGATGTACGATCCTCTTGGCAAACATCCTTGAATTTAGCGTGCAAGATAAACCAAGATGGCGTCATCCACAATTATGATCGGAAAAGTTATTAGAAGCAATTCTTTGTGGAAAGCTGTTAGAGTCAGCGTACAACAGATGAAATTAAGTGAAATTGTTAATGTTGTAAGTAAAGTTAATTCAGCTAATATAAATGTTGACTACTTGGTTCAACATTTTAAGTTGGTTTTCTTAGCGACCTTGCAACGAATCCTCAAAGGATAAATCTTCTGAGACCGAAAATGCGGCCCAATACAAACGAAAATGTTACATGTACGGCCGAACACGTAAACAAATTAGGGAGTGAAGACCACTGCGCATGCTTGCCATTAGTCAGAACAAAATACTTACGGCGCGTGATTGACGCAAAACAGTAAGTAAGATGAATTTTCGTGTATGTATAAAAACTACCCTAAGCGACCCTCACAACGCCTAACCTGACCCTAAAAAGCGTAGGGTAAAAGTGTATTTAGCGTATTTTATTATTTGACGTGAATAGATGTCCAAATGTAGTTTAAATGGAGACGGGATTGATGAAAAAGGACAATGTGCAAGTGGAAACTGGATGGATGTAAGAAATTATGCTGAAATGGAAGCTGGATGGATGAAAATGTCATGCTTGATTGATGCGAGAATGTCGTTACTATGGACGTGGAATTGATGTAAACAAGACCGTGTATGCGAGCAAAAACCAGATTGGTGAAAAGAAATATACATAAATGGAAACTGGATTCATGAAAAGAATTATACTTCAATGGAAGCTGTATTGACAAAGAGAAATATGCATGAATGGAAGCTGGATCAATGAAAATAGCATGCATATAATAAGATGTTCGATGAAAAAAAAATGGTTGGTGAAAAAAAGACGTCGCGATGAAATCTAGTGGAATTTCTGATCAACATTTTTTTTAATTAAGTACTCTAAAGCACACTTTTAAAATTCCCTTCATCGATTCAGCTTCCATTTAAAGCATAATTATTATCGTCAATCTACTTCCAAAATACATGTTACAATGAAGGAAATAATTAAATACGCTAAAATACACCGCAAGCACATGAGGTAATAAAATAACTAAAATACACTTAAAACCTAAGATTACTAAAGTGTATTTTAGCGTATTTTATTACCTCGTGTGCTTGCTGTGTGTTTTAACGCATTTAGTTATTGCCTTCATTATGTCATGTAATTTTAAAGTAGAAACTGTATGGATGATAATAATTATACTTAAATGGAAGCTGGATCGATGAAAAGGATTTTAATAGTGTGTTTAGAGTATTTAATTAAACAAAATGTGGATAAGAAATTCCACTAGATTCCATTGCGCAAGCATTTTGTCATCAATCGAACTTATAAGTATGCATGATACTTTCATCGATCCATTTAAGCATAATTTCTTTCACTAATCCAGTTTCTGCTTGCACATTATACTTTTTCATTGATCCCGTGTCTGTTTAAGCCGCAGTTGAACATCTATTTACGTCATATAATAAACTACGCTAAGATACACTGGAAACACCATGGTATAATAAAATATGCTTTTACCCATCAATCCAGCTTCTGCAGGAATTATTTTCATAGATCCAGCTTAGGGTTGCCAACTCTGAACAGACCCATTCCATGACATTCCCCAGTTCCCTCTATGATTAATTGCAAGCCGCTAGGGCAGATAACTCTGAACAAACTCATTCCGGGACGCATTCTGGATCCCACCTTAAGGAATGATTTATGCAGTATATACATATTGTATTGTATTTGCAAATTCTATAGCGCCTCTCCAATCACGACCTAATCAGAGGCGCTCTCAGTGCGAAAAGCCCCATGGGAAAAGAAAAGTCTTAAGAAGGCGAGCAGAAACAGAAGCACCCAGAGTTAAAATCAAAGAGCTAGTCAGAGAGTGTATCATTCCAAAGCAAAGGACCAACAAACGCATTAACACGATGTTGAGCGAGAGCCATCCGAGACCAAATTACCAAGAGATCCTGCCGATCTAAGGAACAAAGTTTTATTATGTTATAAGTTTACCTGCTGTAGTCCACCCTTTTTTTAAATATATGCCCAGATACTGCAAGTTTTGCCTTATTCATTCATTCCATGACTGAAATAGCACCCCTTCAAAATAATGCTCTACGGTGTTCGTCGTTCAACCACAACGATAGCAATTTGATGCAGCGACTTATGAAATGTCGGTAGGTGAATTTCTAATGGGAGACCATTCCAACTGTAGAGAGTCCAACAACTGAGAAGGCGCGACGTATGCTACTTAATTGAATAGCAAACACATGTGACTATACCCATTCTTAGATGAGTCCTCCCAGGCATAGGACTCCATGATCTGGAATAGCTTGCCATCTATCCTTCGTTCACAACCTAGTATATGTGCATTTAAAAAGAATTTATGTGACTTCTTAATTAATGACTTCTTATAATTATACCTAATAATGTTTAAAACTTTTTTTATTACTTACTTATTCTCTGTCTTTTATTTTCTAATAGTCTCTTGCATTTTGTCTTTTTAGGTAACTAGTTAAGTCTGAAACTAAGTTTCATTTTGTATAATTTTCAACCAACTGCCTGCGTACCGAAGTTTTTCATTTAAGGGTGACCCGACCAGCGGGACGTCTGTCCCTTTAGGGGTTTTCTTTTCCCTTCCTTCCCTGTTATTGTGATATATGTTGTCTTTATTTTTTTATGTTGTGTGTATGGAAACAATAAAGGTTATGGTTATGGCTTGATCAATGGCCAGTTGTATCATAGTGGATTTTAATACTTGTATCATTATCATAAATGTTATAAAATTATCTAGCCAGTCATTCTTGTTATTACAGACAGATCATATAATAGAATTTACCCTACCAGCCTTTCCTTGTCTTTAGGAGAATGGGATAACACTTTATTTTCTGCATCTGAACTTCTATTAGAGCAGTTCATGGCTGCTCATGAATCAAGCATTTTAATTAGTTAAGCTAACAAATCGAAATATGATAAGAGTTAGTTTAAGAACTGTTTAATTTAAAAACAAAAAAAACTGACTTTCATTTTGAACTTGATGTTTTGTAATATTATAAACAGTACGCTAAATCGGTTCTATGTCTTTTGATACCCCGTCAATTGATCCTTGCGACTTTCTCCATTTATTAAAAGAACGACGTAATGCAGCATGAAATTTTAAAATGATTATAAATTACAAAAGTGTAGTTGAGAGTCATACTTATGATTAATATATGAGCATAAAGTCCTAAGCATAAATGTCTATGCATGGGATAAGTGAACCATTGCTTGGAGAAATAACAGAATCTCCGACCGGCTGTAAGTGTGTACAGCGTGGTTGACACGAGCCTCAAGCAAGCGATATCGTTTCGTTGCCTGATGTTTCAACAACTCCGTATAGAAATACATGTATATAGTCCGTCCTGGACGAGTGACACGAAACCTGGACGATAGACACTTAGCCTGGACGAGTGATGTGAAGCATGGGATTGCTTTGTTATTATCGAAATCTGTAAAATCAATCTTTTGTTTTCTGAAGGGTCTCAGCTACAAGTCTGTGATGCACAGCCTAGAGATTCATTTAGGACGAAAAGGCAGGGGTCAATTGACGTGGGGATCAACTGACAGGGATCAATTGACGCAATACTGCTAAATCAGACTTAAAGATAATCTGGCAGAAAAATTGAGACAATTAAAAATATTGCATTTACACATTCCATGTAGTCAAAATGATTAGAAACAAGATACTGAATTTTGAATTTGCAATATAAGAATATCATAATGTCACATTTTATCTGGATGTAAATGTGACATTTGCTTTACAGAGTCTTTTAATAAATCTATGAAATTCTTCAAAAGTTGTCATTGGACTTTGAATTCTCCAAAATTCATGCTCCACATTTGGTATTGTCTGTGAAAACGGTTGTAAATTGTGGATGCAGAATGCATTAAATTGCAAACTTTTCCAATGTAAAAGCTTGCAGATGACATTATGCTTATTTATATTGTAGTGATACAATGTGGACTTTTTACATAATTATGATGCATATTAATTTTTTAAACTTTAAACTGCCTCCATGATTGCACCTGTTGTTTTGTGGTCTGTGCCTTTGACAGCCACAGAAAGTTTTTTATGTTGCAAGTTTGCACCAGTTGGTAAGATGCAAAGGACTGAAACGAACAAGGCTAAGTGTGATGCGAATTACATTAACAGTTTAATGACGAGCTGATATGGCTTGCCATCGATTTTAGTACACTCTTATCTTCAAAGTGAGAATTGACAGAATGCATAGGATCAGTAGTTGATGTGTATTGGTTACCACTCAGTTCATGGTAAAGCCATGTAAATTGTGAGGAAAGGTTGATTGTTATGATTTTGTTTCAACCAAAATATGGAAACACTAGACCAAACCTCCAAGATAAATATGGCTGCAGTTTTCATCTAAATCGCCTGCCATCTTGAGGTCACCCATTTTGCCTATGTTTATTTCTCATCCCGGTTCTATTCGTGTTATTTTCATTTCATCATTATTGTCCACCTGCGTGTTTAGTCGATATGAATGGTTGAAATGAACATTTTCTGTACAAATTTATAACTTTTTGTATAAATACTAATGTTTTTGTCGTGTACCCATAGTGCGTTTGTAGACGGTATTATAAAATATACTTACTTACTTACTTAATAAATGAGCAGCAACTTCATCTGTCTGTTTGTGATGTTTTATATTTTTATTTTACCAATCCACTGGTGATTACTTTGATCATTCATATCTTATAGGTTAATTGTAATGTTTTTTTATCTCTATCCTTTCTTTCAGTTGAACCCTATAACTTGTGAACTACAATGCCTCATAAGCTAATCAATAAAAATGTATAGAACACTGTAATTATTTATTATTTAAAAGGCATCAGCTGATGTTTGCATCCAAGTAAAGGTCAAATCCAGCACAGACCAGCAAGGTAGACTGGTCAGGATCTCATTTATGACAGTGCATGTCAAATGCAGAAGTATTTTACCTTGTAACACAGACTTTATATAGTTTTGTTGTTTTTGGCTGTTTCAGTATTACAATGACAATTCTAATTACTGGGCAGCTGATCCAGAGCTGAAGTGCAGTGTTGGTGATCTTGTTCTAATCCGAAATCTTTCACAACCGCAGTCAGATCGAATCAAACATCAAGTCCATGAAATTGTATTTCCGGTTGGCAACATAGTGGATCCTGTTACAGGAAGGCGCTGTCGAGGACCCGATTATCTTGATGAAGTCAACAGGAAATTCGAAAAGCTCTCACTCTTATCCTAAATATCATCTTACAAAATATCGTTTTGAGGACAAATGACTATACATCTTTGTATATGATTATGGAAGGAAGAACTAGCTTCTTCTTCTGCAGTTCTAATTTCATAGAACGTTGAAGCTGTCAGTATTCTGAATGAAACAGCTTTGTACATGAACTTGACACTGACAGACGTCATCTCGAAAACACCAAAGACTGATAGTACAGTTGTAATTACCTTAATTATAATTTGTATCTTAATTATGAATGACGTTACAGAGGCAAAACCAGAGTCTATCTATTCTAGTTTTTTGTACAAAGGATTTAAAAGTTGTGTCATACTGATAGTTGAATTTGAAAATATCAAACTTTTTATGGAGTTTGTGTTGCTACCACACTGTGGCATAGATAACAGGTTAGACCCTCCAAGGATTCTTGTGCAAATGCAATAGGCCCCTTAAGCCCCCCCCACCCAACTTTCCATTTCTGACTTCTTAAAATGTTAAATGTAGCCTATTACTACAAATTGATGTTGCCATAAAGGATGCCCCCCCAAAAAACCTGCTTTTATCTCCTCTTGTCCGCATTCAACTGACCTCCCATCCCCTTCGCAGATGTCCGTATCCCACATGTATCAACCACCATTGGTACCGCTGATAATTATTTTGCTGCATCGCTTTTAATAGATATTTATTGACAAAGAATGAGATTGAGTAACAGTTATGTAAAAAAACTTAAATTTAATAAATGCTTATTTGCATGTAAGCTTCACATATTCTCTCAAATGTGAAGTATAGCGTAAAGCTACTAATAAACAACTAAGATTCTGACGTAGCTACCATTAGATGTAATTTTGGCGATAATTTAGCATAGTCACGTGCGGATGTTCGCAGTCCATGACCTCCCCTCGTTGCGGGTGACCCCTAAATGGAAATTGCTGAAAACAAAGCCTATTTAGGGTGCTTCAAACATCTATTATTGGCAATCAAATCCATAACTTTATACAGTTGTTGTAAGAGATTTTGTACTTTTTCTTGAGTACAACTTGAATATTGTTTTGAAGTATTTGCAGAAGAGTACCCCATATGAACTGACAAGCTTTTACTGGCACTCTGTTAGGTAAGGTTACTGATTTGCTTAGTCATCAGCTCTCATAGTTTGAACATTTTGACAGTTCTTTTTATATGATCCTGGCTATGACCGTTATGGTGCACCCCAACTCCAGAGGGAGTTTTGCTGCCTACCTCATGTTTGTCTGTCTGCAAAAATCTTAGTTTTTGCGTCTCAAAGTAAACTTCTTGTTCCCTTCTGAGCCGCAACATCATGCCTTTTCAGTGGTTGGGCTGAATACATGGAATAACCTTCCTTCAAGTCTGTATACTTTTTTGGCTTGAGACTCTTCAGCTTCTTTTACAAGTACATATGGCAACTGTTCTTTATCAATGGGTTTGGACTGTAAGCGCCAATGAGTTGGTTATCGTGGAGATATGGTATGTGTGTCTTATGAATTAATGAGAGACTGTCTTGTTAAAATCGAGCTAGCAAAAGCTAACAACACGCAGACATTGGACAGGATGAGACAGTGACATTATGAGACTCAACTTCTTCAGCAATGTTACTAATTGGAGGAAAATCATTGTCCTCATCAGAATTCTTTATTAAGATACAGTTGCCAGTGTATTATCCTTCAGAAAAAAGTTAAAACTTGGGTTATAAGTTCTTGTTTAGCTGCACTACTCAGATCCTAGCCTACTTTTCTCCGTTGTTCCACAGACATTGCCAAAGTCAGTATTTTTTATGACTACCTATTTATCTGGTAAAAAAAGTCTACAGAACTAAGTCCATGTAGGCCTACTTCATGGGCGCCTGCAGAATTTTTGCAAGGGGGTCAGCCACAGCAGGAAAAATTTATTGCTTTGCAGCCAAAACAACGTCATAATGCTTGCACATATAGAGTGTATACACGACAAATTTCATATTAAATACATATACATATATATATATGTATACATATATATTGATTGAGATGAAGAAGGATGCACGAGGAGAGGAGATGGGAGCCGTACAGAAGGAGTATGAGATAGCGAAATGTTCCTAAATGATGTTTCTCAACTTTTCAACCCTATGACGACTTTTGCCATGTATTAGCGGAGTGGTTGACAGGCCTTATTAATGACAGCGACACCCGTCAGTAGCCTTGTGTAATTTTATGATACCTGGGTTTCAAGCATTGCATATTATGCAGTGTTTGAATTGTCAAATTTGAACGGAGAGCGGAGTTGAAAATCTGTCACATGTTGAAATATCCTGATAAAAATTCGCTTGCCACTGAATTTTTAGCTCGGTGGGTCTGCCCCGATTATGTCTTTCTTAACTAACGCAGGCATCACCACATTCACCAGACCTCTTTTGGAAGCAGGTCCGCCATTTCGCGCGGCAGCTCCGTTCATTTTCGGTGCTCCTAACTAGTACCGCATTTGCATGTTAGTCGTCACGAGGTGTTTAACTAACACGCCTTCAGATGATGCGATTGAAAATGGAGGTTTTTTTAATATCGAATCGAAATTCTTCAAATTTCAGAAGTTAAACGTAGACGAGTTGTCGTGTCATTTGCTCTGACTTGATTTAGCTTGATTTTGATTTGCTTCGACTTGAAGCCATCAGCAATCGTAATATTGATGCATAACAAACGGACTTGATTTGCATATTGAATTTTGCCCCGCTTTTGTATGACGTTTTAAATTAACCCCGCCTTTCTGAAAATACTCAGACGCGCTGAGAAATTGGGAGAACGTTTTGTAGAAATCTCATATCGCCAGAGCGTTCCGTTCATGAGCCTTCTAGCGTTTTTAATCATGTTTTAATTTTAGTTTTTGTTATGATTGTTAGTCTTCAGTTTTAGTTACGATTGTTTCTCAATTATAGTTTTAGTTGTAGTTTCTATGTCTCAATTATAGTTTTAGTTAGTTTTAGTTTTGCCAAATAAAGTTTTATTTTTATTTTACTGATTTTAGTTTAAGTAAGCTAATTATAGTTTAGCTTAAGTAGCCTATGCTAGTTACAGCTTTAGCAATCAATTTAACATCAATTTAAGCTATAGCAATAATTCTTGAATTCTAATCGAACGTCAATGGTAGACCATAATTATTATGGTCTACCATTGACGTTCATCACACGTCAGGTCAAAGATGAGAGAAATGAAAATTTCAACATTTTAAAATTAATTAAGTGAACTTTTCGCAGTAAGTATCAAACATTTTTGCTAAATAAAAAATATGGGTTGCGAATTAGCGGTAAACGGTAACCGGAAGTAGACACATCTCATTATCCTCGTGTGTCTTAGAAGAGGTACTGTATGGTATAACGTCACATCATTCGCAAATTATGTACAAATCATGCAAACGACGAATATGCGCCTAAGTTGGGAACATTTTCAAGCAGAAATATTTGTTTTATTCCGGCTAAATATCGTTTTAGCTTTCGTTACATCTATTCTCGTTTTGTTTTAGTTTTCACAAATTTCGTTTTAGTTTTGTTGCTGTCGGATACTAGTTTGCGTTTCAGTTTTCGTTAACGAAATTTTTTACATTTCGTTAATTGCCGTTTTCGTTAACGAAAACAACACTAGAGCCTTCACGACTAAAGGAAAAATTTAATCATTGGGTTTTAGCTTAGATTGAGCATTTGTAATTAATTGCTAATCAGTTTTAAAATGAAAGGCGTTACGTAACGTTCAGCTAACCCCACCCACCCACCCCGTAACGTTTCAAAACGTTTTGTAGCACCCCCCTCGAGCGTTACGTAATTATGTAATGACCCCATACAAGTCTTGCAATGACAGCCGCCTCAATGCTAGGCCTAACCTTTATGTGAAGCAGTCACATTTTTCAGAAATGTGTCGACAGCAAAGACAGGACATTTACAAAGAGGAGATTACAGTGAATTACTGAAATTCAGTTTTATATTTCTTGGACAGGTTCCTCAACATGGAGTTCAGCTTAGAGCACAAGGTGTATGTCACCATGCCAGCTGGATGGATAATCCGCTGTATGTTCTTTTATTGAACCTGTTTTAGGAGGAGTCTCACCTAATCGAACAAGAGACATCGTCATGTTTAGAATTTGGCTTGTTTGTTGTACTCCTATACTGCAAAGCTTGGACTAAGAGCAATGATTCACGTTGTACACCAATTACTGGTCTCAGTCTCATTTAATTGTCCACAATGTACAAAAAACATCACACCTTATTTCCACAGTAGGACTTGGAGCAATGGGACGTCACTTTTGGCATCTAGGATAGGAAGTGTTTTCCGATCAAGTGTCAAATGAAGTAAAACAGAAGATAATATTCCGCTTGAAGGAGCTTAATTGTGACTCCGCTCAATCCGTTACAGTGATCATGAAGATCTCAGTGAAAAGACTTTGGATTATTTTGTGGTAAGGTCTTCACAATTGTTATTTTGTATTCTTCAGATAGACACAGCTTTCGTGAAACGCGATGCAAATACATTCATGTAGAGAAGCGGCATCTTGCAAGGAGGCCAAGAAGATAATTAAGTCACTGATAGTTGTAAACGATGCAGCTGAGAGAGGAATTGCTCTAGCCACCAAGTTCAATTCAGGTCTAGCAAAGTGTGAAGATGAAAAACAGTTGGACTATACTTCTTCTTATAACTTCTTGTTATACTTCATATAACAGTCAGACTAATGTCGTACCAGGCGGTGGCAATGCATCGTAAACGACTTCCACATTCCACAAAATGTGCCGTTTTGGGCATCAAAACTTACTGAAGTAAATTAATTCTTGCTAAGTTATTACTTTAAGGAGCATGGATCTGCGGAATGTAGACTAGACAGTAATGCATAATTTCTATACACATATGTATACACTTTAGTGCCAGTGAGGCAGTGCTAAATGACATTACAGCTACTTTAAATTTGACACACATTGTCTATTCACTAGAAGGAACAAAATGATTAACAAGCATCATAAAAATCTGAAACTTGATTTTGTTGAAGCACCCAACTGGCGGGGTTGAAAAGCCAATTGGGATGATGAACCCTCCCAAACCACTGACAGTTCAATCCCTGCGCATTCTGCTGGGATTGAAGTAACTCTCTGCTGTCTGGACCACGGTATCGCAGTGTCAGCCGTATCAATTCTAAGTTTATAGTTAAATTGGTTCCATTCCTAGAGCTTAAACAGACTGCCAGAAGGATGCAAAAATTACATGCACTTAACTGTTTACTTTTAAATTATGTATTAAATTGCTGAACTGAAACGTTTCTTCGTTTACAATTTTGAAATTTTTCGCTAGACCTAATTTAAATACCGTTCGCATTCGTAATCAGCAGAATGTTGGTCCAATTATTCGTATTCGGCTGAATAATGAAAATCACCAAATCGGTGTAGCCCTAATATAACTGCTATATAAATCTGGCATGATACATTTCCTTTGGAACATCATTATATATCACCGATTAAGTATGGGGTTTCCCACATCCCTCCAATACAGAAACATCTAAACGGATTTTGACAAATCCCATAGATCGCGCAGGCTGCATCTGTCTGAATAAATGAAGATTGAACTCGAAAGCCTCAGCCACCCCAGAACAAAATGCAACCCAGGCGATGCCTGTTATTGCTCCGTCGAGTGTTGCTGCCTACCATAATGCAGTAAAATAATCATGTCAGTGAGTTTTCCAGGGGGGGGGGGGTCAGGCGACACCCCTTTACCTATGCTGCGGGTGCCCATGGCCTACTTTCTAGGCTATATAAAAGGCTATGCCGCGATGGAGAGCTCTGTCACAGGCGCTACTTTTGCTTTTGTCCGGGTGCATGGTCTTTCCCTCACCTTCTACTGGCGTAATTGAGCAACGTTACTGCCTTCATCTTCCTTAGGCGTAGGCCCTATACTTGTAAAGTTGTGAGATTAGGTGTAAATTTTTTTAAATTTCTTCTGGATGCGACGCACCCACTGCACCTTTTCCCTATTTCTCTAGGTGCATTCTTACTCAAGTCTCCCAGAGAGTCGGCGCCTATGCTTTTTATTATTATTTTTTTTATTGTGCTCCTCAGATATTCGCTCTGTTCCCAGAAACTGATATATACATTAAGATGCAGCTCATGCACGGGTCACTCTTTGCTACACAAATTCGACGACCTTCTTCGAAGCGGTTTAGAGGCAGTTCTCAACATCACCCTATCGAACGACCAATGGCTTCAAGCATCATCACCAGTAAAGATGGGAGGATTAGGAATTCGTCGAGTCACCTCGCTGGCGCTTCCCGCCTTCTTGGCTTCCGCTGCGAGCACCCGACCACTGCAGTCCTCCATGTTAGGCAGCACCTGGTCCGACGTCGACGGACTGCTTGAGAAGATGGAACATCTGTGGTGCACCGAGAGCCAAATGATGCAGCACACAAGCAATCAAATTGGGACAAGCCGCTACTGCAGAAGGCAGCTGCCGAGCTCAGCATTGCCCAAACCGACCCATACCATCAGGCGCGATTCAAGGCAGCCGCAGCACCGCATGCCAGAGACTGGCTCTTTGCCCTACCAATCACTTCATGTGGACTTCGGCTAGACGACGAAGCTGTCAGAATTGCGGTGGGTCTCCGTCTGGGGACACGCATTTGTGAGCCACATGTATGCCCATGCGGGTCACGAGTCAATGCGGAAGGAGCACACGGGCTTTCTTGTGGTCTTGGACCAGGGCGGTTCGCCAGGCACGCAGCATTAAACGACATAATCAGTCGTAGCCTCACACGCGCTGGTTTCGCAAATATTAAGGAACCCCGGGACTCTCCAGAAAGGACGGAAAACGCCCTGATGGTCTGACGCTGATCCCTTGGCGAAGAGGACGGAACCTGATATGGGATGCGACAGTGATTGACACCGTGGCTCCATCATATCTCCAAGCTTCTCCATCTTCGGTGGGGGCTGCAGCGAAGGTGGCTACCACCAGGAAGACCATCAAGTACAGCCAGCTCGCTGTCAGCTATCTCTTCATTCCATTGGCCTTTGAGACCATGGGCCCAGTCAATCAACCAGAGAGACAAGCTACTTGTTCCAACGATTGTCAGTTTGCATCCAGCGCTTCAACGCAGTTGCCTTCAGAGGCTCTTTTGTGTAGCTGTAGTTTAACCAAACAATATAAACACTCATAATAATAATAATAATAATAATAATAATAATAATAAATTTTTATTGTTATTATCATTATTATTTTTTAATACTATTATTGTATAAACTAGTGTCTATACAGGACTACTCCTGCGCTGTCTTAACAGGTGGACACCAGCTGACATAGGCCTACGTATATAAATAATAACTACCCATAGGGCTACAAATACATTAAATAGACATATAGGTTCTAAACTCTACATGTATACATAAAAGTACCTATAACCATAACTATAACCAACATTTTTTAGTGCACACTTACAATCATAATAGTGAAGCATTAACAAAAAGAAAAAAATTAAGTTGATAGAGAGATTGGCAGCCGACAATAGGGAGGAACCCTAAAAGGACCAAGGTCCCGCTATCAGGGACACCCATTACCATAAGAGTTAAGTTATAAGTGATAGATGGCGACAAACAAGACTTAAGCAGATCGCTTGCGGAGAGTTAGTCTTAAATTACTTAACAAACTAAACAATGGAGGTAATTACATAGATCGATAGATTCACTGACAGAGTTATGTAGGGTGTAGCAGTATATAGTCACGGAGTGTAGCGATGTTCCTATTAAAACCCACATTTCTTATGTATTATTAACATTATAATATGCAGTCAATGTTAATTAGTTAAATTAATTCAGAGTTAATTAATGCCAGCCTATAAATATAATGTAAAGGCGCTATAAGATTAAATTATAGCCCTTAGTAACAGTGTTGTTGGGGAGAACTGGTCGTTTGCAATTTGACATTCAGGAGGCAATGTTAAAAGGTCTGATTTTGGCCATCGGTCGTCTGCTGGGGATTGTACGGCGGAAATGCGTTATCCGGGCTGCGAGAGTTTGCAATAAGATGTTCAGTATTGCTGGTGCTGAGAAAAAAGTCAACACGTAATTCTCAAGTTGCGAACTCTCAAAGAAGTTTTAGGAGTTCGGACAGTTATTTGACCCAGGTTCGTCTAGAACTGCTGAGGGGTGCGAATGGTGTAGTGGCGAACAGTACTGTGATCGTCGAGTAATGATGGATGTATTCTCCGTGTGTAATCAGGAGTTATTTTCGTTCTCGAACTATCGGTCATGAGCGTTGGAATGCAGAAACTCTTTTCACGTTAATATAGATGGACTGGATTAATGCTGATTAATATCAGCATCTATAGTGTGTCTCTTCTGACATACTAGTCAACGGAATCGAGGCTACGCAAGTATCACATTAAGTCCGATTCATCATTCGGACGTGACGAGTGCGAGTGGAGGACGGCACAGAAACATTTGAGGTGAAGAGGCTAGAGGCAACAATCATCCGACAAGAAGCAATCGACAGAATTTATACAAAGAAACAATCCAAATGAACACTACAGAAATACACTGCAGATCTGCTCCATTCCCGTGGGAGGTAGATATCTGACCTAAGAAGCGCTATTAGCTAATCTAGGCTGGCTAGGTAGTCATAAGTTAGATTAGTTTATAATCAATCTATATCTTAGAATTCTATTTAAATATTTTGCTGATTTTGACTGTTTTTGCAATATAATCGACGATGAAAGTTTGCAGTAGTTATTGATTAATTAATATTCAATTGAACTCATGAATATGTATATGAAGAGGCGTGATGGCCTAACCAAGGCAGAATAAGTTGAACTGTGTATATGCATCGTTACACGGAGTTTCAATTTAAATGCACTTAAATAATTCAAGGTATGTATTTCCTGAGGGACACTATTCCAAGCCATAAGCCCATTGCATCTTATCGCAAACTTACGGGTATTGGTACATGCATGGATGGGCCTGTAATCATTAAAATTACGAAGGGAGTACGGATTGATTAATTTAATGGGAATAAAGTAGTTTGCATACGCAGGAGGTAATTGGTTAATCGAGAATTTGTAAATGAATTCACTAATTTGTATTAAAATTGTCTGTTTGACGCTCAAGATGCAGGATTTGTGATGCAGTTGGTCAGAATTTTTATAAATGACTCTAAAGGCTCTATTTTGAAGCGAGATTAGCCTAGTTAATCTAGAGTGGTAATTGGATGCCCAGATTAGGTTGCAGTAGGTTAAATAAGGGTGGACCAGAGAGAAATAAAGGTTTCTGCGTATGGCAACAGGTAATAGATACGCAATACGCGATATTATGCCTATATTCTTAGCTATTTTAGATGCTATTTTTTCAATATGGGTTTTCCAGGTAAGTGATTGGTCGACGTATACACCTACGAATTTGGTCGATATAACCCTAGGTAGAGGGACATTATTTATCATGAGGACCGTTTCAGACAAAGGAGCTTTCTTGCGATGTGAGGCACAGAGAATGTAGTTGGTTTTAGTAGCATTAAGTGTGAGCTTGTTTGCTAAAAACAAGCCATTAACTTTGACAGGTTCACGATTTAAAAGTCGGAGTAGTTCATCATAAGAAGAATTAGAGGCGAGGACACTAGTGTCATCGGCAAAGAGCAAGAACCGAAGAGGCGATGACACATTTGGCAGATCATTAATAAAAAGCAGACAGAGCAAAGGTCCTAGAATGGAGCCTTGAGGGACACCAAACTTTATTAGGTTAGTTGTAGATACTGCACCATTACAATAAACAAATTGCAGTCTATTATACAGATAGCTCTGAAACCAGTCCAGGGCCACACCCCGAATACCTAGATTCTTTAATTTGGCAAGTAATATTTTATGGTTTACGGAATCGAAAGCCTTTGCAATATCGATAAATATGCCTAAGGTAAATTCATTACGTTCAATTGCAGCAGAGATGTGATCATGTAGGTCAAGCAAAGACATTGAGGTGGAATGACCTGGTTGGAAACTATGCTGATACAGGTATAGGAATTTATTTTTATCAATAAAGTCATAGAGCCTAATATACATGACCTTTTCCAGCAACTTAGAGAAGAAGGGTAAGATCGAGATGGGCCGGTAGTTTCCAGGTACGGTCCCTGCTTGTATATAGGTATAATTTTAGCCATTTTCATTCCATTGGGGACAGTGCGGGTTGAAAGTGACGAATTAATAATACTGGCTAGAGGTTTAGCCAATAGTGAAAATATAGGGCTTATTAATGAGGGGTCAATATCATCTGGACCAGTGGTATGGGTAGTTTTCATGGACTGACATAGAATAATCAATTCCTCAGCAGTTGTAGGGTATACAGCGAAAGAGTTTAGGTTGGGGGGACCCAGATAGTGCTCAAAAGAGCAGTTCGTTGAGGGCATCTTATCGACCAATTCCTCAGCAATTCCCGTTACTGTAATTATTTAGTTTATCTGCGATCAGTTTGGGGTAAGAAATAATCGTACCATTGGAGCTTAAAGAGGAAATATTCGTGTCAGGTACGTTGACCTTAGGGATCGACCTTATGATCTCCCAGGTATGTTTTAAGTCATTGGTATGTTTATTAAATTCAGAAATATAGAAACGTCGTTCGGCTTTTTTGCGTAGAGATTTAAATTTGTTTCTGTATTTTACAAATTTAGTTTTGTTTTCTATTGTTGGGTTTTTAATAAAAGAGGCATATCATTTCGATTTAGTAATGCAAGATTTTAAGAGACCTGGAGTCATCCATGGTTGTTTGGCGGACTTAAACGGTTTGGGATTTTTTATAAAGACTGGAAAGGCAGCATCGTAAGTCGATTTTAGCTTCGTAATAAATGACTCGTAGGCCAAGGACGGATTCTTAGCCTCACACTGATATTCAACGTCCGACCAGTCTACTATAGATAAGCTCGTTTAAAAGAAATCTCTAGAGTTAATATCAATGCATCGGGTTGGTCGGGTAGTAGTCGGAAAAGAAGAGGTGAGGTTGAACGAGGTTTGGATGTAAGTCATGATAGGTAGGTGGTCAGATATATCATCAACAATTATGCTAGGTTCCGAAATTTTCGAGATACGATTAGTGAATAGGTTGCCAATTAGCGTGGCAGGGGTATCAGTTATCCGAGTGGGTTGGGTTATAACCGGGAGCAGGTGATGTGAAAAAGCCACTTCTAGGAAATTGCTTGTGAGCTGGTGATCTTGGGCCTTGAGTAGATCAATGTTAAAGTCGTCAATAATATAGTAGTCTTTATCATTGGAAGAAAGGGCGGTTAGGAGAGAATTCCATTCAATATTGAAGTCATCCATATTTTGACCCGGGGGCCTATAAAGGACTCCCAGTATAGAATATGAGTCATTAATACCAGGTAACTTCAGGAAGAGGGCTTCATAGGTGACGTGGTGAATACAGCCAGAGAGCTGGTATAAGTCACAATTTTTATAAAGTAGCCAACCCACCTCCCCTTCCGTTGGGTCTAGGACGAGATTCAAAAACATATCCAGGAATATTGACCATATTAGACTGGTCAGGCTCCAACCATGTCTCCGTTATTGCAATTATGTCAGCTGCAAAACTGGATATAAGGTTTTCGAGACATGAAGTTTTGCTAAACAGACTACGAGCGTTTATATGCATGAACGAAAATTGATTTGATCTAGGTCGAGCTGGTATGCTTTGGGATGGAGGGGCAACATAGGTGCTCATAGAAGGCCTTGTAGTATAATAATTATCGTCTGTGTCTACATCATTCTCATTTATAAGCGGACGGTCGAAGCCTAATTCCGAGAGCACCTCAAGTCGAGGACCATCCCTTAGTTGAGTTAGCAGGTGGGTACTAAGCCTGTCACTATAAATACATTGTTCAAATTCGGTGCTGTTAAGACAGTGAAAAGGAAATACTACGGCTAGGCAGTCAGGGCATATCCAGGAATTACCGTTAGCGGCAATGACGTTAAAGTGATACAAGTCATAATTATTCAAGCAGTTCACACACGCGAGATTAACATTTGAATCTATCAAAATATCGCATTTGAAACACTTAACTAATGACTTAACTGAAGAAGTCTTCCATCATGCGCATTAGCTCCACTGTGCGCGCATTCAAAGTGTTCGTCAAGGCCGTATCCGTTGACAGAGGTGCGCCTAGGAGTGTGGCCTCTGAAGGGTTAGTCCATCTGAACTGTGTTAATGGTTCGAAGTCTCTCTGGATATCTGCAGAAGTCGAAATGATCTCGCATTTTGTTCGATTTAGGAAAAGGCCGAGTTTTTCGCATTCGGTTTCGAGTATGTTTATATCTTCCGCAACCTCTTCCGCTCTGCCACCTAGTGTTAGGTCGTCCAGAAAACCTACTGTGAGCGGCGATTTCATTTGGATGAGGATGGGCTGTAGAGGTAGACAGAAGAGTAAGGGACCCAAAGGGTCGCCTTGTTTCGGGCCCCACTTGGGACAAAACACAGTATCGACCGTATTTAAGATGTGAGTGTTCCAAGTAAGCTAGATTGCAAAAAGGTGCCAGTTCAGGATGAATGTTATAAAATGCTGTCAACATTTCAAGTCTGTATAGGCTGTTGAATGCGTTGGAGAAGTCTATTTTGGCTATGATTGTTTCGTTGTCTAAACTGTTCAAAAATCGTCTCGTTGCGTGTACTGCTGCCTCACATCCTCCTGGTACACCAACTCCGACTTGTCTGGGAGAGAGGTATTCAGCAACTTTAGGCGCCGCATAAGAGCTGGCACATTTGGCTGTCAGTCTGCGCCAATAGTAACCAATGACAATGGGCCTCAGACCTCCAGTGCTTTTCCTAAGGGCGAAGAGAGTTCCACCGAAAAGGGTTGCTCGAATCCCAGAAGGACATTCTCCTGCGAGAAGCAAGTTTACCAGAGCCGTAATGGCGGCTAGCAGAGTTGGGCCCGAGTCTGTTTGGCTGACTAACTCTAGAATGTGCTGGGGGCGTAAGCCGTCTGGCCCACCGGCTGATCCCGCCGGGAAGTTGCGAGTGCATCTGATTACGTTCTCCTCGGTCATCTGAAGCGGGGCGTCATCCGGTGGCCCGGGCACTGAGGTGGGGGCGGATGTTTTGTTTTGAGCTCCTTCCATGTGGTCTCGTCAATTGGGATTGGCTTGTTGTCCGAGCTCAAAATCCTAGCTGCTGCTCGGATATTCCCATCTTCCAATTTAGAGCCCACGACTGAGGCCCTCGTTTGTTCCACTTGCTTTCCTTCTTTCTTTCTGTGTTCTGATCCCTCTTGTCCGATAAAGAGCCAGTCAATGTCCTTGGAGCTTCTGGCCAGGAAATCACTAGATCTTTGTTTGATTTTTGTGGTCATGTTATGGCGTCTGCCTCCTCTTGTAGGCTTGGCTAATGTCAGTGCACCAAAGGCGAAAAGCTGCCGTCATTGGGCCAAGGAGCATGGATCTCGGAGAATCCGTCCTATAATTGTGGTTAACAAGGCGCTCAAACCTGGTCTGGTTGCTTTGGGTATGTGTTTCATCAGACTGGCAGTCAAGCATGGATGAGGAATGGAATTGACTACATTTATCTCATTTGTACCCAGAGATGTTGCTGGCTGTTGTATCCTTGTATCGGGAGGTTCTTCTGTCGGGACATGGGGACCTATTGGTGGTTTGTGAGAACCTGGGCACGGGTTGTCTCTGGGTCCATGTCTGTGCACGAGGCCATTCTTGTTGTGCAGTTTCCATTGGCTGTGGCATGCTCCGCAAATCCCATTTTGTTTGGACCTTGGTCCCTCTTGTGAGTCAACGATCTGGGGTTGTTTGTTGTATGAAGAAGCCATTCAACTGCGTGATATGGTCTTCCGACTCGGAGAGGGTCGTGACGGGTCTTTGTTGTTAGGATACATGGATAAGAGAAGGGGAATGAAGATACATGAAGTGGGTTGAATGGAACCAGATGTATACAAATTCGGTGTCAAATGTTAAAAAAATGAACGTCTCTACTGCGTTGCCATAGCAATACGTATTATGACGTGGTGGGATGTTATAACTGCTCAACGGTGAATATTATGGAGTTAAATTCTGGTGTCCATTTGCATAGGTTACACATTTTGATTTAAAATCCTGAAAAATCTCTTTAGTATTATTAGATAATATATAAAAATCTCTTATCCTGGCCTCAATTGAAACGTAATTTTGTAACAATCGTGCGCTGACGAACTCTCACTACTTCAAAAAACTCTATAATTCTAGGATAGATAAATCCGTCGACTGCCTTCAAAGCCACCAAATTATTATTATTACTATTATTATTATTATTATTATTATTAATTATTATTATTATTAATTAATTAATTAATAAATAAAGTTTGCCATGCTTTAAGGTCAGCGACGTCAACGTTGCCAATGGCAACGATTATTGTTTAAATGGCGGCGCATTTGAAAACAAACCGCATTGAAACTCAGATGAGTCAAAAACCTTGTAAGGGCCAGGAGGCGCTGAGGCAGCTGTCCATGCGACACATCGTTGGATAACCACAATGCCTGAAGACAGCGTCCTAGTGAAGCTCGACTACGCCAATGCCTTTAACACTGCGCAGAGCTTGTCTTCTAGAGGCAGTTGCTAGAGAGATCCCAGAGCTCTACCACTTTGCTCACGCTGTCTATTCAAACCGTCCACTGTTGCGCTATGGTTCAAACATAATTCGATCCGAAGAAGGAACGCAGCAAGGCGATCCTTTGGGACCTCTGGAATTCTGTCTTGTACTGCAACCGATTCTGATGAAGCTTTGATCGGATCTGCGTATCGGATATCTGGATGACCTGACACTGGGAGGTATCAAGGAAACAGTGGCCGACGACGTTCAATTAATCGAGCAGGAATCAAAGAATCTGGGATTGCTATTGAACCGCAGCAAATGCGAAATCGCGTGTCACAACACCCAGATGCCGAACAATGACCCTGCGTTTCAAGAGTTCACGAACATAGATCTCGAGGACATGACCTTGTTGGGTGCACTTCTGATTCCAGGTCCAGCTGTGAACATGGTCGTTAATTCAAAGGCTAATGACCTAGAGAGGGCAATCGGAGGATTGTCCTTGCTTTATACACATGACGCTCTGGTTCTGCTGAGAAACAGTCTAAGTGTACCGAAGCTCTTGTACAGTCTGCGCACAGCCGTCTGCGCTGATTGCCCGGGCTTGACTCGGTTTGATCAACTGCTGAGAGCAGGACTGTCAACCAATTTAAATGTGGACCTTGCCAATGACCGTTGGCTCCAGGCTTCTTTGCCGGTGAGAGATGGTGGTCTGGGAGTTCGTTGTGCATCTACGCTGGCACTTTCTGCCTTTCTGGCTTCTGCTGCTAGTACAAGCGAACTCCAGGCATGCATCCTACCAACAGAGTCTGCTGAGGAACCATATGAACTTGCAAGTTCAGCACTCAACGCTAGGAAGACCCTGACAGATGCAGAACCACCAACTGGATCAGCGAGTCATCGCCCGCAAGAATGGGACCTCCGATTCACAGACAAGACATGGAAAGGTCTGCTGGAGTCCAATAACAATCCATGTGACCGTGCTCGCCTGCTGGCCTCACGAGCACCTCATTCTGGAGACTGGATGCTGGCGCCCCCTGTGACTGCGCCTCTCAAACGAGGATGTACGAATGGCAGCCGGGTTGTGGCTAGGAACGACGCTCTGCGAGCCACATTTGTGTCACCAATGTCAAGAGAGCGTCGACGCAAAAGGGCTCCATGAACTAATTTGTAGAAGAGGCAGCGGAAAACATCAACGACATAGCATGTTGAACGATGTCATCTGGAGAGCTCTTGGCAGAGCGAAGATTCCAGCGCAAAAGGAACCTCTCGGCTTGGTAAGAGAAGATGGAAAGAGACCGGACGGCGTCACGCTCATTCCTTGGACACGTGGTTGGTGTCTGGCATGGGATGTGACAGTGCCCGACATCTACGCCAAGTCACATCTTGTCGACACATCTATTAGAGCTGGCGAAGCAGCCGAAAGCGCAGCTAAGACGAAGAGGGCCAAGTATTCTACCATAACCAACACCCACGACTTCGTAGCCCTCTCCTTGGAATCCGGCGGCGCTTGGAGCAGTGAAGGACTGCAGTTCATCTCAGAGTTTGGTAGTCGAACGAGTGCTGCAACCCACGTTCCAATGGAGACGTCATTTCTGTTCCAACGTATCTCGGTTGTTCTTCAGCGTGGGAACGCCGCCTGCCTCTTCGGGACATTGCCACCACTCACTTAGCTCGCCCACACGAGGGATAAAAGCATAATAATATAATAATAATAATAATAATAATAATAATAATAATAATAATAATAATAATAATAATAATAATAATAATAACAACAATGATAATAATAATAATAATAATAATAAAACTAATAGTGATTGTGAGAAGAGTGAAAATGGCAACAGCTATATTAATAGTAAATAATAATAATAATAATAATAATAATAATAATAATAATAATAATAAATGACAGCGACAAGAGACATGCGCGAGACCAACCGTAATTATTGCGGCGCCTATCAGCTACAATTCAAATGTGTATATTTTGAGAGGCTCGGATTGAAGCAAATCAGAAATCCGATTAAATTAAATTGTCACTCGTTCATACTGTAGGCTACTTGAAACCATATTGTTGTTTGTCTGTTTTGAAAGTATGCGAATTAATTAATAATTATTACTAGTTGACATAATAACTGAGGTGAGGAATAGACAAAGCGGTATTTTGACCAACAGTATTCTCTTAACCAGTTGATATTATACACCAAATGACAATTAAAACACGCGGAATCTAATTAGCTATCGATCGTAAAAGATCTATTTCGAGATGTGTTAAGGCGAGATTCGATACCACGTGATGTCAGAAACGTTCATCACTACGTAATATTTACAAAGGCACAAATTGGAATGCTCCAGGAGGCGCTTCGTCAACTAAGTACCTATTATAATTATTATCCCTAACTGAACAGTCCTTGTAAACCAGCGGCACAGTCACCGTCCCCACACCCTTCAGTAATGACTCGACAGTTTAACCTTACAAGTCCTAAAGTTCGAACTCTAATGTCCAGGATTTATTCCTCAAATGTAAATTAGAAAATTCCGAGAACTATCAACTGTTGATTTCGAATGATTCGTCAACAGAAGTCCACTGATGAAGATGGCAGACGACAGTTACACTTCCCTGAAAAACAATAATCAAAAGAGTTTTACACCAGCGCAAACTCGTCTGCTCGTCTGCTTTATGATTCCAGAAGCAGGTCTGCGATTCCGCTGTAATATGTAAACGTAATAATGCCATTTAAAGAAGATGTCACGCGACAACAATTATTGGCAATTAGGAGGCTTTTAATAACCATGGAGCCTAGAATAGAAGCTGTGCTTTTGTGATAACTGAGCCGATTATAAATGCTGACTCGATTTGTTGAACTGACAAAACTGGCTTTGTTAAACTGCCAAGCACATCTTGCACATATACCTTGCAAGTTACCAAACGACCTCAGTGGCTTTTCAATTTAGGAAGAGTGAACCTAGACCATGTCAATGTATGATGTCAATTGGTTCCCGTTCATTTCGTCGCAGATCATTTCGTCGCATTCATTTCGTCGCAGATCATTTCGTCGCATTTTAAAAACCACACAAACCCTAACCCTGACCCTAAACGACGCTCACGCCGCATAACCTGACCCTTAACGCCCATTACCACGCATAACCTGACCCTAAACGACACTCACGCTGATGCCCTGACCCTAAACGACCTTCACCACGCATAACCTGACCCTGAACGACCCTCACCACGCATAACAAGACCCTAACCGACCCTCACCACGCATAACCTGACCCTAAACGACCCTCACCACGCATACCTGACATAAACCGACCCTCAACCCGCATAACCTGACCCTAACCGACCCTCACCACGCAATTATAACCTGACATTAACCGATCCTCACGATGCTTAACCGATAAGCGACGAAATAAATTGCGACGAAATGATCTGCGACGGAATGAATGCGACGAAGTGATCTGCGACGAAATGAACGATCACTTGTCAATTGATGTGTGATGGATGAATTGATGTGTGATAATTAGTTGAATTGATGTGTGATCATTGAATGAATTGATTTGTTATCATTAGATAAATCGTGATGAATTGCTTACGATATTTTGACCGTCGTCGTCCATGGCTGAGAACGCAAGATCTGCGCTGGTGACATATGTCGTCTGCGTATTCTCACAGCTCCATTTGGTTTTCTTGAATCGTCGGTGCCATTGCAGAGTACGGCGATGTTGGGCATAGAACGGGAGAAGGGTGATGCCCTTACCAACCGATTACCACAGCGACCGGTGCAGGAGACGACCGTGTGAAACACTGACGGAAGGTCACCAACGGCGGATGGCAGAGTCTGCGTTCCGATGGTCGTTGACTTCTTGTAGGATCTGGTTGACGGTGGAAGCAGAGCGCCATCTTTGACGCCGCATCCAGTTGCTTCTTCCTCGTCTGTGGCGATGATGTCCTGCTCCTCGTCTTCCGAGATGTCTCCCTCGATCTTGAAGATGGAGTCAGCCTCCAGCAGTTCGCTCTCCGTCTCCTCGCAGATCTCGCTGTCTCTGCTCATGCGCAACGAGGATCCAGATGAGCTGATTCCGCTCGAGCTGTGGATGCTCTGAACGGAATCGCTGGACGTGGATGGCCAGGTGCGTACCGCCTGAAGCCGGTGGTCGTCCCCAGCGCAGTTCCAGCTGCGGTGCTTGTGCAGAGAGGATGAGAGCGGCTTCTTCGCCTTCATGTCCTGGATTGTGTCTGCCGTGTGGTATCTTCTCTCTCCACGCATAAGTCGTCGCTGGTTAAGACGCGTTCTATGTGGATCGCAGTCCAGTTCGATGGCGTCAAGGTCAGCAGGTCCTTGGAGGTCGTCGTCGCCTGGCGGCGGAAGCTCACGGAACATTCCAGAAACGCTGGCCAGGGCCTTCGGAATACTCAGGTAGTTGGTCTTCGTGTCGACGACCTCGGCAGTGGCGCTCTCGCTAGGGTCGTCCAGCCGCGAATATGAGCAGGCCGGAAGGAAGGTTTGAGATCTGGAACGCGTCTGAGTCGACGTCAAAAGGGTTGATTTGGGTCGCGATTTGTTAGTTCCGTCTGCAGGGTTAAGGAGATTAACGAAGCTCAGTGATCGCTGAAGCGTGGCTCTCTGCTGATGCGGTTCATTGGAGACGTTGGGTTCAGCAGAGGATGGTCGTTCGACGGACGACGGATAGTCATCGTCTCCATCGTCATACATGTCAAGGATGAGACTCTCAGAGAGAGTCATGTGAAGACTGCGCTTCTCTCGGTACTCGGTCTATGACAGAATGACAGGACGAAACATTGTCACACGACGACAATAATAATATGGCAACACCCGAGGAGACATTATTTCATAGACAACTCAAAAATACAAACAGCAGTTCATATAATCATATATATATATATATATATATATAAAGATATAATATATTATATGAAAAGTTTCTGCTTTGAAGTCAGTAGTGATTAAACTTCTATTTGAGCAAGCATTATTTTAATTCATCGAATTGTCACAAAAGCAAAGCAGTATTTTCATCAATCGATAGCCTCCCGCCTGAAGTGCGTTCTGCAGCATCGATTGAGATCTTCAGAACACGACTCAAATCCCACCCAGAGGCGCGTTTACAAAAAACAGAGCACTAGGCGCAAACATTGGGAGGGGGGCCTTTTGAATGTATACACTGAGTCTGAGGGGTCGTCTATAAATGACGCCACGTACCCCATTGCATGGGTCATACATCTGTGACGATTTATGACGAGATGAGGGGAGTCTGAGACATGTTACTTCATGTCATCGCATGAAATTTCGAAATACGCAACTTTATTTAAAAAAAGCCAGTGAGTCAACTTCTGGAAATGAAGAGGCCCATATAGGCCTACGCAGCCTTCGCTGTTACCAACACAGCTAATTGAGCAAATTGACACATTTACAAAGCAATTATGGATTATTACAATACACTTGTCGTGTGAATGCTTAGCTGTAAAAATAGAGAATATAAATTATTATCTTTCAAATATTTCAAACGTGAGACATGTTTTTTTTAATGAAAAGTTTTCATTCACTCGGGGGTCCCTGAGATGTTATGTTGTATTTAATGTTTTCATTCATTTGGGCGCTCCCTGAGATGTTATTTTTCATTTACTGTTTTCATTCATTTGGGTGCCCACTGAGATGTTATTTTGTATTTAATGTTTTCACAATTTGGGGGGCCCCTTAGATTTGGGACCCTAGGCGCGCGCCTAGTGCGCCTATGGGTCAACGCGCCACTAATCCCACCTGTTGAGGAAGGCATACACCGCTGTCGAACTGATGCAGTGATTGTTGTAGTATGGTTTTTTCTTGTTAGTTTGCAGATCGTGTCATTGTAAAGTACCCTTGTAGCGGCATGGCTGCGCTATGGCGCTTTAGAAATCGTCCGTTTAATAATAATAATAATAATAATCGAATTTCTATTTAAACACCGAATTATTTTCATTAATGTATCTTCTATTTAGCAAAGAGTTTTGTTCATCGATCTGGCTTCGAAGACACATGTTTACTTAAGATAATTTCATCTTAAATTAGAGCCAGATGAAATTAAGGTCTTCCATTACTTCTATGGTTCGTTTCATGTTCACGCGGCAAAACAGGTGGCTCCATAGTCCATACATCATATATAGACCTAACGAGTTATCTCTTTAATAATTATCAGTGAATATTGTAACGGTTCAGGCTTGCGCCTACCTAGTGTCCACCTGCTGTAGTGTCTACCTATTGTGTATGCCTGCAGTCTACTGTATTCTTTCTACTGTGGTATCTAGCTACTATCTAATATCCACTGCGGATATATACTATCTACTGTATCCTATCTACTGTGCATTATCTACTGTGTATTATCTACTGTGTATTATTTACTATCTACTGTGTAGTCTCTACTATCTACTGTCTCCCATCTACTGTGTATTATCTACTATCTACAGCAAGTTAGTATAAAAGGGCAATCGAAGAGTAGTCGTCATCGGGGAGCCTTGTAGATTCGGCCTCGGCCTTGCAGTCTCGGCTCCTAAGAAGCACGAATAGTCGTCGTGGCTTTGCGATACTGTGGTAGGTACAGATACGGACCGTTTCCGAATAGGCGCTACAGAAGTATTGTTTTCTGTTGTACATTATAAGTGGATTATCGAACAAGCGTGTCTTATTCCAGGCGTCATCCAGAAATGAGCTATTTAAACCATAAATGGTTAATTTGAATTTTTTAATGTCCCTCTATTCTCTTGTTTCACCCGTTTTCTGTTGTGTCATTTGTCTATTTTTGTGCAATTCTGGTGTCTTCTGTATTTGTACTATTCAAATATTTATTGAGCTCATATTTTGTCTTGTAAAAGGCCTACCGTAGGCTTACATCGCCTAATGGGCTTTCTAAAGTTCAGATTTTCTCATTTTAGTCTTTCTAATTCTAGTTTTATCTCACCTGTGCTTTAGTAATATTCTCAATCCAGAGCTTGGAGTCTCCGTGGAATGTGTAGGCTGACTGAGCCATGTGATATTCGTTCAGATACAGAAGCAGAAAACTGGCTACAAATGCAACACAAAATAATAAGCAATTATTGTCTGCTCGCACCCTTCTTTCCTTTCTGACATTTGTTACCTTTCTCGTAGCTATATTCCTGCACATTTTTGAGAGCCCAAAATGCGCACTGTAAATGTTGTTGGTTTTATCAGATAATGATCAATGGCTAAGCTATGCATGCGTCGCTTGTAATCAAAGTTTTCAACACAATTTTTCAGTTTCTATCTAGATCACGCGATTTTCATCAAGTTCAAAACAACTGATTTTTTGGGTCGCCGGTAGAACTACAATGAATAGAGAAAAACGAACGAAGCGACGTCTATCGACTTACAAATGTCTTTAAGGCCGTAGACAACGATTTTGTCAAGTCTCATCGGAGGCTTGATTACCCGTATCTTGTCACCGCGTTTAGCAGCGCACTTCGTCACCAGCAGAAGATCAGTGAATAGAAAACAATAGACATCCATCTGCAGACAATTGACATCACATGTCAACCAGAAACAGTGACATGATATCAAAAGTGGACAATTATTGCCAACCATGATTTCTGTTGCTTAAGATGAAACGAACCTAGACTTAAGATTGCTATAGGCCTGCCTTCCAATCTGCCTGCCTTGCCAAATGCCTGCTTTGCCATACTCCTCCCTTGTCATATGCCTGACTTGCCATATGTCTCTCTTGCCATATGCCTGCCTTGCCATATGTCTCCCTTGCCATATGCCTGCCTTGCCATATGCCTGCCTTGCCATATGCCTGCCTTGCCATATGCTTGCCTGCCTTCACATACATACCTTACCTTACTTTACATACAACATCATATCTTTCCTATCTAACCTTATAAACACACAGTACGCATTTTTTGGCAGCTTGTACCTTACTTTATATTATCTATTAATAGTCTGGTTCACTTACTGTGACTGGTCAGCCGTGTACCTAGGTCCAGTTAAAATAAGGTCTAACCAGTGTTGTATGCAAGACCTCAAACTTCAAGACCAAAATGTGACCGAGACAGTGAGATGCCGAGACCGAGACCGAGACAGTGAGGTACCGAGACCGAGACTCTAGGTTCAAGACAGTTCGAGACAGTAAAAGACAAGTGATCATATATGAAAGGCTGTAAAATACTAAAGTATCAGTTTTCGGGAATAAGGTTCATTTGTAATTTCAATTTGAAACTTAGTTATAATGTATATTGTACCAATTCCCAAGAACAGTTTTTATATTGCCGAGTTTTATCTTTTTCCATATTTCTTCTTCGGCCTACCTTCTGAATAGAATAAAGAAAGCACGTCTGAAATCTTCTAGACAATTTTAAACAAGCAAATTCGATACCAAATACCAAGCGAAATTATAAATTTGCGCACATCCTTACTAACCCTGAGAAACTCGAAGTTGTTCCGATCGTTTCGGTTATGGTGGTTTTACATCAATGCCAAAACAAATAGCCGATAGCTATTGTTTGTTAATAGGCTTAACTTCAAATTTCGTAAACGCAAACTTCACAATTTCAGGTTCTCTCTCAGACATTTTTCCACTTTAAGACAATTGAA
This sequence comes from Bimastos eiseni, assembly GCA_959347315.1. Classification (NCBI taxonomy): domain Eukaryota; kingdom Metazoa; phylum Annelida; class Clitellata; order Crassiclitellata; family Lumbricidae; genus Bimastos; species Bimastos eiseni. The sequence goes on along the minus strand of OY365812.1, from coordinate 25,016,156 downwards.
TTGATTTCAGTATCGTGTGACTCGCGTGTTAACCAGAATTACCGTTTCTCGTAAATTCCGGTTTCAGTTTCTAGCGCAAAATTTTAAGACAGCTAACGCGAAACTTATCGAGACCGCTTGTTCGAGAGAGAACAAGACTTTCACTTCAAGAAAGACAGTTTCTAAAAGTAAGAGACACTACCTCGAGACCGTGACCGAGACAGCAGACTTCCGAGACCGAGACACTAAAAAACTGTCTCGAGACGTCTCGAGACCAAGACACTGTCTCGAGACCGAGACACTGTCTCGAGACCATACGACACTGGGTCTAACTACTTGTTTGTTAACAACTTCCAACTGTGCAAAGTGTTATGCTGTTTGCTATGATAGAGCTCGGCTGCTGTAGGCCTATATTTATACTTAGAAATCTCCTCCTAATATTTCATTGTGTTTTTCTACTGATTTTTTACTACATGTTTGACATTACATTGTATACAGGGTGGGCCACTAAAAAGTAACCCCTCCGATTGTTTGCTACTATTTTGGCCAAAAGTAGAGATTAGTAAATGAAATTTTACGTGCACAAAGCTATTTCATATTTACATATAACTGCCAAATTTGAATAAAATATTCCAAACAGAACAAAAGTTATATCACTTGTAGTGAGGGCAACCACTGATTTTTATGGTCAAAAAACATTTTACGCAGCAAAAGTTACAAACACGATTTATGAGGTCACATCTCAAGTAATTGTTATAAAACAAACATTTTGTTTCATAGCCTGTGTCTATCAGTAGTAGCCACACATATTCTGAGTCTACTTGGCACGTTTTGTTGACCTGGTTTGGGGCTATCGCATCGGTGATAATTTGCCCAGGGACACGACGAAAAGCAGTGAGGTTCAGATCTTCCTTGGCAAATCTTCTAATAGATGTGGGGCTGATGTTCAACTCTGTTGAAATTCACTTAGTACTGACATGTTTTCTGACGTTGCTATTCTGCGAGCAAATAAGTTCGCCAACATGCTCGACATTTGTTCGGGTGCGGAATGATTTCTGCCTTCCGCTGCCCTTACGACGTTCCACAGCCCACCCCTATCATCAATGCGTCCGCAGATTTTTAATAAGTGTTCAGCTCCAGTGATTTCAGAATGAGCTTTGATTACAGCTTTGGCTCCAAGATCATGCTCATGATTCATGAGGTGTCTGTGTATGCATTTTATCTGTCATGGACACCTTGCCCATGTTTATTTTTCTACAAATGCTATCATAAAATGATTAATCGCAAAACATTTTTGTTCACCAATTTAAGCGACTGGTTGCTAAATGACGTCAAAGTGACTTTTATTTGCGATAATATCTAGTTTCTTTTCTCAATGATAATAATTATGAAGTGTGTTTTATTACAACTGCCTGAAATGTGATTGCATAAATTCGCTTCTTATAACTTTTTACGGCGTTAAATGTTGTTTGACTATCAAAAATCAGTGGCTGCACTCATTAAAAGTGATATAACTTTTGTTCTGTTTGAAATATTTTATTCAATTCTGGACGTTATATGCAAATATGAATTGGCTTTCAGTCTATAAAATTTAATTTAATATTTCCTGCTTTTGGCCGAAATATTAGCAAAACTCCGTAGGGGTTACCTTTTTTGGCCCACCCTGTACAATGTTGTTGTAGGCCTACAGTTTGAGCGTTTGTCACGTGCTTATAGCGACCACTTGCTTACTTATTTAGAGGGCATTGAGAAGAAAGTGAAAGGTTTTTCGTGTAATAGTCTCATAGCCATTCCGTTAATGAGAATCCTTTGATTGGGTGAGAGAGTCTACAACAGGCCTGCTGCTATTATATAACGCTCAAACCAGTCTATTCCGTGCCTGCGTTCGCTTCGTTCAATACGGAAGCCGTATCTCATTCCAATTTAAGCGTCGACTCCCTGTCCATATCACATAGGTCCTAAGCAATTTTAGCTATGCTTAATTTGATAAATCCATGGCTGGATATGCAGTGGAATGATTCCTAATCTCGCATTCAGATTAAATATAATTAGGCCCCTATCATTGTTTGCGTCAGTCGGACAAGAAAAGCAGAACCAAGTGATGTCTGAATGCGAGTGTGGCTACCAGGCTAAGGGGTTGGATAATTGACTGTCTGTTTATCTGCCTTATATTGACTTACTTACTCGTTTCTTTGATCAATTAATAAAAGGAGGAATGGAATGAAAAAAGGAACAAATCCGAGTCATTCTGAGAGAATGAATGAATGAACCTTTGTGTTGGCGTCTTTTAACTTAAGGCTTCCCTCCAGCAGCAATATTCTCAACTCCTGCTGACTGCATCCGGGGACTGGACATGTCAGCACGTTGTCCACTCGACAGTATTCGCTGACCAGCTGACAAGAAAAACACGAACAAACACTTATTTTCGCTTATCACATAATTAAGGTAAAATTAAATGTTTTTCGGTGTAGCTTTACTAAGTTTCTTCATTATTTGATAGCATTTGCTGTTAATGTTCTTGAGTGATTCATACGTAGAGTTAATGAACGACAGGTGTTTTAACCGAAGACGCTGTACATGATATTTTTGGTGTGATGGGTCAACTTATTTGGTCCTTCTAGACCTCCCATATTATATCCACTTGATTATTATTATTATTATTAAGGACCTATTTGATTAACACTTCCATGTCATTGAAATGTTCCGCTCTATGATGAACAACGAAATAAATTGTTCGGTTAACTGATTATTTGGTAATATATCATGGAAATTTGGCTATTTGATGTTCTAACCTTAAAAACCGACATCCTTGACTCTGCACTGACTGAGGCCATGTCCAGCATAAAGTGCCACAAACAGACAACGAAAGTTCTGCCCAATTAACCTCCATTGGATATATAATCCTGGATTCCAATCAATCAAACCCAATGCTGGTTAACCTACACCCTTCTCAGGCCTGGCACAGCTCAGATACAGTTACACGATACAATGCTAATTCGATAGCACTTCTTTGTGTGCCACAAGCCTATCTGAGTTTCTCTTTATATGAAGTTCTGTGTTTCTATCTCTGTCTGTACTTCATTATGTAGAATTCGCCATCTCTGGATACGTTTAAATAATAGCTCAAGACGTAACAGTTTAAGGCTTAGACAATTATTAAGGCGCTATGCAAATCGCCTCATTATTATATGTAGTATTTGGAGGTACGAGGGGGAACGCCTTCGGGCGAATGGGGCGTTTGCACCAGTCCTTCTCCATTTTTTCATTATCTTTTCTCCAAGAGTTCTTACTCAACAAAAGATAATTACGGTCTCTGTAGATTTCGCGCTCTCTCAAGACTGATGGAGAATGCTCTTAATAAGTGGCCTGGCCGTCTGCCCGGCCAAGTGCCCCCTCCAGTCCCTTACTAACCTTGTCGCATTCTTCGCTCAGAGAGTCGAGAGCATCGTAGGTCTCGATGCGTTCTATCATATTCGATAGCTGCCGACAGTCCTGTCGCTTCCGCATCGTCATGTTGACATAGTTCACGAACTTCTCCACTTGTTCGATCTGCAACAGGAAACAGAAAACTCTGGTAAATCGCCCACGCAAATTCAGAAAGGAGGCGGAGAGTTAGGGTCCAGATAAACGATTAGTCACGGCGAATTTCAACGTCGTTTCGACAAAGCTGAGAATGACCCTAATAATTATGATACATGTATAATGAAATATACTATAACGGGCTCTAACCGTAAGTTTGATTACTTTCATTTCTGTTTTACGTTTAAACGCTGTAAGTGTAACCGCAAATTCAATAGTCATCCTGCATTCTTTAAATTGCTCTAACGTTTTAATCGATGACTATTCGAATCAATAAGCAGATACCATGGACCAAAGCGTAGAAACACGCCCGCAGCTGACCGTCAGCTGCTGTAACTAGTCGTTGACTCTTAATGCTTATCTGTGCACGGTGTTCCTATTCTGTTAAATACTAACGACTTCTAATTTTATTCAAAGCACTGCTTTACGTGAAGAGCAGATGCAGTTCGTCAATTATAATCCGCGAAGGAATTCAAAGGACACCAATATATCTGAAGATATACACTTCTTGAAAACAGGTATAATAAATACCTTTAATAAGCAAGTATAATAAAGCGAATTAATAACAGTAATTCGCCATAATATATTATACAAACTGGACTTAATGATCATTTCTTAGTCAGAGACCTGGTACCATTTCGCAATGGCATTCTTATAGGAGTGTAACAATATCCAGACGACAAACTGTAATCTGTTCAGTGTTACACAGAAGAGCGACTCCCGCTGCTTTTAGCAACTCACAGAGTGGAATCTGATGAAGTAACATATTTACAGTCGGCTGTCTCTCGTCCACAAAGAGTTAACGATAGGCTATTCATCAATGCTTATGAATGCTGGCGCAGATTGGCACCGTTCTATCTTTACAGAGGTTCCGTGTTCCGCTTGCGACAGTTCCTACTCTGTTGTGCTTATGCTCTACCATTAACGGAAATCTTATCGGGGTTCCTATGATTTACATTCGAACGACGTCTCTCTGTCTGATCATCGTCGAAGGTTTTATTCCTCTTCTTCCTACACCGCGAGGATCCCTCTACCAACTGAAACTAAGGATAACGCAATTGCAATTATTATCAGTTTCAGCAAGAACCTTAAAGCTCACTCGTTTAATAGACCGGCGTTTCATTCTGGTATTTCTTTCTACCAGTAATTCTCAAATAACATTGTATACTCGCATTAGATACAGGCCTATATATAGCGCCTAACATTTATATTGCGCGCATTACAAATTTTTTAACAATGACTTTATAATATACAAGTGTATATAATTGTAGTTATTTTTTGGAATACCTAATTTTTGGAATTACTGGAATACCTAATTTTGTTGGCCAGTTCATAGTGTTAAGTTTAAGTCTAGTAAATAATTACACAGTAGATAATAACAATAATATCTTCGTTTAATTTCAAACTGACAAACCGCAGTATGATTACAAGTATAGTATGAGTGAATGATGAAAAGTTATTACAAAAGTCGAATTTAACCGTCGACAGCCACGCAGGGCGCCCATTACTCTATACTACTCATTTTTAACAAATGCGGCCGCCTAGCGAAAGAAGGAACGAAGTCAAACCCTACTCTACGCCCCCTCCGATGACTGTAAAGGACGTCGTGTGACTCACCGTTTCACTGATGTCGCTCATTTGTTCTTGTTGCTCGTGTGGAGATGTCGACGACGACGACGATGATGATAATGATGAGAAAGAGGATGGCAGAGAGGCTGAGGGAGAACAAATGGGGACATCGATCTTCTCCAATGGACGTCTCATTGCATATAGCAGCAATTTGTATTTGGTCAGCCTCTGCCATGGCTTTACGATTAGGTCAAGTAGCTTCAAACGCTCGCACTGCTTCTGAGTTTCACCCCACTAGAAACATAAGACTTTTATCAGCGTTTCACTGTACCAACCACAAGTCCTAATAGAAACTCCAGATCACAGTAGAAGGTTAACAAGGGGTCATAGTAGAAATTTGACTACGGGTCTTGGTAGATGTATACCAAGCTATATGCAACAGAAGAAATGCTACTATTGTGCATAGTAAAAACCTAACGGAAAGTCACAGTAGATGCTTATTTGAACTACTTTTAACTCGCTGAACTTAAACACACCGCCTAAATCAGCGTACGCAAGCTTCACGAATTGAATGGATGCTATCGTATAAAAATCCTTGTATTACAAAGTAATGTAATCGAGCATTTATATAGCACCCTTTAAGATATCTACTCAGAGGCCCTCTCTACGTTCTCCTCAATGATGTCAATAAAGCATGACTTTGTGTTGAGTGTTACAGCGGTAATGTTCTATATTTAGTATGAACTCTTGGGTCAAACTGATTGGTACTCTTTCACAGCAGCTAAGGAACATGATGTGTCATTGACCACCAAAAGCACGCTGTGCGCCGTTCAGTGGATAGAATAACCAACGATAAAAAATTAACATGAAAGTCAGGAATGTATAAATGATCCGATAAAAATGATGACGGTTTCAATGATTACCAGTATGAAAGTCCGGAATAGATCGTTGCTTTTCATTCGGAGTCGTATGTAGTCGAGGCAGGATTCATGTTCGAGGCAGTACTTTGTGTACGGTTCGAAGATCTTGTCAAACTGCAGAGAAAGTGAAAAAACGAACATTAAACAAACGTATTGAATAATTACTGGTAAATGTTATTAGACGCTGAGAGCAAAATGAATTGATTTAACAGTAAGTCTAGCCTTTCACAGTTTGAGAAAAAAACTAATTGTTTAAATGAACAACTAATGGAATGAGGATAAAAATATTCTACAGATGACGTGACTAAAATATCATTGATTAATAAACTGAGTTTGAATTAATTGTTCACTATAACCCAGGTCAGTTTATCCGTTCTTATCAAACCCGGTTCAGTTCATACGTTCTTATCAAACCCAGGTCAGTTTATCCGTTCTTATCATTCTGCGTTCATTCTAAATGCCTAAATAACTGAGCTTTCGATAATCCAGCATCTATTGCTTCTGCTTCTTCATTATGGTGCTCCTTCGTTGTTTTAATCATTTCTTCATTTCTTTGTCAGTCGCCATTTTCATAAAGGTCCTCAATGTGTTTCTTTCATCGAACCCTCAGATGCGCCTTACGTGTAATCGTGTATATCCTAAAGTACGCATACCTTTACATATCTATATCCTTCACTTCAGCGTTGGCTGATATTAAACAGCCTGCTTTTAACGAAATTGACACGTAGGCTATTGCTCCATGTATTTAACTGGGCTTTCAGACGATAACAAAGTGCAATGCATTGTCTGCTCCAAGACTCTTAATTAAAGTGCCTACAAAGTAATACACCCTACTTGTAATAGCACGTCCTAACTGACTATGATCTTATAGGCCCACATGATAGCGCTGAAATTGCAAATGGAAACCAACCACAAGGAATCCAGATTTAAGTAGACATGGGTTGAGTGGTTCCCGTGTTTCGCGAGCGACCCTCAACACCTGACTCGTGTGATTAACCCAGAAGTGACACGTGGCATAGTAGACGTCGACGATGTTACTGAAGACTTTCCATGTCTCGATCTGAAGCACAAAGAGTACACGCATTTAAGACTCAATCAATCGCAAAATCATCGATCCTTTACGATGAGTTATCAGTGCTTGAAATTACTGATCATAACGAAAATTCTAACTTGAATTCATGTAGCGTTGAGCATGGTGGAGAATAATCTAAAAGCTCGTCTACTCGTGTGTCGCCAAATGCTGCAGCGCAATCTAGACAAATTGGATTTGACTCAGTGCATTCTTTGTCATAAAATATTAAATGTATTGATTCCCTTGATTGGAGTTTGCTTGAATTAAAATAATTCAAAATGATAGTCTATTCTAGTCGACTATGACAAAACATGGATAGTTTTTGAAAATCGCAGACTGATACGCAAGTATGCGTAGGCCTAGATCTACTTCAGGATGAATTGTGCAGCGATGCAGCCAACTTTCACCAGCACACAAAAGCAGAAACTGAAATTATCTTACTGATGACGTGGCTGAACTATAACAGGGGTTAAATGAATTGCAGAACTAAACTTAACAGAGATAGATCTATTTATGTAAAGTATCCGACCTCATTAAGAATGTGTTCGGACTGAAGGTTGACGAGGCAGCAGAAGAAAACCTGCAACAACGAACATCATAATCGTCTTCACATAACGCTCTCTCTCTTTTTGCTTTTTCTCTCTCTCGTACTTTCTCTCTGTCTGTCTGTTTGTCTGTCACTCTATTTTCTCTGTATCTCACTGTCACTGTATGTCTCTGTCTCCCTGTTCATCTGTCTCTTATGCTTTGCCAGATTAACATCAGCGATAATGAAGGCATGAAAAACTATTGACTCGTAGAACAAACTGAGAAAAAGAAAATGGAAGATACATTTGACATTTAACATTTGTTTTTGTGGGAGTGAAAATGGAACAATGCAAAAAGATATTGGAAAGAAGGCAGAACGAGAAGGATGGAGCGATAGATTGACAGATGTAGAGAGAAAGAGAGAGAGACAGAGAGAGAGAGAGAGAGAGAGAGAGAGGGAGAGAGATAGGAGAGAGAGGAGTGAGAAGAAGAAAAGAGAGAGAGAAAGACAGACTATCTCTGTCTCTATTTCTGACAGAGGCAGATACAGAGAGACACAGAAACAGACAGACAGACAGAAACAGACAAACACTGGATTGGCTTATGATGAATCGCAATCGCAAACTCCAAATTGGTCAAACACCATTCGATAGCTAAATAAAGGGCTCCAGCTCAATCACGAGCGCTGAGTCAGTAAATAGGTCTACCAAGGACAGGGTTCTGAAATGCCACCTAATAGTAGAATGAGGTGGAATATCGTACCAGAAAGAGATTTAATTGGTTGAATAGCAAACATCTAACTTCAATTCATTTCGCTGAGTTGAAGAGAGCATAAAAGAAAACAGCGTTTAGACCAAAGAACTCGAATTGGAAGAGAACAGAGTTTAAGACGATTAAAGTAAAGACGAATCTAGGAACAGAGTATACATTACAGATCCGAAAAGTAAGAAGATGTATGAATTGATAAGAGGAATAATTATATAGAATGTTTAAGTGTGTTTCAAGACCAGTTACAGTGATTTTAAAAAAATTCTGTGTGACGTTGTTTTGGTGTTTTCTTCGATTTCCAGAAATAAATCAAGTGATGAGGTATTGAAGAAAGTCAATTTACTGGCACCGCGAATGGTTAGTAAAGCAATAAAACCATTTCCATCGATTGGCAACAGCAACAAGTGCATTAGTAGTATGCATGACTAACATCATTATTGTGCCCTGATAATTTATTCATTCCTCGGGAAAATTAATAATTAAAATAATAACAATTATGATAATGATGATGGCGATGATGATGATGATGATGACGACGAAGACGATAAAGATGACGATGATTATGACTATGACTATGACTATGACGATGACGACGCTGATTGATGATGATGATGATGATGGTGGTGGTGGTGGTGGTGGTGGTGGTGGTGGTGATGATGATGATGATGATGATGATGATGATGATGATGATACCAACATTTAGGATAGGATTCCGCGAGAGATGAAAAGACAGATTGGAAGAAGTGAGATACATATAATTATAAACTTGTATATTGTGGATGAGATTTACTATGCATCCGAATAAACACTGTCTGATTAACTGAATTGTATTTCTGTGGCTTTGAAGTTGACTTACGTCGATGATAACTTTGAGTTTGTGGATGTATTCGACCTCAGTGGTCAGGAATTCCCAGATGGCTTCTTGCTGTTCCTTCTGCCTTTTGCTGAGGCTGATGTGATTTGAGACGACTTCCGTCCAATTGTCCTCCAGTCGAAATAAGTTCCGGTCATAGTGTGGTCGCCCTCTGGTGTAAAGATCTGGAATCCTTGGCAGACCGTGCAGCGCGTATCTGTGCAGAATGCTTTGCAGTTGTTCGAGATGATCCTGTACCTGAATCGACAAATGACCTCATCACTTGACCTCATCACGCGACTCCATCCATTGCTAATTAATGCATCAAGTGTATGTGAAATCACTTCCATAGCAACAGTAACTGATCAGTAACACATACGGTTGGTCTAAACATCGCTGTTGCATCGCAGTTGAGAATGGACATTCATTTTTAAATATGCTTGGTATATAATTAAGTTTCAATCTTCTGATTTTTTACATTGCGCTATTCATCTTTTGTCTCGGTTTATATCTGACCAAGGACATGTAGACGAGGTTATGTGATTTGTAACAAGGTATGTGTGCTGCGATGGAGTGGAGGTGTGTGTTGCGATGGAGTGGAGGTGTGTGTTGCGATGGAGTGGAGGTGTGTGTTGCGATGGAGTGGAGGTGTGTGCTGCGATGGAGCAGAGGTGTGTGTTGTGATGGAGTGGAGGTGTGTGCTGCGATGGAGTGGAAGTGTGTGCTGCGATGGAGTGGAGGTGTGTGTTGCGATGGAGTGGAGATGTGTGCTGCGATGGAGTGGAAGTGTGTGTGTTTTGATGGGGTGGAGGTGTGTGTGTTGTGATGGGGTGGAGGTGTGTGTGTGTGTTGTGATGGGGTGAAGGTGTGTTTGCTTTGATGGGGTGGAGGTGTGTGTGTTGTGATGGGGTGGAGGTGTGTGTTGCGATGAAGTGGAGGTGTGTGTTGCGATGGAGTGGAGGTGTGTGTTGCGATGGAGTGGAAGTGTGTGTGTTTTGATGGGGTGGAGGTGTGTGTGTTGTGATGGAGTGGAGGTGTGTGCTGCGATGGAGTGGAGGTGTGTGTTGCGATGAAGTGGAGGTGTGTGTTGCGATGGAGTGGAAGTGTGTGTGTTTTGATGGGGTGGAGGTGTGTGTGTTGTGATGGGGTGGAGGTGTGTGTGTGTTGTGATGGGGTGGAGGTGTGTTTGTTTTGATGGGGTGGAGGTGTGTGTGTTGTGATGGGGTGGAGGTGTGTGTTGCGATGGAGTGGAGGTGTGTGTGTGTTGTGATGGGGTGGAGGTGTGTGCGTTGTGATGGGGTGGAGGTGTGTGCGTTGTGATGGGGTGGAGGTGTGTGTGTTGCGATGGAGTGGAGGTGTGTGTGTGTTGTGATGGGGTGGAGGTGTGTGTGTGTTGTGATGAGGTGGAGGTGTGTGTTGTGATGGGGTGGAGGTGTCTTTGATGTTGCGATGATGTAATGAATGATAACACTATGGCCTGAATAGCAGAAGATGAACACGGATCCTGGATTGATTCCTGCTATTGGACGTGATGGAAGCCTTGCATGGCTGCCAGACAGCTAAATTCTAATCTTGTAATAGATTAACTTAGACATACGCTGCCTCTGAAATTCTGTCATTCACTCGCACTTCAAACACAACAAACCTCTACCCTCGAAAAACATTTCAAGTTCTAGCTTTAGAATATAAGACAAGAACAACATTCTTCTTCATCGATTCAACATGACAAGCAAGCAAACGTTTCCTTCATTTAAAATTTCGAGAGATCCTTCCCCGTCGTCCTGTTTCGATGGACCTAAGATCAGACGATCAGGTAAAAATCTCGTTAACAGCTCGTTTCATTCGGTTTAGATAATTATTGGGGTAAGTTTTTCAAATGCCATGAATTACACCTTCGGCGGTCATTAAGTGCAAATGCATTGCAGTTTTGGCTAGTGTGGTAATTTTCAGCCGAAAGTAGGAAAATGTTTAAACGGTTTTGGCTCTCTGGATTATATCGATTTTATGTTATTTCCTTCGTAGTAGCACATCACCAGTTATGCTATGAAGATCTATCTGTGAGTGTTTCAGTGCAGTAACACGAGGGTCGCCTTGTGCTTGAAATAGTTTTATTTCAAATGATGCCTGGGAAGTAAGCTGTCTACTTATGGAAATATTCCGCATGGTGTAAGGGAGCAGATTTAATCCATTTCATCGAGCATTGGTTCACACGGTTGGTTACATTTATAAATATATATAAGTCTTATTAAAATGTTTATCTTAGTTTAAAGAGAAGCAAAGAGAGACGCCGTAAAAATTACGCTATATAGACCTATATATGTATGTATAATTTGTACAGAATATATGCATGTCGGATCGAAAGATGTCTAACCCCTTTGTTGAAAGGATTGAAGAGAAAGGGAATTCTGTTTCCTGGTGACTTGACGGCTTTGTATTTGCGAAGACCTTCCGATCTGTTGAGGCTTCCTCCGCTGTAGTACGACGGAAGGCCATCTTCCGTCGTCCTCTTGCTCTTTCCGTCTCTGCTTTTCACATTCTAGAAACACAAAGAGTTAACACGGACTCGTGTAAATGAAGGCTTTTCGCTTCAGTCCATTACTCCGGTTTAGCGGAATATTGTGGCTTCATGAAGACGATATAGATGTCGGAATTGCAGCAATAATGGAATCGTTTGAGTTGAGAGCTCTTCTAGCCCAGCAGTGGATTAGTTATTGGCTAATCAATACCAATATTAAGACGGCTTCATCCTAAGCAAAGAACTGAATGCTTGTTCGGGTTACTTTCAACTCTCAGAATAGTCACAGGTAGGTTAAATGTTAATACGTTTATGGCAACTTGTTGGGCGATGAGTGTAAGAAGTAAAAAGATCGCATGGCTCTGGTGCAGATAGTAGAAGTATGTTCAGCACAGTCGGCTATAAGCTGAAACAGAAGCCGACTCAGACACAGACTGTTTCTGTTCTTGTTTATGATGATGCGTGTCTGCATTTCATGATCGACGCTGGCAGACAACAGAACCAGAAGCCAGAGAAGAACAGGGAACCAGAAGCCAGAGAAGAACAGGGTGCCAGAAGTCAGAAAAGAACAGGGAACCAGAAGCCAGAGAAGAACAGGGAACCAGAGGCCAGAAAAGAGCAGGGGACCAGAGCGAGAGGACCAATACAGCAGCAGAACATGAAACCCAAGAAGCACCTATAGTCAGTCAAAGGAATGCAGACGAATTGATGGACTACTTTGTCATCACACGAAAAACCTCTGTCCATTCTTCTCTTTCTAGGGGACATGAATCAAAACGAAGGCGGACAAATAGGCAGTCATAGCCAGAGATATAGAGAGAAAGATGCGAACAAATGAACAAAGAGACAGAAGTCAAATCAGAAACAGACTTAAACGAGAATAAAGGAATATAGACGAATAAAAACCGAAATACAGAATTACGTGGACGAATAGCGTAGGACAAAAGAGAGGATGATGAGTGGATGATGAGAGGATGATGAGAGGATGATGAGAGGATGATAAGAGGATGATAAGAGGATAAAGAGAGGATGATGAGAGGATGATGAGAGGATGATGAGAGGATGATGAGAGGATGATAAGAGGATGATAAGAGGATAAAGAGAGGATGATGAGAGGATGATGAGAGGATGATGAGAGGATGATGAGAGGATGATAAGAGGATGATAAGAGGATAAAGAGAGGATGATGAGAGGATAAGGAGAGGATGTTGAGAGGATGATGAGAGGATGATGAGAGGATAAAGAGAGGATAAAGAGAGGATGATGAGAGGATGATGAGAGGATGATAAGAGGATGATGAGTGGATGATGAGAGGATGATGAGTGGATGATGAGTGGATGATGAGAGGATGATGAGAGGATGACGAGAGGATGATAAGAGGATGATGAGAAGACAAAGAGAGGATGATAAGAGGATGATGAGAGGATAAAGAGAGGATGATGAGAGGATGATAAGAGGATGATGAGAGGATGATAAGAGGATGATGAGAGGATGATGAGAGGATGATAAGAGGATGATGAGTGGATGATGAGAGGATGATGAGAGGATGATGAGTGGATGATGAGAGGATGATGAGAGGATGATGAGTGGATGATGAGAGGATGACGAGAGGATAAAGAGAGGATGATGAGAGGATGATGAGAGGATGATAAGAGGATGATGAGTGGATGATGAGAGGATGATAAGAGGATGATGAGTGGATGATGAGAGGATGATGAGTGGATGATGAGTGGATGATGAGAGGATGATGAGAGGATGACGAGAGGATGATAAGAGGATGATGAGAAGACAAAGAGAGGATGATAAGAGGATGATGAGAGGATAAAGAGAGGATGATGAGAGGATGATAAGAGGATGATGAGAGGATGATAAGAGGATGATGAGAGGATGATGAGAGGATGATAAGAGGATGATGAGTGGATGATGAGAGGATGATGAGTGGATGATGAGAGGATGATGAGTGGATGATGAGTGGATGATGAGAGGATGATGAGAGGATGATGAGTGGATGATGAGAGGATGACGAGAGGATAAAGAGAGGATGATGAGAGGATGATGAGAGGATGATAAGAGGATGATGAGTGGATGATGAGAGGATGATGAGTGGATGATGAGAGGATGATGAGTGGATGATGAGTGGATGATGAGAGGATGATGAGTGGATGATGAGAGGATGATGAGTGGATGATGAGAGGATGATGAGAGGATGATGAGTGGATGATGAGAGGATGACGAGAGGATAAAGAGAGGATGATGAGAGGATGATGAGAGGATGATAAGAGGATGATGAGTGGATGATGAGAGGATGATAAGAGGATGATGAGTGGATGATGAGAGGATGATGAGTGGATGATGAGTGGATGATGAGAGGATGATGAGAGGATGACGAGAGGATGATAAGAGGATGATGAGAAGACAAAGAGAGGATGATAAGAGGATGATGAGAGGATAAAGAGAGGATGATGAGAAGACAAAGAGAGGATGATAAGAGGATGATAAGAGGATAAAGAGAGGATGATGAGAGGATGATGATAGGATGATGAGAGGATGATGAGTGGATGATGAGAGGATGATGAGTGGATGATGAGTGGATGATGAGAGGATGATGAGAGGATGACGAGAGGATGATAAGAGGATGATGAGAAGACAAAGAGAGGATGATAAGAGGATGATGAGAGGATAAAGAGAGGATGATGAGAGGATGATAAGAGGATGATGAGAGGATGATGAGAGGATGATAAGAGGATGATGAGTGGATGATGAGAGGATGATGAGTGGATGATGAGAGGATGATGAGTGGATGATGAGTGGATGATGAGAGGATGATGAGAGGATGACGAGAGGATGATAAGAGGATGATGAGAAGACAAAGAGAGGATGATAAGAGGATGATGAGAGGATAAAGAGAGGATGATGAGAGGATGATAAGAGGATGATGAGAGGATGATGAGAGGATGATAAGAGGATGATGAGTGGATGATGAGAGGATGATGAGAGGATGATGAGTGGATGATAAGAGGATGATGAGAGGATGATGAGAGGATGACGAGAGGATGATAAGAGGATGATGAGAAGACAAAGAGAGGATGATAAGAGGATGATGAGAGGATAAAGAGAGGATGATGAGAGGATGATGAGAGGATGATAAGAGGATGATGAGTGGATGATGAGAGGATGATGAGAGGATGATGAGAGGATAAGGAGAGGATGTTGAGAGGATGTTGAGAGGATGATGAGAGGATGATAAGAGGATGATGAGTGGATGATGAGAGGATGATAAGAGGATGATGAGTGGATGATGAGAGGATGATGAGAGGATGATGATGCTTGTAGCGTGTTTGTTATTTAGATATATTGTTATATATATAATTATATATATATACAGTGTATATATATATATATACATACGTAGAGATCTTAGAGAAACTTTATGAGGTGAGTCTGAGAAATATACATTATGTTCGAAGATAAAGCTAATCATCAGAAATAAATTAAGAAGAACAATATATAAAATGAGACGGAATTAGATACAGGAAAGAAGAAAAACAGTTTAGAGCGAAAGCAAGAAGCAAAGAAAGATTAAGTTAAATATGATCTCGAAGAAGTTGAAGGTAGACGTGCTTCAACATAGGAACAGCAATCGTGTAAAGCTATTTTGCGACTTCATCCTATCAAGACTTCGAAGTCCATGCATGTTCATTCGTCTGCAGCTGAAAGGTCGTAGTTGCATTCCAACAATCAGCAACATTTCGTAATCGAATGGCTCGAATAGGACAAGAATTCTTAATTGAAGCAGCAGGAAGTAATCGATCAGGTTTGCACCACTCATTGGTCATAGACGATCTCACCTAGGATTAGAAGAACTATTGACTGACCAGAAAACAAAAATGAGAAAACCGAAAACTTCTTTGCAAAATCTTCATTTCCACTTTGAAGACTGTAGGTTTCTCTAACACCAATATATCGATAAGCAAATACTATGAATATATCATTGTGTAACTAAACACACCTGACATCATGCCTATCTACCTACTTCCTACCTACTGACAAACCAACAATGTATATACATCCATAAACAGACATACATGTACTTCGCGGTATGGCTGGAAGCGCGTCGAAGTAAATATCTTGAGGTGGCGCTACATCAAGATTCCTATGATTGATTGACTTGCGTACATAAATACATATGTTCTACATGCCTACATATATGTACAGATGCATGTACGCTGCATGCATAGGCCTACATATGTTAGATACACGTTCATGCTGATCGTTGCAATGGCGGCAATGATTAAGCCAGATTAAGCAATGATTAAGCAACAATAATACGTGGTATTAGGCTACAAAGGTGAAAATTTTCTTCTGGATTTGTGGGAACAAGTCGAATAAAATAATAAATTGAGGGACAAGTTAAAAATTTAAAACAAATTATTTTAAAAAATGGCAATACGACAATAGACAACTTCCCAATTGAAAAAGGATAAACAGTGAAAAACTTTGTAGAAGTTTCCAGAATTTCTTAAATTTTTATGAAGTATTTTTGGGAAATATGAGCAGGAACCCGTTCCCTTCTGTCCTCTAAGTCTCGAACACTGGTTATATAGCTCAAGTATATGTTGTTATACTTTGAGTGGTTTTACTCACGACAAACGATTTGCTCCGTCTCAGCATCGTTCGACGAAAGGTCGGCAGAAAATGAAGCTCTAATTAATCGTTCATTTTATCGCAATGAAGAATCATTAATTAATAAACCGCACAATAACTTCATAATCGACTTTGATGAAAGATCTTTAGATCTTTGACGGTGACTAATCCATTGAATTCTCTGTCTGTCTGTCTGTCTGTTTGTCTCTCTCTCTCTCTCTCTCTCTCTCTCTCTCTCTCTCTCTCTCTCTCTCTATCTCACTCCGTGTGCCGCTCTCTAAATTTGTCTCCGTCTCTATCTGTTTCTGTCTCTGTCTCTCTAAATCTCTCAATCTGTTTCTATCGATCTCTCTGTAGCTCTCTGTCAATCTCTAAATAACTCATTTCGCTCTCTGTCGCTCTATCGCGCGCTCTATAGAGGTCTCTCTCTCTCTCTCTCTCTCTCTCTCTCTCTCTCTAGCTCTAGCTCTATCTGTCTGTCTGTCTGTCTGTCTCTCTCGGTCTCTCTGTATCTCTCAGTCTCTGTCTCTATATCGCATTGCTCTCTCGCGATCCGTCTCTCGTACTCGCTCACTGTTTCCTATGGCGAGACCTTTAGCTCATCGCTAACTTACTACATACACGCGAAGTTGGCGAGCAGTTACACACAGCGTCTGATTCTAATCGGAAGAAACCTGAGCGCACCAAGGAAACAGGGAGCAAAGAAAGAGGGAGAGAGAATGGGCGGAGTAGGAGATGAAGAAAATTGGAAGGAGATGAGCAAATAGGGAACATAGAGTAGGAGGAGGAGGAGGAGGAGGAAGAGGAGCAAGAGGAGGGGATAGGGTAAGCTGAGGCGAGTTCGTTGCACTATCGCCAGGTGGCGTGCAGTGGAAGCAAGAAGGCAAAGCTGCAGTGTTGGAAGTTAAAGAAGAGATGGAGGAGGGAGATGGAAAAGGGACGAAGGTGAGTAAGAATAAGACGAGTAGGAGGAAGGGAACGGAAGGAACAAGAAGATTCAAGAGGAGGAGGAGTAGAAGGAGGAGGAGAAGGAGGAGGAGAAGGAGGAGGAGGAGGAGGAGTAGAAGGAGGAGGAGGAGGAGGAGTAGAAGGAGGAGGAGGAGGACGAATCAGAAAAGGACGAGCGAAAACATCGCGAAGAAAAAGAGACAAAACTTGCAGATGACTAGAAGGTCGAGAGTTGAAACAGAGCAAAAGAAAGAAGAAAGAGATGATGGAAACGGAGATGGATGACGAATGCGATGGAAAAATGAAGACACATTTAAGAGAAGGAAGAAGGAAGGTAGTAACATATGCGAATGTTTTTATATGTAGCGCCCATCGTATGGCCTCGACAGTGTTTATTTTTTCACTGAATTGATCGGCTGAGATCCTTCACCACCGCTGCTTGCTTGACTGATAGTAGATTGGGATGATGATGATGACGATGGGAAGAAGTAAGTGAGAAGAAGAAGCAGGATCCTGGAAGATGAAATGGACGGAAAAGAGGAAACTGTTGATAAACGATACGACGAAGGACGTTTGGGAAGCAATAGGCTGGACACGAACCAGGAGGATGTTGAGTGAGGAGGAGACAGACCCGATTGATGGAAAAGAAGGGGAAATCACTACGACGAGAGGAATTGAAGACAGGCAGGCAGAGCTGCTGGAAGAGGAAGTTGAAGAAAAGGAAGAAGAGGAATAAGAAGAAGAAGAAGAGGACAGAAGTAGTAAAAGAAGAAAGCGAAACCTGAATGGAATGGAAGATAATGGAAGTTTAGATATGCTTACTATATGGGTCTATAGTAAGCACAGGATGAGAGAAAGACGAGAAAGCGATACGCATGAGTACCAGCGGGAGATAGGAGGAATCGATGAAGAGGAGGAGGAGGAGGAGGCGGCAAAGATAATGGCGTCACTGACAGTCTGACAATGACGATGGTGATAATGTGAAGCGGACGAAATAAGAAGTCGCTGGTGTTAATAGCCGCAAAAGCGAGTAAAACTAAGAAAGGAAGTAGGAAGAAAGAGGACAACGAGAGAGACAAAGAGGAAGAATGTTGCTTTGGCTAAAACGAGAAGATCGTAGGATTGGAATACGGAGTCTGGTAGGACGCGGAGGAGGAGGAAGGTTAGAGGGAGAAGAAAAGGATCTGGGCATCAGTGGAAGATGAGCTGGAGAGAAGGTTTACTGGAAAGATAAAAACTGGAAAGATGGAAGCTTATGAGAAAGTAAAATCGCTTCCAGTTTCCTCTCTCCGCTCCAATTCTGTCAATTCACACAATTTTTAGCGATGAATTTAAACTGGAAATGTAGAATGCAATAGGCAGCAAATGATCATGGCAATTGCTGTTAACAAAATGAAGATCTTTAAACGTGAACTTAACAGGTGAGCCTTTGTGTGATCAGTGTCGAACGATAACTGGTAGAAGTTAAGAGTCCACTGAGAAGTTGTAAAAGTCAAAGTAAAGGTGAAAATGCAAAGGTAAATGCGATAGCGATGCAACTGCGCACGGCTGAACTATGTATTCTTCCGCCGGTGAATCTCTGCTGCGCCAGCGAAGCTATTATTAGTAATGACGGCTGATCGGATGCGGGAGGGGTGATAGGATGGAGCGAGCAAAAGATGAGGGGTGTATGGAGAGAGAGAGAGAGCGGGTGGAGGGCGGAGAAGGAGGAAGGGGGAAAGGTAAGGTTAGGTGCAGCAGCGCCAGCCGAAGATTGTATGTCGACCTTCCAACAGCAGTGATTTTCGAGTGAAACATGAAAGGTGATATTTAGAAACTACGCACCGACAGAACTACACCAACTGATAGACTGTATGAAGCTACGACTGTAAGAGTACCAGCCAAGCAGACAGATGGATGGATCGGCGGGCGAGGATGCGCAAGCATACAGACAAATGGACAAACAGACGGATACAAAACAGTACTTGCATTGTCAAACATAAACAAACATATTAACTTAATGTAGGATGATTCCGAGAATGTAGACCCTTTGCTCAATAAACGATGCATTCATTGATTACTATGATATTCATGAATGAATGAACTTACTATGTCGTAGGCGTGAGAATGTGTGCACGATTATTGCATGGATAAGAGTTATAAAAGAGGAAGATTGTGATAAGTGGGAGAAATAGCGCAGTCGTTCCGAAGGTCATTTGAAGGACGAGTCCTAGGACAATGGTATTCGAAGGTAGTTTATGTGGCTCATTTTGTACTTCACTATTAAGACAGACTGGCAAGACGATCGAATATACATGTACGTAAGAAAGATTGCTGATGGAGGAAGTCGGAGTTGCCCGACACAGCGTGGTCTAAACAAGATAAAGGCTGCTGCTGCTGCTGCCACTGTTTGTATTTCGATCGGATTTTCTGTAGCTGCATCATTATCATCATCGTCATCGTCGTCGCCGTCGTCGTAGTCATCTCCGTCATCACCCTCATCGTCGTCATCGTCATGATGGTTATCATTATCATCACGAGCACCAGCAATAGCAGGGCAGAGGATGATGTAGGTTTATCTGTGGATAGTAAGCAAACATCTTCCTCGGTCGGTGTTATTCTAAGGGTGTCGAGTATTATTGACTCGTCATTACTCTGCTCTGTTAAATATTAATGATGGAGACGTATAATGAGTGTAAGAGGCATTGAACAGAATCGAAGGATCCTCGTCGATGGATCATCGTAGAGTTGGTGTCTTACTATTATAGGTTGGTGTAGATCAAGCACAGGTCAATTGAAACTGACATTGGTGGAGAAGAACGGACCCACTCGATTAATTCACCATAAATTATAAGAGTGGAAGTCATAGACAACTGATTACATTACATATATAACAATACACTCCAGCAATGTACGGTATGTACCTTACGAACATGATCGCTCCCTGCCTCTCGCAGACAACTTCATGCCATAATGCTCCAATTTTTAAAATAATATCGAGTGATTGACAGCATCAAGTGCCTTCGATAGATCAAAGAGCACACCTTTTGAGAACATATTTTTATTTTTTGCTTCGGAAATTTTGCCACACATATCCAGTACTTCCATGTGGGTAAAGAGGCCTCTACGAAAGCCAAATTGGCCACTGAAGATCGTTTCTTTCATGGTTAGGAAAGATAGTAAGCGCAAGTAGATCTACATAGTTTTTACGACATTTTTTGAAAAATTAGGCAATATTGAGATAAGTCTATTATTTTCAATTTTATCCTCTTCACCCGACTTATATTTAGGAACAACCTTTGCAATTTTTAAAATGTTCAGGACTCTACCAGTCAAGAAGTTAAAAGCAAACGTGTTTGGGGTAAGATTATTTCGACTGATGAACACCAACAGATTTACTAACAGATGCTGTACTCTCTGCAGTTGGTTTACATACTTCTGATGCTGGCAAACGTTTTAATTTGTAGGCTTACAGCTATCGTAGCATTTTGCAATTGGAGCTTTGTTGATGCAGATAGATGATAAAGGAATAAGACACCTTGTGTCATTTATTAGTCAGAAGTTGACTGACGCCAAGAGGAGATGGACAACTTTTGAAAAGAAAGCCTGTTCTATTGTTTGGGCATTACATAAGTTAACAGATATTTTTATTGGATCAAAAGTTTTATCTTCCACTAATTAAAGGAGGACTGAATGTCGTTGTAGGCTGATTTTTTAAGTTGATATTGTGGTTTAATGTATCCCGATTTCGCAAATTTACAATTTAATTTGCGCAGTCAAAGAAACGGAAAGGAGGTAATGAGAACCTGTTGTCAATGAATATATGTATATAGGGCCTATGTATGTGTATATGTATGATGCCTCAGTGTATGTGCTGAGTTGAAGAGTTGTTTGGCAGTATGGCATTGCCAAGTAAGTAATTAAGTTGCTGATGTAGTCAATTTGAACTGCAGTGTGCAGAATGAATCGATTGCGCTCTCAATGAGTAAAAGATTGAGTCGAATATAATACTGGTTTCCTGTTTCTTGTAGGAAAAAATGATACGTGGAAACTCTGAACGATGTTAATATCAATAAAATAGAGCTACGTATTACCAGAAGTTGGCAATTTGTAACTAGCAGCAGAGGAAGGACATTGATTTAAGTCACAGAGAATGAAGAGAAGTGACAGGGTCATGCAAATTATATGCGCCACATTGTGTCACCCTACGTAAGTAATTATATGCCACATGGTGTCACATTGTGTGACCACTTGTCACATTAGGTAACTATTTGTTAAACATTGTGTCAAACTAGTAAAAGGAACGTCGCAGGAGGTATGCTTGTAACCGTGCGTGCGAGTTATTTGGGGCAAAGACTCCATGGTTTCAATATTGAGTCTGAACTGGACAGATAACCTCTCAGAATACACGACTGCAGCTCAATATGCGTTGCCTGTAGAAGCAACACCAGTTGAACGGAACTTGAAAATCATTTTCACACTTATAGAGGAAAAGCAGTCAGCACGAATAGGAGTTAGTAAGGCACAAATAGAGATTCTGCATTGGTTTACCGAGGGTAAACAATTTTACAGCTGGTTCAGTTACGTTACACCAATGAATGTTAGCATTATATCTAGTGAATATATTACATACATGCGCAACAGAAGTTTTTTAATTGGACCAATGGCAGAAGAAAAGGTAATTGGATCTAAAGGTAAGCATGATTTCATGCGCTTAATTAATAACGAAAACATGTTAGACACTTAATATTAGATGGAAGCTGCCTGCTTACATAATGACTATATATTGAGTATATCCGCCAGCAGAAAAAATCTCAGCAGCTTTTATTGCTCGAAAACTCTTCTACACAATTCTCCGTTTTCTTTTACTCTACTCTCTTTTCTTCTACTTTCTTCTACTCTATTCTCTTCTATCTCGTCTTCTCCACGCTATTCCATTCTACTTCATTATACTCTATTCTACTATCTTCTACCCTACTATCTTCTACTCCACTCTCACAAACTCGAGCATATATATACATATATATATATACATATATATATATATAATGACCTAATCTGTTAGCAACCAGGGAACCCGTACAAGTGCTCTGAGGCATTCGTAAACTTCTGCAATAAATACAATGGTTTCTTTCACAAGATGCACTCTCGTTTTTATTAGAAACCTCCTCGAGCGCTACTTGAGGACCAGCTCCTCCTTATTTGTTTCACTCTCATTTTCATCAGTCTCATTTGTAGCCAGACGCATCGTCTTCTCTGTCTCTTTCTCTTTACGTCTGTCTTTGCATGTCTTCGGTTTGTCCACTTTACCTCTCAAACATACACTCACACTAGATCAGAAACGCCCTCTCTTTCCCTCTCTTCTCTCTCGGCCTCTTTCCCTTCCCCTCTCTCTGTCTCCTTATCGCCCTCCCTCCATTTCTCTCTCTTTTTCCCTTTCTCCCATCTCGTCATCTCCACTCTCCCATTGTCTTAACTCCAACTCTACTCTATGTTACTCTATTCTGCTCTTCTTTGCTCCACTCTAATCTACTCAACTCCATTCCACTTATATCTACTCACATCCATTCTTTTCTACACTTTTCTACGCTATTATATTCCACTCTACTATCTTCAACTCTACTCTTTTCTTCCGTACTCTCTTTTGCTCTACTCTGCCTTACTCTAATCTCTTCAGCATTACCCTTTTCTACTCTACTACCTTCTACTCTATTACCTTCTACTCTACTACCTTCTACTCTATTACCTTCTACTCTACTACCTTCTACTGTATTACCTTCTACTCTACTATCTCCTACTCTACCATCTTCTACTCCACCAGCTTCTACACTTCCCAGCTACTCTCTTCTGCTCTTCTTCTCAGTTCTACTCAACTCACGTCATCTTCTCTTCGAATGAAAATATATGCTTAGCAACTCCGATGATAGGCCTACGAATACATTCAATGTAAACTTCGGGCTTGTGATGTGCTGTGAATTCACTATTTAATAATATCTTGCATTAACTACTCTTGTTATTTATACTCTGCGGTCAAACGAAGTTTGCTTTATCCTGTTAGCCATCGTCTTTCAAATCGGTTGTTCGCTTGTTATCTTTATCTTTTTTAAACTGCTTACTTTCCCTTCGAATATTAATATGCTTTCAAATCGATGATAAGCACATGGCACTTATTCGACTGGTTTGCACTGTTGCCATTTTATTAGCTGAAACGCGGTCTTACAATCTGTCTAATATCATTCAACCTACTCTATTGTTCCGTACGACTCAATCTAGAACGCACTCATTAACCCAATTAGGCATACACAACTGCTGCATCTCACGAAAGAAACAACAATAAGCCTACTCTTTCAAAAACCGAAAGTATTTTTGCACCACTCTCTGCTCGTATTTGTTTACGAATGCCATCGAGCAGTACCTTTGTATATTTTCTGTGATTAGGTCCTAATCATCAGTGAAATGATATTCTATAATGATGAGTCGCTAATAAGGCGACGACGACAGTGTAGCAAAGACCTTACCTTCGGAAAAGCCATGACGAAAGCGCCTTGGACGAGCGCACCTCCGAAGTCTGTCTTAATTTCATCTTAGGCCAACCATCGAATTACTGATAGCCATGCAGAGATCTCACCACAGACGTAAGAATGGAGGGATGATGAAAGGGAAAGTACGAGGGAAGCAGCGAGGGAAGAGGGAGCCACAGGCGGCTGAAAGAATAAAAACTGGGCGCGGTTATATACGTCAGACCGGAGTTCAGAGACGGACTTCAGCCGACACCGACGCAATGTAGTAAGCAGCAACAGAAGCCTACTCTGGCAGGATGGCTGCATGCTGCTCTCTACTTTTCAATCGTATACAACTTAGTCTTTCTATTCGTCTGTCTCTTTGTCCGTCTGTCTGCCTAAATGTGTGTCCGTCTGTCTGCGTGTCTGTATGTCTAGTGTACAGTCGGCCACTGGTTTTCTGCAACCCACATGTAGGCCTATACATCTAATTTTCTTTGTCTATATTCTTTGTCTATATTCCTCGGCCTGTCTACCTGTGGCTCAGCTGTGTATTTACTTACCTGTTTTTCTGTCCACGTGCAATCTTTTTCACCTGTTCAGGCATCTTATCTGCTGCCGTTTCTCATATCCCTACTGTTACTGCCAACCATACCTACCCAGTATATACCCATGGCCTAATGCTTGGCTGCTTATCCAACTGTTTCTTATACCTCTCTGCAGTTGCCTAACTGCCTTCCTGATTCAGTGTTTCCATGAGTGTTGACCTGTCTTCTTGCCAGTATGTGTCTTCCTCTGTCTATGTCTGCCTTCATTTGATCATTTGGAGTTTCAAACATGCTTCTATTAGTCTGCCTAAGCAAATGTACTTTACTTTATTTATTCTGTCTAATTGTCTGTATGTCTCAGTTTGTTAGTCGCTGCTTCTGCATAAATATCCATACGTGAATCGATCAACCAATCTGTCTATCTGTTCATCTGTCTATCTATCTGTCTATGTTGCTCAATAAAGAAATATTGAGTAACACTGAGGCGCATTTATAAGGCGCAGGCTCAAATACATTATTCATACCTACCTGACTGATCCTGATTATACCGACTTAATTGTAGATGACTGACAAATTGACTAAAACACCCAACAATACTCTCCCAACCCACCATCCCAAATCCATTCCTCAAACCCACCAAAATTCCACGGACCCATACCCCCAAACACCAATCAACCACCTAGTCCAAACTCACCAACCCAACCCACCCAATCTCACCAATCAAGACACTCTCATTCGCTCGCTCGCTCACTCACTCACTCGATATCGGTCTTTCTTTGTAGGCCTGGCCTGTCTGTCCGTAGATCTGCATGTCCTTGTCTTATTACTTCTCTCTACCATATACTCAATCCATCGTCAACCCGCATTCCTCTTTTACTAAGTGAGTGATTACGTGAGTGGGAACGTGAGTGAGTGAGTGAGTGAGTCAGTTATATCACTCAAATCTTTTCGTATTCCTGCTCGCAAGTCTGCATACTTCGAGATGTCTGCAACTTTGACTGTGTTATACGCATATCATAGGTATATTATTTATATATTACCTCCCTCATTTGTCCGTTAGACTCTGTGCCTTCTGCTCATGATAACTGCCTAATCGTCAAGCTATGTACCTCTACGAATGCCAGTTCCTGTGCCTGTCCGTCTGCCTACCTCTTGTTTGTCTCGACATCTGTCTATCTCTATGACGTTGTTGTAGTAATGACGAAGGTAGCGCTGCTGCTGCTGCTGTTGAGCATGTGTAGAGGAATAGACGATGTCAAAATCGCACTGCCACAGATCGAGTGGGGTAGGCCCTGTGGCGGTGGTCCTTGCAAAGCCATTCACACCCGAGCAGAAGAAAAAGGAGGAGGAGGAGCAAGAGGAGGACGAGGAGGGAGTGGAGGGAGGTGTCGGGTCGCAAACCCAGTCTACGACCCATGAAGTCGGAACCTACGACGGTCTCGTTATGATTCTGGGTTGACACTTATTCGTGTTGCTGATGTGGTTGTTTCATCGTTGCTCTTATTATGCACCTTTTGTTGATGCCGTCGTCGCCGTCATCATCATCTTAATCACTGTCGTTGCTTTTGATTATTCTTACCGAGCTGGTGACTTTCTGATCGGTCTGATCGCTTGCTGCACCTGTCGTCGAACGATTCCAAGACGTTATCTGAACAGAATGGTTCCTCTCGTCTCTGGTTGCTGAAATAATAATCAGTTTCGACTTATTAGCTGATGGTCGAATGATTGCCTTCTCAAGCATCATATCACAGAAGGAAAAGAGAGAGTCTGAGAGACAATGGAATTAAAAAGGAGGCGTGATTAGAAAAGAATACTTCCATCAAAAGGGTCTGCTCTTGTTTCGCGTCGCATTCTTGGTTGAGCTCATCTTGACGTTTCTGCGCGTCAGGTGCTTCGCTCTGCGACGAGGGGTGAGCTTCTAGCTCCACGTGCTCGCTTAGCTATTAGGCAGCGCCGTGCTTTCTTGGCTGTGGGCGCTTCAATATGGAATGATCTTCCATCTGAGCTTTGCTAATTGCTTGTGGCACAACCGTCAAGCTTTTACAAGCCCCTCGAGTCTTTTTTCTTTAGTCGTGGCTGGGCTGGGAACGATCCTTAGTATACTATAGGTATCTTGAAGAGGCGCTAAATAAATGCTCAGAATGAGTGAATGAATAATGAAAGAGAACACTTGTGCATGTAATTGTAATGAAGGAGAACATTTATACACAGTGTGTGTATAAATCTATAGTATACATACATATATGTATAGTGTGTCCTAAAGAGCCTCCCTTTGGCGCTGTGTAGTCTACGCAGCTATAAATTCGATGAAAGAAGACGTCTTTAATGGTCGAGAAAATGCAACGCAGACTGTATATAATCAGTGAAACAGAGCTAATTAAAATATGTCAATTGTTCCAAAATGATGATCCAATGACCGAGAAGTCCCAACGTGCACACGTGAAAATATGACAACGTGGAACGACGATTGAGATCATTCCGCATCGCAGAATCAAGAAGAAGCATTCAGACGATCGTCGAACTGCAGTCTGAAGACTGGAACGTACAATCAAAGGGACCTTGCAGTTTAGACGGAGCATGTGCTATGGATAACACCTGCTACAGCTAGCACCTGCTCCGGAAAGAAATGCAGAGTACTTGCAGAAGTCACAGTGTAAGGTCTGCTTGTGTGATTGAATTTTACACCAAGGACTGCCATGAGGAAGGAGGCACATAACCAGAGAAGGACTACTTGTAGCGCGTCCTTAAGTATACATACTGACATTATAGAGCGCCCTTACAGAGGTTGTTGGCGTTTGCCTTTATGTGACCCTGGTCTACAGAAGTAGACAGCGACGTAGTGGACGAACGCAGCGACTTGACGATAAGAAACATCTCCAGATTTCTAAGGACTATGGCCCACACCTTGTCAGAATTTCAATTCTGGAGTAAACCGTGGACGACCTTTTCAGAATTGTCAGAACGCACTCAATTTCAAAAGGTACGTACTGCTGGTGTATAAGTTAGCTCAGTGGCTACACGGTAACCTATGTCGGTAACCTATGTCGGCAACCTATGTCGGTAAGCTATGTCATGGCATGGTGGCTGATTGGTTAGAGCGGTCGGCCCGTAACGCTCAGGTTCGACTCTTGTCCGAGGAGTCACTGTGTAAGGACCTTAAGCAAGTCCTTCGCACACAATTGCTCTGCATTACAACTGTAATTGCGCCTTCGAGGCGTGTGTGCACTTCTGAACTAAACTGTAAGAAGGGCGATATTAAATTTCAGTTGCCTTGGATTGCATTGTCGTGGTCACCCACTTCATGATAAGCTATTTTATGGTGATCTTTTTGAATCTTTGAATCTTTCTGATTGACATCAAGAGATTTTATTGCGCGGTAACGTATTGCGAAGCAGCCTATTTCATGGTAACCAATTTCATTGCAACCTACTTCATAGTAACCTATTTTATGGTAACCCATTTCATTGCAACCTACTTCATAGTAACCTATTTTATGGTAACCCATTTCATTGCAACCTACTTCATAGTAACCTATTTTATGGTAACCTTCTCCATTTTAACCTATGTGAGCGATGATCGAGATGAAGACATTTCATTGCAGGGAAATAATGTCTATGAAATAATGGAAACTGTATTAGGAAAAGCGCATATAGATTAATTTCCAGCAGAAGTCATGAGTAGTTAAGAACAAAGTAAAATAACAGAAAGTCTTAGTTGTTGCTTTGAATAAATTAATTTTGAAATATATATATATCAAAATTAAATTAATAAATTTAATAAATTAAATAAATTAATTTTGATATATATATCAAAATTAATTTATTCAAATTTATTTAAGCAACAACTAAGACTTTCTGTTATTTTACTTTTACTTTATATATATATATATATATATATATATATATTGGAAATATAAGTAACCCTACTGCTTTTTCCTGAGTTTCGAAGCAAATATGAAGCAATGCAAATTTTTATGGTTTGTGCAGATTTTCGACGGAACGACTACAAAACCTGAAGAATGTGAGGTGGAAGGGGATGTAATGACACTGAAGGAGCACTGAAGGAGGAGTGATGTTGCAACCCAGTCCACACAAACACTAAAGTAACACCTGAAGATTAATGATTCTTATCTTACCTTTTCATCCCAGGAATGGGTCAAAAATGAGGACTACAAGCAAGAAAGAGAGAGAGAGAGAGAATTCAGAAGTTGACTGTGGCTGAAAAGAATGTGAAGCGACGCATCACTAATGATGAAGGACAAAAGTAATGGCACCTCCAAGTGGTCTACACAAATATATAGACCTAAGGTGTCCCCACTCGCTGTTGAGGCAGTGCTTGCAGTTCTAGAGTCTTAAGACTGTAATGGGTGTTGAATGAAGTCTTAAGGCAAAAACAATCGACGTTCATGGATTAGATGACCTCGTTGAAATTTTTGGACATTTCCAATATTTATCTTGACAACATTTGTACGACATTGACTTCAATAGCTCATAGTTAGTGTCAATTTATCGATATTGGGCGAAGTAACATTCTCAGTGAGAATCGGATTCCAATTGGAATTGGAGGCTGAAATTTTGTCCTAATAATACTATTCATAGGTCTAACAAACTGCCATGGTTTCTAGCTTGAACATTACTTTTTTACCATGTTTCTGTGGACCACCCAGCTGGCTATAGAGCGAAACCTGCTTCTAAGTTAATCAAGGGTCGAATGCGTCGGAGTCACGAGCGTGTGCGGAACAGGTGCGCGGTGTCTCATACGTGCTTTCTTAAAGATTTCATAATAAGTTGCTAACGGTGTTTGTTACAACGTACTGGTCAACGCTCATCTACTCCATGAATTGTTGATGAAGCAAAAAATAGCGGCAATTAATCAATCATTTTTTTAATTGTTTATTGGTCGAATGTTGATGCCAGACAGCCGTCACGGTTCACTGAAGCATGACTAGGCAGCGATGATTCAGATACGTAATTCCGAACCATGGGAAAGTGTCTGATGAATCTTCGAGAACTGGTTTTGGTAGTTGAGCGAAGAAACTGATGCAGTGTAGATGAGATATAGGTTATAGGTTGGTGTACTCACCCGATCTCAGACCCACTCCCCCATTCGCCGCATTAAGATTACCAAACCGACGACTCGAATCCATGTTTTCAAGACGCCTTCTGCTTAAAACCGCCACATAATCGCTGCATATGCAATCAAGTATTGGAACAGTAAGCAAAGAAACTTGCAATTCATCTCGATTGAACTGCTGGGGGAGAGCGAGGAATAGTGTGTGTGTATATGATTAAGAGAGAGAGAGAGAGAGAGAGAGAGAGAGAGAGAGAGAGAGAGAGAGAGAGAGAGAGAGAGAGAGAGAGAGAGAGAGAGAGAGACCGAAAGGTAACAGTTGGACCATGGATGGTGAGAGTTGTCGTACGCTGAAGAAAAATAGCCAGTGAACGGTTGGTGCAAAAAATTCCGGTCATTTGGCGGCGATTATAAATCAAGAGGACTTCGCGTGGTTTGTCCAATGTTATGAGTGGCGCCATGTTGCAGGAGGCGAATCATAGATCACGTGACCCCACTCGACGACATACCAGACACAAGGCAACAGATGGCGCACACGACAGACTGACAGACGTCGTATATCCTCCATCGTCTCATGTAACGTGCTCTCCACACAACTGCGGCGGCGGCGGCGGGCCATTCATCTTCTGTTTGCATGTCACGTGTCCTCATACGTCATCACGTGTGCTGCTTGCATCGTCTACGGTTCTTACCACTACTCAACTGTCTGGACTTCTGTCCAAGCCAGTATTTCGGTTACGGTACAAACTGTATGGCGACAAGGTGTCGTTATAAAGATGACCAGCGTCGCCCTCCAATTAGTTTTAGGTTTAGGACTGGCACTACCAGTTTCGGTGTTAATTCTCTGTTCTCTGATCCTTATGTATTCGGCCGCTCTGCAATCTCTCTACAGTGCCCTATCAAAGGAAATTTCTTGAAAATGACCTTTACGAGATTTCCATATGCATATTAATGACGTTAAACAGAAATGATGACGCAGATAAGTCGAGAGAACAAAGATGACTAGCAAATGAGCGTCTAATTATATCTTACTTGTTGAGTGGCTCGTCGAGTTCGTCATTGGGCTGATCTGAGATTGCCACGGAGCAGATGGAGCAGACGGAGAAGAGTGAGTGAGCAGAAGAACTGAGTCCAACCGATCAGCTGACAATCGACGGCAACAACGACCGTCAATGCTCCTCCTCCTTCTCTCCATCTCAGACGACGATCCAACGCCATCGCTGGCATTCACGAAAGAGAAACAACACCATTTCATACACAATACCAGAGCTATAGTTATATATCGATGACACCTAATGTGCAAAATAAATTAATTACATCTATTGCATATTTATCTATGAAATGACAGCATTAGCACTTCACGCAACTGAAGGCTAGATATAGCGACCATATAGGGCATCGTTCGTCGATAACTGATGAAAGGTTAAAGGTCATCAAGCCCACATCTGGCAACATTGAGCGCAAGTCTTCCTGACGTCAATGCAAATCCAGTCTGAGGACCTTGCGACGACTCAACTGATGGCAGAGATGTAGTCTCTTTGTCAAAAACTCTTATCTTAGTATTAGAAATAAGTATTATCATTAAGATGAACAATGAATGAGGTTCATTTTATATTTGTATTGGAAATACATTTATTCACAATAAGCCATCGATTAGCCATCAATTAGCCATCAGTTAGTCGTCAATTCATCAATCGTCAGCAATAAAAAACATTTAATCTTTGACAAATCTTGTCTTTAGTCCTTTCTCAGTGACCCCTAAAATAGGGCTACTCATTTCGCATGTCATCATCTGTAATTCCAGGTCTACGATTTAGATGAATGAGCGAGGCCTCCGGCATTGACCCATGAGGCCACGACCCTATGTTGTAGCGGTATGTCCCAAGTCGCGTAGGTCAGCAATGCCTAACGCAGATTTCATGTTTTTCCTAGCAATTGAAGCGCTTTTATAAATAAAACTACGCCGTCGCTGCTTGGTTTGATTGGAAATCTTGAAAGCAAGCGGAAGAGAAACTTAACCAGCAATCCACAAAAGACCATTGCTCTCTTTGTTTATATTATAGTCATAATTGATGGCATTAATGTTGAAATATAAGACCTAATGGCTGCACCAACCAGAGTGGTCGTCCAGTGGTCCCTCCTTTTGTGTGCCAGACTCCTTTTGTGTGCGTTTCATTCTCATGAAACGCAAAGCAACTTCCAACCAGAGAATTCTGAAACATAAAATAATTGCAAGAAAATAATGTTGAGCAGATGTCTAATCTCTGATTTCTTTTTTTCTAGTTACGTGAAGTGACTGTTTCTCCCTGTCTCTCATTGTCACTCTCTGTCTATGTCTCTATCACTTTTTCTTGCTCCATCTATTGATCCGACAACTTCTTATCTTTCATTTTCTAATTTTTGTCCTGTTTTAAAAAATATAGTGTTCAAGTTGACAAGTTTTTATCCACTCGATCGGCCATTGTTCATACTTTCCACACAAACCCTTCATTTTCTTCCCTCCTTCAGTTTAATCTCCTCTTTGAAACGCGAGACATAGATGCCAGCAAATGATCAACATGTATAGTAGGCCTATATATATATATACATATACATCCACATATATATAAACTACAACTGCGCAGACGTGATTCGTATACGCAACTTATTATTTCATAAAAACCATGACCACTTAGATTGACAACCAAATTAACCGAAACACGGCAATCGAAGTCATTTTATCATCTGAAACCAAAACCAAATGTATTGCAACTTCTTTCTCTAATTCATTCATTCATGGTGTCGTATTAGTCATTGCTATTCGGCAGATGTGGAATGAGTGACCTTTCATGTTTATATGTTGGTGCTATGGTCTGCAGCCTTTCCGGCTAAAAGAGCGAATTAAGCTGCAGTTTTTCTGACTATTGGATGGCGCATACTGACGATTGTGCGAAATGGACATACCTATTCTTGCCATGGGACAACCTGTGAATCCTTTCTGCCAACTGCTTTCACGAGAAAGCCATTCCTGCCAATAAAATGGAATGGGCAGGGTTTTCTATAGTGATTAGATATATATGAATTCTAAATTTCAATATGACGGTCTGCACTCTGCAGTATCAGAACGTTTGAGAAGTAAGTACTAAGTACTGCTCCGTCTGACCTTGTGACATATTGCCATTGTTCTTACCCGTCATACGCGTTACAGTCTGGTTTAGTCCGTCTATTATAACTATCCGCCTCACCTTTTGCAATTTCGTTGGATCTGAGGACTTTCTTTTCGACGGCAGTAACCACTCGGCCAGAGAGACCTTCCTCCTTGGAATCGTTGCCTGCCCTGTGAGCTCCTTCGTGGAACAGACGCTTCTCCTCCTTCTTGGTCTGACGGCGACTGGCAAGAGATGTCCGCCACACCTTCGTCTTCGTCATCATCATCCTCGAAATCAGAATAACGAATATCACTTCGGAATAATCGTCGACAGGCTCTTTCGTTCTTCACAAATTGGTTCGACATTCCGCGATGTATGGTTGACACCCTTAGCAGTAATGCGCTGTAATTGACAAACTAGTTCACTGCAAGAAGGAGTAATAGGACGTTTAATTTAACTTTATCAAGTGCAGTCGTAACTACGTTTACTTAGGTAGACTTTGAAATCGTATACTATGAAATTTTAAGTTCAGTTTAGGCGCTAATGCATAGTGTTTGCAAAGTCGTCAGATAATGCCATGCAATGTTTTAATTTGTGATTTCATCGATTCGTGACTTTTTCGTGTATTCAATCCGTTGAACAGTGTATGATATAATTTCACGCATGACTTTAAAATTGTGAACACCAGAGCAGACAAAAGCGGCGAAACAGTATGAAACAAGTCATTGCACCTATCGTCTTAAGACTCTAGTTCTGCGACAGTTCCTCTG
Organism: Bimastos eiseni; assembly: GCA_959347315.1. Classification (NCBI taxonomy): domain Eukaryota; kingdom Metazoa; phylum Annelida; class Clitellata; order Crassiclitellata; family Lumbricidae; genus Bimastos; species Bimastos eiseni. Next base: position 24,982,786 of record OY365812.1, on the reverse strand, counting down.
GTGGACGCAGTAATTCAAAATGCTAAGCCGGTCAACAGTCGCATGTGAACAAGTGCGACCGACGTCTTATCGGACAGTCGATCAGAAGAGACTCTTCCGTGTGTCTGCCTATCTGTCGGACGGTCTAGGGCAGTTGCTCGGATCACTTACGGCTACTCAGTCGGTTGAAAGAAAGCAAACGCTCTTCTCTTTGGCTAAACACTGATCAGGAATTATTGGCAGGCGGTCTATGCGTCAACCGTCTGAAGACGACCGTCCAAGGGCTGAGGTCACTAGTAATTATCTGGCTCCTCTTTATAAACAGTTCTACTCACGAGAGGCACGACTTTGTGTTTGATTATTATTATCAGCCACTTCCGGTGGCGCTTGACCCAACCACCCAACCACACGCTGTAGGGGACTCTTTCGGCTCTTCGATCGCAACGATTCCGTGATGATAAGCAGAGACACACAGACGCAGGCAGAAGCAGAGACATACAGACGCAGATAGAAGCACAGACACCACAGACTAAGGCAGAGCAGTCCTGGAGGTTTTGCTGTTCGACCTGGTGAGAACGTGAAGCGAGACAGACAGACAGAGCGTGTGTGTGTGTGTGTGTGTGTGTGTGTGTGTGAGAGAGAGAGAGAGAGAGAGAGAGAGAGAGAGAGAGAGAGATGGAGAGAAAGAGAGAAAGAAAGAGAGAGAGAGAGATGGAGAGAAAAGAGAGAGAGACAGACAGACAGACATACAGAGAGAGAGTGAGTGAGACAGACAGAGAGAGAGAAAGGCAAAGAGAGAGACAGAGATAAAGAGAGAGAGAGAGCTCGTTCGATAGATAGATAGATATATAGATAGATAGATAGATAAATAGATAGATAGATAGATAGATAGATAGATAGATAGATGGATAGATAGATAGATAGATAGATAGATAGATAGATAGATAGATAGATAGATAGATAGATAGATAGATAGATAGATGGATAGATAGATAGATAGATAAACAGATAGATAGATAGATAGATAAAGGGAGAAAAGAGAGAGAGAGGGAGAGGGAGAGAAAGAGAGAGAGAGAGAGGGAGAGAGAGATGGCGATATGAAGTGACTCCATGCACCTGGATAAACCTTCGTTTGTTTTTATTCTATTCAAATGTCTGTGTGTGGCCTTTATGCCAAACGAAAGACTGAGGCAGTCCACAATTATATGGATACAGAATGCACCAATGACCTCACAGAAGACTCGTTCAATTAGTTGTGTTTCTGCCAGGTGCCATCGACAACGGGGAGTAAGAGCCGGATACGTTTGTGGTAGACAGGATATCAACGTAGACCTACGTACAGGGTCCAAGTACACGGCACTTATGCCGAACTCATCTTCAATTCATCTCACCATCTGTTGGTCGTATCTCTTCATAATCCAAATGCCATCCAGGCACACATCATTCAAAGTAGATCTGACACTTGAATGATGACGAACATGTTAATGATTATTTAATAAGCAGAAGGACACGGTGACATGGTCAACTGATGACAACATGGCCAGCTAATGACAACGACAAAATGGTCAGCTGATGACAACATGGTCAGCCGATGACAACATGGTCAACCGATAACAACATGGTCAGCTGATGGCAACATGATCAGCCGATGGTCAGCTGATGACAGTGACAACAGGGTTAGCTGATGACAACATGGTCAGCTGATGACAACATGATCAGCCGATGACAACATGATCAGTTGATGACAACATGATCAGTCGATGACGACATGGTCAGCCGATGACAACATGGTCAGCCGATGACAACATGGTCAGCTAATGACAACATGATCAGTTGATGACAACACGGCCAGCTGATGACAGCATTGTCAGTTGATGACAACATGATCAGTCTATAACAACATGGTCGGCTGATGAGAACATGATCAGCCGATGACAACTTGGTCAGCCGATGACAACATGATCAGCCGATGACAGCATGATCAGCCGATGACAACATGGTCAGCTGATGACAACTTATTCAGCTGATGACAACATGATCAGCCGATGACAACATGGTCAGCTGATGACAATTTGTTCAGCTAATGACAACATGATCAGTTGATGACAACACGATCAGCTGATGACAGCATTGTCAGTTGATGACAACATGTACAGTCTATGACAACATGGTCAGCTGATGACAACATGATCAGCCGATGACAACTTGGTCAGCCGATGACAACATGATCAGCCGATGACAACATGGTCAGCTGATGACAACATGGTCAGCTGATGACAACATGATCAGTTGATGACAACATGGTCAGCTGATGATAACATGATCAGCCGATGACAGCATGATCAGCCGATGACAACATGGTCAGCTAATGACAACTTGTTCAGCTGATGACAACTTGTTCAGCTGATGACAACTTGTTCAGCTGATGACAACATGGTCCGCTGATGACTCCCAATTCCTAACACAACACACAGTGGCGACAACAATGAACACATGCCTTATTGTTGCGAGCAAGTTGCTCAATAACGAAACAGCGACGACGTTACAGCAGTGGCTGCTGTCAGAGAAATGTCTTGCAGCCATCTGTAATTAATTTCGCTTTTACATGTAGGTCATCATTACAATTGTCGTCATTGTCGAACCACAATGGATTGATAACTGCAGCGAACTTTAGCCATATGATATGTTATTTCCCGCGCCGTTGCTAATGCCGGTTACTTGATCGAAAGTTAGAAGTTGACCCATGACTAATTCACGAAGTCCTTTCCAATTCGATGAAAGACCGAATCGAATCAGAAACCAATATCCGTCACCAGATTATTGAAGAGGTTGGCGACGGAATGATGATCACGTGACCGCTTATGCAGGTGTGCTTTGATTGATAAGCACTCTCAGTTACGTTCTCTATTCACATCACATATTCCTTTGTGTCTGTCTCGGTCCTGTATAGTCGTGAGTTTCCTTGTCCACTAGTAGTGTCTTTGTCACTTGGCCAAATCTAAATCTCTTTCAACGATGCTGATGTAAGATAGAGTAGTCAAATGTCTGTCAACCTGTAAAAAAGAAGCAGGGCTGATTGAATTCTTTGAATCTTAAGACGTCCGCACCATATCAACGCCCATGTAGCAGAATCCCGGGTTCAAGCCCTCTAACATCCCCCGACACATCGGCCACTGATTTCTAAATAAACGAATTCCTTCAGACTCTGCAAATGTATGATACTTTGATGGGTTTTAGAGCGAATAGGTTTGTTACTTGGCGCAAAATCATTCCCTTCTCCAAAAATGTTACAAAATCATGTGCTACTCTGTACATCTGCAAATTCTACATGCATATTTAACGAGTGAATATGTAAAGACGCAATTATTTCTTCTCCTATTTCTTTCTTCATCCGAAACAATCAAACAGGCAATGACGCACAACCGTTCAGATATTAGAGACATATAGCAAGGAATCAACATTTGAAAGAAATAATGGTCAATATTGAACTAACTGCATAATTTCTTCTGACTTGCTGAGTTGATTATTTTGCATATTGCATTTTTTATTTACTGAGAGAGTTCAGCTGTGAATAATTGATTTTCAATCACGTGTCTGTAGGGCGCTCTACAGAGCAACACGTTTGAAGATTGTATTCCACAATAGCGATACTTATCTCTTGCGACGACTTCCGTGGTCGTCAATAGAGAATTGTTCATCAGTGCCCAGCCTCCAGAATTCAGTCGGTCCTATTTAAACTGGAACTGAGTAGGTTACATAATTCATTTGGATGCGACACAGATAATTGTTCAGTTGCTAAATCAGATGAGATGGAATCATCACTGTGAAATTCCAGATACAAGTGGAAACGCATCTATTCATTGGCATCATCGACGTCAATATCCAAAGTGGTCGGAAGAAAATTCGACGATTGATCGCGAATGTTGCTTCGAATTAGAAGTTGCCTTATTAGTTTAATTTTGTACAGGAAGATCAATATATGTAATCCTACTAGAGTGAGAACTGACTTGGTAAAATTATGGAAACTCAACGTGCAGGTAATTATTCTACAGATGATTACTAAGTATTCCAATTCACGATCTATTTCCAGCTTGATTCAGATATTGCAAGTTATGATCCAACGCTAATGAAAACCACGGGAACGGGGCACGTTTTTTCCATTTGCGTTTCTATAAGTCAGACAGAAAATTAGAAAGGGTTTTCCCTATCCCTGATTGTTGTAATGTCCTAAAGATTGCATATGGACCGAGAAGGACGATAGTTTTTAACGTGTTAAATAAATTGGGGATCGTGCTAATTAGAATAAATAACTCAACGGCATATAATAATAATAATATAATAATAAAGAGAATACGATGACTGACCAATATCGCATCCGTTTAGTGAAATGAAGCATCGATGATTCTTGGTGCCTCTGCTGCAATTAGTCGCGCTCACTATGAACATTACCCTGTTTTCTAGAGCAAGAATAGCTTACCAAGTTAGAACAAGTCAGTTGATTGTGCTGCTTCATGCCGTGGATTTTCCAACATCAAGGTTGCACTTTAATTCGTGATCATATGAAAGACTTTAATCATTCTGTGTTGTTTCCATTGACGGATGAATAGCACTGACGGATGTTCCGTGGTATCGATCCGCTCGAGTGATGCTGGCCATTGTCTCCGCATGGGGATACATGTTCTTCTATCTGCTGCGCAATGACCTCAGCATGGCTATTGTCTGCATGGTCAGAGATCCTCTGGAACATTCAAATGCGGTCACCACCGAGATCTGGACTGGCTGGACAACATGGAACAGTTCGACCCAAGATTTAGCAACTGCCTCATCGACAGAAGTTCCAGGATCTGAATGTGATGAAACGCAATCGACGACCAATGAGAAGACGTCGTACATGGTGAGAGACAAACAGCCCACGGCATTCATGTTTCAGCTTAACGTAATGCATACATAGAACCTATAATGCATATTGATCTTCGTGTTAATTAGATTTGTAAAAATTATGGATCGAACAATGAAATGGAGGAAGGGAAACAAGTTGCGTATAGCTGAAGGGTGGAGAACGACAAGGAAGCCCATTAATTTAGGTTGGCAGTAAAATGACTGGTTAGTAATAAAAGAGACGCATTTGAAGACCAAAGATCAAATCGGAATAATCCACACTTTATTTCGGATGGTTTTTGAACCGGGAGCTAAGTGCAGCAAGCGATGTGTCGCTATTAAATAAGAGACATCGAACAAAACCTAACACTACTACGGTTTTCAACCTAAGCAGAGAATAAGATAACTGGACGAGACTAAGTGGTGGCTCGCTAGGGGGGTGGCCATGAGAGGAACGTAGATCAACAACCTACTGAGAAGTGATTAGATGCTAAATATCGAACTAAAGCTGAGAAATATGCAATGATTGATTTAATAATATAAAATAGTTAACATTGAACTGGCGATGAAAGACGATGAATGATATGGTGTCTTTTGTGCAAGGCCAGAACATGACTTGGCGCAATAGGACTGTTATAATGTGATCTTTATCGTAACTCCAATTTCTAAAGCCCTACTCTAAGGCTATGCATGGATCACCAACTTATTCACAAGCGACAAATATTTATTCATTAAAATCATTTGTGTAGGATTGTAGGATATACCAAAATACAACGCGTTTCAGGCAAATAGATTACCTTTCAGTAAAATTATTTATTTTCCTTTAATTTTTATTTTTTATTGATTGTGCTGCCTAATTCTAGTAAATTGATATTATAAAATAGATTTAATGTGTATAACATGACATGCCTATATAGATTTCTAATTGTGAAATGTATTTGAATGGATTCGTGATTTACCGCCTGCGTAATACAAGTACGTTAAATACGAGTCTACAATTAATGCGTTCTCGCTTATGTAACAGTGTAGTTACATGTACTAATCAGTAATCGCATAAACGGGTGTACATCTTCAAACCTAGATCAATCGCCAATCAGCCAGCAGTTAAAATAAACTGCAGCTAATCACTGCGGGAAAAACAAGCGTCACCGGTGTAAACACTGGAGTGCACATGTTTGTGTGAAGGTGTTTCGTAAAGGCTTGGCACCAGACAGCTGCTGGCGAAAACTGATCTCTGTGCCATCTCTGCCCAGTTTCCCCTCTTCACATTCTCCGCCTCTGTTCGGGATTTAGGGGTCAATCTTGACCATGAACTCACCTTTGCTCAACATGTCAATAATGTCTCTTGTAGTTGCTTTTACCAGCTTCGCCAATTGCGAGTAATATCTCGCTCTCTTACCCTCAGCGCCGCAGCTACTCTGGTTCATGCCCTTATTACCAGTCGCCTTGACTATTGCTCCTCAATATATGCTGGCCTCCCCCAAGTTCGGATTGGGCGTTTGGAGCGAGGGTTAAGCCGAGAGCGCCTCTGAATAGAAATCTTGAAGGGGCACTATTTCAGGTAGTTTTGATTGATTGATTGAAAGGATCGGGTAGTAAGCAAACGGTGTATGGAGCGAATCTGGCGCAGGTGATAGAATATAGAATGATGAAACGTACGTCAAGAAGATAAATTCCTGAAGAATAAATGCTGGAATGTGGCTTAAATGTGTGAATCAGTGAATGTGCTCTATGGAGGTCGATGACGATGTTGATGACTGCAGCAATGACGTCGATGGCACTTGGCAATGTTAATGATGATACCAGAAATCACTTTTATAACAATGAGAATAATGCTTTCTTTGGACGCAGGGAGAGTTGGAATGGAGTAAGGAGTTGCGGGGTGCGGCGTTGAGTTCTTTCTACCTGGGCTACGTCTTCACACAGATTCCCGGTGGTTTACTGGCCAGGCGCTTTGGAGGAAAGCATGTCTTTGGCACTGGGATCCTCATAACGGCTCTGGCAACACTTCTCGTGCCTCTGGCGGCTCGAACGCACGTCTATCTACTCATTGCACTTCGGGTGCTCATGGGACTCGGATGCGTGAGTATCATATAGTTGTATATCCTCTAAAGCCGACGTAATCTTACCAGTTATCAAAATTACTGTCACAGGTGCATTTAAGATACGTTATTGACGCTATTTCGTCACATTACGAGGTGACTAGATCGACGGATGGAGATGCAACATTTGGGAACAAATTTTAAGATTGGATTCTGTGGAAATGGTTTTCAGCTCCAGCCAAGTTCTGTGTGTCGAGACCAGTTCTCTCCCATCATCATAGTTATTTCAACTTAATCACATCGCAACACTGGTCAGTCTGTCACACCCAATCTTTGAATCTGATGTAATATACTTATATGTTTTTTTATAGTAAAGTCTTAGTTCGCGTGAAAGGAGACTGAAACGTAAGTACATGTATTCCGTGTTTCAAGACCAGCGCTCAACTAGCAATCCAGTATTTGCCAAGGACCTGTTATATAGTTATGTGCGCACTACACAGGACTGGAAAATTCCTATGTACATCGCAACATTTGTCACTAGTTTTTTGGCGATAATCGTGAGCAAGAAATTTTCACTTCTTGTTGACATAACAGGTTGATTTATTTAATTGTTGCTACGAAGGAAATTGACGAATAACTATGTTAGCAAAGTAAAATAAAGGCTTTGGAGGTTATAAACATCATATTTTCAATTAGAAGCAAAATATAAATTGTGGCGTTGTCTATGTTTAAAAGTGAAACGTGTAGGGCCCACACATATATTTGACGAGTAACCATTCCCCTAACATAAATTCATTGAGTATGAGTACTTGCCAATGGCCCATTTAAGATATGTTATTAAAGTTTGAGTGAACGAACGAACAGAGTAAGTGCGTGACTAACTAACCGAAGGAACGCACAAAAGTCAGCAAATAAGTATAATCAGCCAATAAGCAACCACACGTCAGTCGGCGAGTTGCCAGCTCATAGCACCTAAGAATAGACGGTAAAAGGACAATTACCCCCGGACAATTACCTCCGTACAAATTACCTCCGGACAATTACGCCGGACAATTACCCCGGACAATTATCTCCGTACAAATTACCCCCGGACAATTACCCCCGAACAATTACCTCCCGAATAGTATAAGGCCTGCATGCATCTATGTATGTATTCATATAGGCCTCTGTATGTATGCATGCATGCATATATATACATGTATACATAGTATGTATGTATATGGTATGTATGTATGTATGTGTGTATGTATGTATGTATGTATGTATGTATGTATGTATGACATTATATGTGTGCATGCATGTACGTATCAATCAATCAATCAATCAGTGTTTTATTCAGTCAAACAGCATAGATCATGATACAAATGTTTTGAGTAATAACAGACAGTACTGTTGCTGATCACCAAGGGAGACCCAAATAGGGACTGTATAGCCCCGCTAGTTAGGGCCACCCCCACATTAAGTAGAATTCTAGAAAGTCAGATGACCGTACATCGGTAGATCGGTAGTTTTAGCTATTTAAGCATTTCAGAACTATAACGAACTTAACTACCCTTAACTTAATATATGTATGTATGTATGGATGTATGTATGTATGTAGGTATGTCGTATCTTACCCTTATACTATTCGGGTGGTTATTTTCCGGAGGGTTATTTGCATTGGGGTAGTTGCTCGGGGGTAATTGTCCGGGGTGTAATTTATACGAGGGGTAATTGTCCGGAGGTAATTGTCTGGGGTAATTGTCATAGATCCTAATAGGCTAAGATAGGCAAGTGGATCTTTATCAAAATTCACTTTGTCAGTCTGTGTCTGGGCAACATCTCGCTCTCGTTTGTCTGGCACGGAACATAAGAGCCCTTAAATTGCTTCAGTTGCTTACTTATTTACTTGTGCAGGGAGTTGGATTTCCAGCGACACATCATCTCTACGGTCAGTGGATTCCACCAAACGAAAGGAGCAAACTCATCGCCTTTGGCTATGCGGGTATACTTCCTCTGTCTCCTTTCGTGTCACAATGCTTCATCACAATGCAAATCATCCCATTTATGTAGGCTTAATATAATCCAAGACGCCATGCTAATTAAGCTACTCAAACATCTACCGCATTGGCAGAAGATGCTAGGATTCTCTGTGTATCAGATCCTCTGTATTTCAGATCCATTGTGTGTCAGGTCCTCTGTGTGTCAGATCCTTAAGGTAGGATTGTAGTTGACAGCGATACACTATCTTTTCCTCGGAAAAGCAGAGCGGATTATTGCTGACTAATTCGCTAACATACTTCACCGTCTTTTACTTTACACCTTAACACTACCGTACTCAACCTATCATTACACCAGATAATTAAATGTCTCTCTTTTTCTGCAGGTACGTACATAGGAACAATCATAGCCATGTCATTGTCTGGGCTTTTCTGCGATCTAAAGATAGACAACGGGTGGCCAATGATCTTCTATGTCTACGGTAAGGACGATAATCTCAGTCGCACCTGAGATTTATTTGTTCATCAGCAACAAAATTCTCTACCATCACAATTATCAACATCACCGCCACCGTTAGCAATTGCAATTCCTAATCTGTAATGTCATTTGTTTGTCATTTACGACATGCATTAATAATAATAATAATAATAATAATAATAATAATAATAATAATAATAATAATAACAATAATAGTAATAATATTACAATTATTATTAACGACAATTTATACGCGGCCAAACGATACAAGAGCGATCATAAGGTTTCTTTTTGCTGTGCGTTGATGTTCTATCATCCTAACAACCTTCAACGTTGTCTTCATCTTCGCGGGCTACGCCAGTTAGCGAACATGGGTTTATTGATGTATGAAATTAAATGGTGCAGTTGTTGCACGTAGTAATTGTCTGTGGTCATTTATAAAGGTGGTGCTGGTGTGCTCTGGTGGATATTCTGGAACTTCTTTGCTTACAACACTCCGAACGATCATCCGAGAATCGATCCGAACGAACTGAATTTCATCACAACTTCCGTTGGAGCCAAAGTTTACGAAAAAGTATAATTAAAATAAACTGACTTTTTTATTAAGGCAAATACACATTCTGAAACTGGAATAGGCAATAAGAACTGTGCATAAAATGTGGAAGTGGTGCTTATTGTGCATTGGAGGTTGAGTTTTAAATTCCAGTTAAATGTAAGCGGTGGTAGTGTAGACTATTAACGTTCATTAATTAAACTAGCATCTAGCATAGCATTGTAGTCAATAAAATAATATTAGATTAGGTTCTGGATTATGCTGTCGACCAGACTACGATGACGAGGAAGAATACGATTGGACGGCTTGAATCTTAACAATTGATGAGGAACTGTCGTCTGATTGTCTATTGGTCATTTCGATGAAGGAAGAGGACTGTTTAATTAGAATGAAACGATCAGTTTATCACAGGAAGAAACAACGGGCTAGGTGATCCATCGATAGTGCAATTGCGGGACGCTATAAACTTCGAAAGACTGCATCAAATTCTCTATAGTTGTCTATAAAGTTCAGTAAAGTGTATCGAATGTTGCTACCCGAGCGGGGAACTTCGATGGTGAAAGGAACGAACTTGTTCAATTAGGTCTAAGAATTTTTGTCTACTGAACGTTCATACTAGGAGTTAGAGCAATATTTACGATATTGCAAGGAGAATAGCCAAGACTAACGACTACGCAAGATGGCTGATGATGGTGGAGGATACATGAATGAAGCGCTTGGTTGTGTTGGAGGACGAATCTCGGCACAGATCACCAGGGAGGTTTTTATATTAGGCCAATATATAGGTTATTACATAGTTTATTTCATAAGCCAGTGTACGTAACTATAGAAATAGATATTCCTTGAATATCAATGATGCTGGTTAGGTAAGATAAGCTAGTCGTATTGCTAGCTCAACTTTCTATTACGATGATATTGAATAGCATTTATGATTAATATGATGCCTGTCTGACCTTATGCTTCACTAGTAATAGCATATTGATCTTTGACTGAAATTCTATGACATAAAATCAGATATGGCAGACATTGAACTGACCACGAGAAGTTTGAATTGAAAACAAGCAACGCATTGTTGGTCAACGTTGTTCCGTTATACTCTGGGTTGCCTTGTCCACATTTCTTTCTGTTACTGGTCTTGGCATTCTAGCATCTGCGTTGCTAGTGTACTTAAGGTTGTTTCGAATGCTGATTCTGTGGACAGGACCTGAACGAAGTGACTCCATTTCGAGAGATAATGAGGTCAAAGGCCGTCTGGGCGATCGTGGTTGCTCAGTGTTGCAACAATTGGACTCAGTATACAATCATGACCTGCATCCCGATGTATATGAAAGAGGTGCTCAAATTCAACGTTAAACAAGTGCGCAGTCCTCAATACATCATAAATTCAGTCCTATATACAATCAGTGTTCTGTACTGACTAGTTACTGAACCTCGTTTGACATAAAAAGTAAAGTCTTAAACACTTCAAACTTCTCGAATCCTAGCGTCACAGACGTTAGAATTTGTTACTATTGACCTGAATAATTGTACATTCTATGCTGTTGACCACTGAAGTGTTGAGATTTCACGATAAACTATTAACTCTTACTTAAACATACATGTAATTTTTCTTATAGATGAAAACTTATCAAAATAACTAACCAATTCCTTTAGCGTTTAATTTGTATAATTATTAAGTATCTGTCTTCAAGTAACGCATAATTGTCTTAAACTTTTGCCCTTTGGCAATAACGCTGTTCCGTTTAGCAATGATGCACCTCTTAATTTAGTTTGTGCCACATGTCGTTGTCAAAGGGCTAAAGAAGACCTACTGTTAGGTTAAATGGGGTCAACATCCGCTCTGCTGGCTGACTCTTTATTGCATCTCAAACATTTCAACCATGATTTGTAAGAAGACAGGCGCAGAACTCGATGCATGGGGCGACATTAAAAGAGCGAATGGTGCATTGTACTTCTTCTTAGAATGGTGCATTGTCTGCACTGCCATACATTGTCAGTTACATTGGAGCCGTTGGCGCAGGGCAATTCGCCGATCTTCTCATCAGACGTCAGATTGCCAATACGACGGTGACAAGAAAGATTTGCCAGTGCAGTTGTAAGATACTTTTCATTTGTTCTCATCCATCACAATGCTTTTGACGGTCTGATCATGTCTTCTTTCGATGACGAATGCCGCTTAGTGTCCGCGATTCAACGTCTAGCTGTTACAATACACCGACAAAAAGATAGTCTCTCCGTCATTTTCCAGGCAGGCGTGGAATATAAAAGAACGGCTAACCGATTCAACGCCGCGCGCATCAATTACATTGTCGCCTCTCGTCTTACAGGGCTTCATATCTTTGTTGTCTCGCTTAGCTGGCGTATCGTTCTGGAGTCACCCTATCGTTATTGAGGGCGTACAGAGAGCCGAACTCGCCAAGGGTGATAAACTGATGATACCACTCATCACCCCTGCACTCTGCAGAGAATAAGCCATGCAGCCATCAGTATCCATGCTTTTGAAACTAGCAGATTGAACCGCTGCTGCTCGATCCTGATGGGTCTGCCTTTTGCTCTAATCGCCCGCCTCAACCGGGTTCTTCGCTGTGATGAGTGGTGAGATTTCCCGAAGAGGCGCTCTACAAATTCTTGAAATGAATGAATGAATTGTTGTTCCGAGACGGCTTATTCAGGATGTAACTCGATTTATTTTGTAGATCAGACAAACACATTAGGAATAAAGGCCTTTGTTACGTCACTTCATATATAAATAAGTCGAAGTTTATATTTAGATAATAGAGTCCCATTGTTACGTCAATTCAATTGTGATGGGCCTACGCGGCTGTTATTTGCAATTTTAAATTGGAGACTAAAGGCATAATGACGTCGCTTCAATAATTAAAAAGTACAAGTTAAATTTAGAATATCAGGGTCCATTGTTACGTAATTTCAATTGTGAAACGTGGCTTTTATTTGCAATTTTAAATTAGAGACTAAGGCATTTTTACGTCGCTTCATGTATTAAAACGTCGAAGTTTAAAGTTAGAACTGCAGCGGTCTATTGTTACGTCATTTCAATTGTGCTTCACGACTAACTTAGAGATTAAAAACATTTTGCATCATATTAATTATGCTGTAGTCAATTATTGTAGGTGCAAATTTTTGAGAACAGGATCCATTGTTATGTAACTTCAATTATGAAACACACCTATTATTATATTTGTCGATTTTGAGAGTTAAGAGCCTTTGCACGTCACTTCAATTGTGAAAAAGCATATTGTTGTTAGGCTAATATATTTCTTTTTTTAAATAAAGGCCTATTGTAACGTCATTTAAATTGGGAAACATCTATTATAAGTATTTTTAGACTTAGAGAATAACAACCTTTGCTACGTTGATTCGATTTTGAAAAACTCAATTGTTTTTAGCTTTCAAATTATGTGCTTGAGAGTAATGGCTGATTGTCACGCCATTTCAGTTGTAAGGCACGCTTATTATTAGGAACTTTAAATATAGTTTCGCATGCGAACAATATGCCGTCCAAAGCACCGAACTTCAAACAAAAACCGATTAGTCCAATGCGCATTTTGGCTACGGTAAATTACAGCATTTTATAAGCAAGTAAATAAAATCGAAATTTTAGAAAAAATGTGTTAAAAACCTCAGAGAAGGCGGACCAGCGTTTAACTACGTGTCCAGTGAAGATGCCCAGTATTCAACTTAATCAATTCATATTTCATTTCACATAGCATGCCAGGGAATTTAACTTAGGTAGCAGGGATCAAAAGTTGGCATCTTAAGCTGCTCAGCCAACTTGCTGATGAGTTTGATTGTCACCTAGACTTCATAAGCTATCGCATATAATAGGGTTCAAAATCTTGTGTATAGACTCACGAAACAAGTAATACCAATTTCTTTTTTCCACTAACTATGTATGTCCACATTATAAGCATATATGACTTTTAACCATAGCTCGTCGCGCTATTATAGCTTTGCTTTGTCGGATGACTTTGACAGACAAGAGAATAAATAGTGATGGCAGTGGAGAGCTACAAATAATAATAATAATAATAATAATAATAATAATAATAATAATAATAATAATAATAGCTGTCAGCTATCTCTTCATTCCATTGGCCTTTGAGACCATGGGCCCAGTCAATAACGAAGGAATAGACTTCATCAAAGACTTAGGTCGCCTTCTGACACGTGTCACAAGAGACCCTAGAGAGACAAGCTACTTGTTCCAACGATTGTCAGTTTGCATCCAGCGCTTCAACGCAGTTGCCTTCAGAGGCTCTTTTGTGCAGCTGTAGTTTAACCAAACAATATAAACACTCGTGCACTCAAAATAATAATAATAATAAATAATAATAATAATAATAATAATAATAATAATAAATAATAATAATAATAAATAATAATAATAAATAATAATAACAATAAAGACGATATATATGGCGCGGTCACACGGCCATAACGGTACAGGGTCGCCTCACATACAACTGACAATCGGGATACGCCTTCGAGAAGAGCTAACGTTATGTGAAGGCGTTGTTCTCGGCATGACAGACATTGATCTACAGGTGTACACGATCTTCTGATATGGTGAGTTCCTAATAATATAACAATTGAATGCTGATGTATTTGGTTCTGTGTCTGTTGAGAAGCGTCTGGAGTTCCTGCTCTACTGATCGTTGTGATGGGTTTCCTGTCGTGTCAATTGAGATTCGTCGCTGTTGCTGTTCTCTGTCTGACGCTCTTCTTCAATAGCTTCTGTCGGGCTGGATATATGATCAACCACGTCGATATCTCACCCAAGTCAGTCGATATTATCATCTATCTGCTCTTACATAACACCTTCAACCAATTCGTCTAACCAATTACGTCGTCATCATCATCATCATTATTATCATCATCATCATCATCATCATCACCATCGTCGTCGTCGTTGTCGTCGTCATCGTCATCGTCGTCGTCGTCGTCGTCGTCGTCAGCATCATCGTCAGCATCATCGTCAGCATCAGCGTCAGCATCAGCGTCAGCATCAGCAACATCATCATCATTATCGTCATCATCATCACCATCCCCATCATCTACGTAGTTGCGATCATCACAATCACTAATTCTGCCGCTGTAGACCTAACAATGAAACTAAGTTATAATTATCCTCATAAGATGTTTTTGTTGCCATCTTGGTCTTTTTTTATTTTGCCATTGCCTTTGATTGATAATTATGATGCTTCTTTCATTCTGTAGATATGCGGGTGTTCTGTTTGGAATGTCTAACACTGTTTCAACACTTCCTGGCATCCTTGCTCCAATCGCCGTTGGGGTGCTTACACCAAACGTAAGCTCAGCTCCTCATCCGATGGTTTTGCATTGTACTGTACTGCATCTGCAAATTTATGTAGCGCCACTCATAATGCTACGTTAATCAGAGGCGCTTCCAGGACTAGAGATCCCGAGAAAATTAGACTGTCTTTATCAGCCAAGGGATGCATAGAATCTAGCCTGGGGTATTGAATAAGTTATGGGAGGATAATTGGTTCAAATTTCTTAGTGGGGTTATAAGCGCAATACCTCGAGATTTGGTCATGATAGTGTGGCGTAAACGGTATGATGTCTTCACGTGTAAAGGTACGGTACGATAAAATAAAGCTGACCGAATTTGTGCGACATCTAATTCCAAATGACATCAAACCCAATTAAATCAGCTTTTAGAACAAATGCTTGTTAACTACGATGGTTAAAATTCAGGCGTTAAACTATGCTTAAGTAATATTTACATCAATGATATTGGTTGAGTATACAGTTCAAGGGGACCAAAGGACTCATATAGCACTCATCCATCTGAGAGGCTCTTAAGACAAGTCTTCTGTCACGCTACATAACATCACATATATCCTATTACCAAGTTTATTACCAGCTTACATACTTTGAGTTCTATCAGAGAAGAAAATAATACTCAGGTGAGCTTATCGAGTCATCGTCTTAACAAAACACCCTGGAACTACAGTGCAGAGAATGCATAAGTTATTCATTACATGCGAAGTTAGCAACTCGTGAAATCTAATATTTGTGTATTTCATTCATTCATTTCGAAAATTTAGATAGCGACCATTCAAGAAACCTACTCAGAGGCGCTTTCAGCCAGGCTGCGGCCAAACAAAAATGACTTGAGGATACGATGGAAGGCTAGCAGATTGTTCCTGTGCGGTTAGAGAAATCGAATCGTGTACATTGTATGATTCCTTCTGAAGCAACAGTGTTGCTTCTCATGCAACATGTTTTGTAATGTTGGCCGATACATATCCTGATAAGCCGCAATTATTAGACTCATGAGGAGAATGTTTGATGGAGACACGTGTAACAGCCGTTGTCAGTGAACGTCCGTCCGATCCGTGTCTCGTTAGCAAAGTACCAGAGAACCTAGTCAGACCGCTCCACTTTGGATGTTCATGGGTCTCTTTGCGTCTAATTCTTCTGTAGAAGACGCAGTTAGAGTGGAGGAACGTCTTCTACATCAGTGGCGCACTCTACGCCTTCAGCACGGTCGTCTACGCGATCCTAGGTGATGGAACAGAGCAGAGCTGGTCCAAGGGAACCAGCGTAGAACAGGGCAACAGTCGCACACCAAAACAACACGTGATTGAGGCAACTGAACAGAAAACGGAAGTGGCAAAAGATATCACGTGGAAACTTTAGAAATCAGAATCCACTCTAGGATGATCGCCTCGAAACGCCTATGGCTTGCTTCATTATACACAATCAGATTATTTTAAGTATAATTCCGCTGCAATAAAAACACAACTTGGTTGGAAATCCAACTTAAAAAATTGCTTTATTGTTTCATTCTAATCTTCAACCAGTTGTATTAAACCTTGAGAAATAAAAGTTTTGACTAAGTTTTTAGCATTAGTTTGATTGTGAATTCACTCGAAGCGACCAATCAACCGACTGGCGTCCTGTATATGGGTCAAAGACATTCCCCAGACATTTCCTACTAGGACATTCCCCTCACTTTCCTCAAGCACTGATGACTCACCCAACACACATACTTATAATTAAGGAATTATAGTATCCATGTTAATTAATTATATACTAGGAATTATTTATACAGGCCTATCAGATATATCGGACTATGTTCTATATGATTGCGTGCATATCGAACGTTGGAAAACCCTTGTTTATGATGGGAGAGCCATTTTCTTGCAGATGTCATGCTCTCTCTCGCAATGATTACATCAAATACAAGCTGACCAGATAAAAAGAATCCTTGCTTTAATAAGAAGCTGGATTAATTAACAGAATCTTCTTTAATAAGAAGCTGGATTAATTAATAGAACCTTGTTTAATCAGAAGCTGGATTGATAAAGAGATTTCTTCATAAATAGAAGCTGGATTGATGAGAAGGATAATGCCACTTAATTGAAAGGGGATGGTTTGAAATTGTCGAGCTTAAGTAGAAACTGAATTGATGAAGATGATTATGATTAAATGGAAGCTGGATCGGTCAACAAAGTTCTTCATAAACATAAAATGCATTTGACGAGGGAATTCTGTTTAAATGGATGCGGGGTCGATGAAAAGAAATCGTGCTTACGTAGAAACTGGATCGATGCAACGTTAATGCATAAATGGAAGCGGGTTCGACGAAAATAATTATGCTTGAAAGGAAACTGAATCGATGAACAGATTTCTTCATAAATAGAAGCGGATTGATGAGAGGAAATGTTTTTAATGCTTTAATGGAATTGATGAAAACAATCGGGCTTAAGTAGAAACTGGATTGATGCAACGTTTCTGCTTACTTGACTTGGTGAAGTATCGGTATCGATGAAAAGATTTCTGTCTAACTAGAATCAGGATTGCATGATTCCTTTCATCTTTGCCGCTTCCATAATTGTATTGTAGACCTACTATGTATAAGCTATGTATTTTGCATTGCGTATCATGTCCTGTGTAATAATTTGTATTTTGTATTATGTAGCATGTATAATTCATTCATTCATCATGGGCACTCATATAGCGCCAATTAAGATTTTTATTTCACAAGCGTATTCCAGTTCAGTGGCTTGGTGCCAGTGGAATGACATACAAGACCTAAGATTGATTAAAATATCGATGGTGATCAACGACGTAGCGCAGACTGCCAGATGTTTTAATCACACGAGCATATGGTCTTAACTGATTTCTGTTCCAATGTCAGAAACGTTCTTAAAAACATCACAACACGATTATAAGTTGAGATTTAGATACATGAAGCTTCATACCAAACGTTTCTAGTTCAATTGATCAAATGTCAATCAAAGACATTCCGACATTTGAAGAAACTATCTTTCTGGACTTTAATAAAGCGCATTTTTGGAACGACAAAACGGAATCAGCTGCATACAACCAAGAATGCCTGTGCTCAATTCTGCTCCAATTGCCACATTGATTCATCATTTGTTCACTAAAATAATAAAAATATAGGCCATATCATATATAGGTATAGCTAAAGACAGAATACCACCATAAAGACCAAAGTTGCGATGTCTGAGAACATATTGCCTATTCATCTATGTCATGAAAGAAGCAATAGTAACGATAAATGGACAGAAAGATTCATACAACAATCAATTGTGTAAGATGAGTGAACTTTATCAAACGCGCTAGTGAAAAAATGATCAATAGATAATTGCTATTCCAATATTCATCTGTGTTTGCAAGCTGGCGAGCTGTCACCTTAACGGTAACACAACAATAATAATAATATTTATAACCATACTAATAATAATTAGTTAAAAACAATTAAAACTGTGTCATTCGGTATGTCATTACAGCATTTAAATTTAACTGTCAGCAGTCATGCAAGGCGCCCATGACATTATTACCTCAATAAACAGCTTCCGCCGCCGCCTAGCGAATGAAAGACTAGTCAACCTTACTGGTGATACGAGAAGCGAACTCACTTCCTCAGCGTTGCAAGCTAGTGTGTCATTCATTACACTAGGGCCGATGCAGTGCGGTCCATGGTTTAAACAGTCAACGATACTTACGTGTACATCATATCCTCTCTAAACCTATGAGCATCACTAATAATCAGCATCTATAATAACTTTTTAAAATTCACTTGAACCGACTGATCCTGAAAAAGATACCTTGTTTAAATCAAACGCTGAAAACGGATAATAGACGTTATGTAAACGAGCTCATTAGCATGCAGATTTATTCAGTCGTGATAGAGTTTATCATCAGCAAAGCAAGACAAATGAAAATTAAGGTAAGATAGTGTAACTGATCAACAACAGGTCATTGTCTTTCTCTTGGTCAACAGCCAGACAGAACGCGTCAACCATTCGAAACACATGTCAACATATTGCAACGTTTGCGATGGTTACACATGCATCGAATACACTTGATAAGAGTAAATTCAACACTTAAATTTTTAGAGTTTATTATAGACCCATACCTCATCGAAGGAAACAAATCAATTCATGTCAACAAACAGAGTAAACATAGATGCTTTGCTACATCTGTCGGATGAATTGGAACATGTGACATAATTATTAGCTGGGCCTATGCGGATGTTTGGTCAACGGACGTTTGGTCAACGGACGTTTGGTCAACGGACGTTTGGTCAACGGACGTTTGGTCAACGGACAATTGGTCAAGCCGACGATTAATCAACGAAAGATTGGTCAAGCGGACTGTTCGTCAACAGGATGGTTGATCAATAGTCCGTTATAAAGTAGGCCCTAATCAATGAGGCTGTTCAAGATATATTTGTACAGAGGCTTATAGTTAAAAAAAAATCAATGAAGTTATAAAGCCTAATGTTTATAAATCATTCATTGAAAGCAAATTATAAAATGAAAATTATTTCTAGAAATAATACACTTTAATGTAGTAATTCACATATCAAATGTAGTAAAATAGTTTAAAAAACGAATATTCCTAATTGTGAGATAAATGTACAATACAGCACGAAGATAATTATATATTTTTAACACGTTAGATCTATCATATCCCCCAACAGCACATCTGACTTTTCCGACATATCGTCGCCTGAAAATTATCTTAGCGAATATCCAAAATAAAAAATTCCGAGAAAAACGAGTTTGAAGTTTTGACGGGAAAGCGTCCTCTCAGAATTATCTTGGCGATCCAACCAAAATCGTAGCCGCTGGGAAGTTTATTTCATTGTGCGCGCTTTAATTAATACCCCGACATACACATTCCATTGGAGTGCTCTCTGTTCCAGTTTCAGGCTGACAGTGGGGGATATGCAGGTGCCGTGTTCCCGAACTATAATTTTATTGACTAGCTACGGTACAGTTGTAAGGTTTTTCAAGTTTCTTCTTCGTAAATGAGTAAATGAAGGATCGTTCAGGCCATTGATATCGTCTCTTTTTCGATTAAAGTGCCTTTATCTATTCAATGCAAACTTTGCGTAAGTGAGCTGACTTTGGGCTCTCGATATGTCGCAGCTGTGGGTGTAATTCGTTGAATTATTCACAAATTTAGTCCCCTTCAAATATCGAACAAAGGAGAACAAAAGCAAACCGCATGTCTGGTCAGCCATTGTGTTTTGCTTCTGTGGTACGTGTAATTAGTTAATTAGCCATAGCCGAGACCGTTGGCCTGTGTCCTAGTGACGCAAAGCTCACCATGTCTTTTTTTCATGTTAATTAGTAATCAGATATATGTATGTAGCGAATCGTTCTTTACAAGTTAGACTTTAGTTGTCCATTAGTTGAAAATTGTCGATCAGTGAACGTTCATTGTATGCTTTCTATTTAAGGAAAGATAATCGGATCGCATATGAGTGAGATTCTAGTCTACATAGAGATACTAGTGGCAGAGGTAAAATTATAGATCACTTAGACAGATGAAGCGTCTGAGAAGCAGAAAGAAAGACAGGAACCGAAGCAAAGAGAGCGACAGATAAAGAGATAAATAAAGAACCTTAAAGCAAGTGAGAGAAGAAGACATAATCGAACACGTGACTGTAAGTGATAAGTTACTTTAGGTCAATGCCTACGCAAGATCTAAGGATCTAAATTAAAGGAACGAAAGGAAGTGAACGAATGGATAAAGGCAACGGCGGCGATTAAAGGCAAGTAAGCGACAGTAGAAGCTAGGAGGAAGGGACAAAGTAAGTGCTAAAGAGAGGGGCTAATAGAAGAAGCAAATGTAGAATACATTACTATTACTGGTATTCATACGGTTATCGAAAAATCAGAACAATCGAATCGGGACATCATGGGAAAACCATCAATCGAAGTCAGAGCTAAGATACCAGGTTGGTCTACATCGTATCGAACATTTTCCGACATTTAAATAATTAAATCAGTGTTATTTTTCAGTAATTCCAACCTCAATAATGAATAAACATTCCTCTAGTAATCCTAAAAATTGCCGATCACTTAGAAGTTCCAGTTAGAATCTCCGTTGCAAGAAAAATTCTAAAAAAAGTCAGTATACTGATGACCGCTCATCTATGAATCAATCATTTACTTAATTAATCATTTTCGATCCAAAACGAATCTAACTATCCTTAAGTAATTATAGATCGCAGATTATAAGTTAGAATCTTTATAGCTCGTGTTCAACGACAGTTGGTATACGTCGTAGTAAGCATTTTGCAGCAATTAGCAGACACTTTGACAATGATTAAAAAATAATTATTCGATGATCTTGATGAGGATGAAATTTGCAACAAGTTAAAGTAAAAACATGGGTTTTCAAGACCTTCTTTAATCTGGTAGATGGCGCAATCGTTCCATTTCCTTTTTGAATTCGTATCATTAATGATATAAACTTGCCGCAGTGGAGCTCGTCAAGGAGGACTCGTTGGATTGGTTAAACGATATTTAATTTTGTGCATTTTGGTCATGTTTTTGGCAGTTTTGAATCATTTTTCTCAATTTTTTAGTTATGTCCGTAAGAATTTGATACATTGCATTGTGACATGTGTGCAAAATTTCAGCTCTGTAGGTCGACGGGAACACACCTGAAAAGAGTTCATAGTACTGGGGCCGTCCATAAAGTACGTCACGTTATTTTTGACCATTTTTAACCCCCCTCCTCCCCCCTGTCACAAACTGTCACAAATCTCGGACCCCCCCTAAAGTACGTCACACTTTCGAGAATTTTTTTTATTATAAGTAGTTTTTAATTTTATATTAATATATATTATATTAATACTTTGTTTTTTCATAACACCCTCGTAACAACCGGCGAGCCTTTGGCCTCAGGCTTTTATGACTCTAGGGTTGTTACAGCGGGCAGTATGAATATTTATCCATGTGTTAACCTCTAATAAAAACGAAATTATAATTTAGATTTTCTTCACCCCTTTACTAACTAAAAAATGGAACAGTCCAAATTCAAATGTTTCACAAAATTTTTGAAAATTATTTTTAAAGCTATTAAATTCTACTAAAAAAATTAAAAATAAATTAGAAATAAAATTTTAAAAAATAAATTTGTGACGTCACACATGGCCTGATCCCCCCTCCCCTCTGTCACAAACTGTCACACTTTCTTACACTCCCTCCCGCCCTGGAGCGTGACGTACTTTATGGACGGCCCCACTCCGACGGACGGATCGTGACAAACTTGACGCAAGCCAAATTAAATAAAAGGGGGTAAAAAGAATAATGATGATAATGAAGTAGAAATCGAAAACGTCGATTTAAATGATTAGATAGCAGAGCGCCACTACCAACAGATCAACCAATTTTGTTCCATCTTCGCTATTTTGATATTTTGATTTCATCGCATATAAATCAATCAATCTACGTCCGATGATTGACTGTCATAGTAAAAGATAAGTTTAGAATCCCTGCCATCACATTTGCAGATTTTCTAATCACGCGTTCCGCAATAATCTCCAATGAACTGAGTCGACAAGGAAGAAATTTATCAACACATCCGTTGATGCTAAACAACTAGTCTCTCCAGATCCCACCAGACCGTTTGGTGGGATTTGGAGAGCAGTGGCGTTAAAAACGGCTAAGTACTAGCAGCTAAGAAGCAAATCTATATGACCGCTATATTAACGAAGTACGTTTCTGTTAAAATTACAGAGCTGCCAGATGTTCCGTGGTATAAGTCTTGTCGTGTTGTTCTGGCGATAATCTCTGCCTTCGGTTACACCTTCTTCTACTTGCTTCGTATCGACCTCAGCATAGCCATCGTCTGCATGGTCAAAGACCCGACGCCGCATTCTGCCGTCGGTCATTTCGACAACTCGACTCCGATCGATGGCAATCGTACTCTATCGCAGACCGAGGACCACCGCACATCAACTCTTACATCTCTCCTCAGAAGCAACGACTCCTCTGTCATGGATCGATGTGGAAGCACGTCGACTGGAAACAGGACGTCCTCAAACAAGGTCAAGCTTAATATCATCTGTCAGTATCATATCTATCTACATTCTACACCAGTACGGTAATTTGGGTATCAGCTTTGTCTATGCGTCGCCTCTAGAACTTCCGAGAACCTTGTAGACTTCCAGAAGTATAAATAGCAGGCCCTATGCGTATACGGTATCCTTAATTAAACCACAAGTTCTTCTCAAGTTGTACAAATCTGAGTTGGCCTTAAAAAGCTGCAGGCATCAGCAGACGTATTTTGCAATGTCTCTTATTAAGATATTAGCGTAAAAATACTCCGTGGAAGCATTTGCTACGATGCATGAGGTCCACAAGGCAAAAACGTATCCGGACTAATCTATAATCCCAGTCCCACACAGACCTGAGCTTTCCGTGCTCTCCTTAGAGACATAGACAGACAGAGAGAAAGAGCCATAGAGACATAGAGAACGAGAGACAGAAGCAGAGAGCGGCCGTCTTCAGGAGAGGGTGGCGAGTAAGAGAGCGAGGACGACGTTGGATATCTAGATCACAATTTCGGAGCAGAGGCGAGAGGGCATACTATGATAAACATTTAAATTTACATTTTTTCATTACATTACAATCTTACCCGATCTCGTCTCATCTGAGCTCAATGCCTCACCTTCTCTCGCTCTGTCTTGTCCTTACAGAATCTGCCTTTCTCACGTGTCCTCTTCCTGTCTTGAATATACATGCAGGTAATTAATACGGTTGATATGTGTTGTAAATCATTTGGACAGGGAGAGTTGGAGTGGAGTAAAGAGTTGCGTAGCTACGTTCTGAGTTCTTTCTTCTACGGATACATTGTGACTCAGGTGCCAGGTGGTTGGCTGGCCTCGCGATACGGAGGCAAACACGTCTTCGGCGGCGGTATATTCATCGCACTCATCGCCACCATACTGGTTCCGTTGGCCGCCAGGGCGCATGCATACTGGGTCATTTTGCTGCGGGTCATCATGGGATTCGGCTGCGTAAGACTCAGTTTACGATACTTAGCTATACTTGTCTGTCTTTAGCCGCTTCTTTCTCGGTTTCTTCGCTGTCTGTCGGTATCTGTTTATATATCCTAGTGCAGGTCTTTCTAGTCTCCTAATCGAACTAATCGAATGTCTATCTCACTTAGATTATTTGATCCATATAGGCATCAGTTTGCCCAGGATAATCGTCGTCTCCTTTATCTTAATAAGGCATATTTGACGACAGAGTGATCTTCGTTTCTCTGCCACCGACCATTCCCCTCTTGGAAGGAGTGCAGCAAGCTGAGAGGCATGATTCAGAGGCAGACGCACTGCCGAATGGTGCGATTGTATGGGCCCTACTACGCTGCAGCACATAGCATTTGTACAATCCAGTCTGAACTTCACCCGTACTCATTATCCTGCTTAAAAAAGAAGACTTAAATATGTCAGCTTAATCCCATTGTCGCTTGTAAGAAACACAACATAATTGCTTCAATGTTGGAGTGCTTTTGAGTCCAGCAGATGAAATCTGATCAAGTCATCTGAACTGAGCTTCTATTTGGATGACGTCTCACATGGTGATGCGTCATATTGGGATCCACCCAGGGGCGGCGATCCCGGGAAGTCTAGGGGGACAAGTCCTCCCACCATTTGCAAAGAGGAGGCACTTAATACGTGTGTCTCCCACATTTCTTACCCCTCTCAATGAGTGTCCTCCCACCTGTCAATCTAGATTGCGGCCTCTCGATCCACCCATCACTTTTAGAGTTAATAATAGCAATAATAATATTCGCTTTATTTTCAAACTGACGAACCGCAGTACGATTACAAGTACAATATTAACGAATGATGACGAGTTATGACAGAAGTCTAATTTAACTGTCAGCAGCCATGCAAGGTGCGCCATTGCGCTATACATCTTCAATTCTAACAAACGGCGCCGCCTAGCGAAAGAAGGAAAGGAGTCAACCGTAGGGGGATACGGGTCTCAAACTCGGTTCTTCAGCTCTGCGTCAAAGTGTGTTCACCACTGCTCAACGGTCCTCATAAATTATGATCGTCCTAGGTGCAATCGTGGGTCACTAAAATCTGTCATCTAATTGACCATTTGTATGTTTCACTTATTAAATAAATTTATTCTCAGGGCGTTGGTTTTCCTGCTACCCACCATTTGTACAGCATGTGGGTTCCTCCACTGGAAAGAAGCAAAACAATTACCTTCAGCCACGCAGGTTCGTGACATTTGCCTCTCCATCTCAGACACCATGTTTTACTTCAGTCTCTTTCAGGAGTTTTTAATTGGCAGGGGCCTAACTAATATCGGAGCTATAATATATAAATTCTTAATAATCATTTATAGCTTAATAACCTCAGGTATTTTGTAATGATGTAACGCAACAAAGGCCTACATACGCTTCATGTAAAATTAGAAATTATAGACGTATTTCACAATTGAAATGTCGTAACAATAGGCCATTATTCTCTTAACTGAAACTTGCAGCCAACAATGAAACGGTCATAATTGAAGTAACGCAACAATGGCTTTTATTCTAGAAATCTAAAATTACAATGATTGACGTTTGCACAATTGACATGACGTAGCAATAGGTGATTATTCTCTAAATTTCATTCATCAGCATTGATCTTTTTATAATTGAAGGGACGTAATAAGTACCTATAAACTCTAAATCCAAAAAAATGGAGATTTATCACAATTGAAATGACGTAGTAATAGTTCATCATTCTTTCAATTTAGATTCAGTTAGCAGTAATATTTTTATGATTGAAGTGACGTAACAAAGACCTATATACGCTTAATCTAAAATAATAGAGGTGCTTCACAATTGAAATGACGTAGCAATAGGCCATATTATTCTCTAAATTTAGACTTTATTACAGCATAATTTTGAAGTGACGTTTACAAGGGCCTTTTTTCTCAAAATCTAAAATTACAATGATAGACGTTTTACACTTGAAATGACGTAATAATAGGCCATTATCCTCTAAATTTAGATTCAATAGCAGTGATTTTCTTTATAATTAAAGTGACGTAACAAAGACCTTATTCTTCAAAAATATAATTGCAAATGATTGACGTTTTCCACAATTTAAATGACGTAGCAACAGGCCATTATTCTCTAAGTTTAAATCTGATAACAGTGGATTTATCATAACTGAGGTGACGTAATAAAAGCCTTTAAGGTTTTCTGAGAGTTCTTCTGTCTTATCGTTCATTATCCAAGATTGGAAACAATAGAGGTGTTTCACAATTGAAATGACGCAAGAATAGGCCGTTATTGTCTAGATTTTAGCCTAATTACAGCAGAATTTCCATAATTGAGATGACGTGACACAGGCCGTTATTCTCTAAATCTAAAATTACAAATTATTATTGAAGTGACGTAACAATAGGACACTATTCTCTATACATGGGCATCTACAAAGAGCATGAAGGTTATAGATAAAAGTGTCTAAAAGACTCTCATAATATGCATATACATACAATGTAGATGCTCATACTTGAACGTGCTTAGCCGTAGTGTACTATGTTTGAACAGGTTCGGAACTATAATTATATAAGAGACATGCTGTGTTCATAAACTCCTTACTAAATGTTAAGTGTTTTAACACTTGATATTCTGCATCTATTAATTCAACAGTAGGTGATTAATAACCATTCAGATGATGTGAATCGATGACATTTCTAAGAGTTCCTCTGCTGTCTTATCGTTCAATAGGAACGATGTTTGGAACTGTACTAGCGTTGTGTGTGTCTGGATTCCTGTGCGAGAGCAATATTGACAACGGATGGCCTCTTGTCTTCTACGTCTATGGTCAGCACATACGTCTCACGATTTGCATGTATTTATATATATATATATATTATATATAATATAGACCACACAGCACCAGCAATACAGCATGCATTATATTACATTCATTGTGTCATAAAATTAATATGTATATTTTTATTATAATGGATGGCTTCTAGTCTTCTACGTCTATGGTCAGAACATACGTCTCCCGATATATATAAAAATATGTATATATATATTGTCACGCGCGACACTCTGGACGATGGCGCTATATAGAAGTCATAGACCGACAACAGAGGCGTAGGAGGACTACGGATGAAGTGTCTACCTGAAACCTAAGAGGAGAAACATCAATGTAGCAGACGGCCTCAATACAGACGGCGAGAATTACGTAAAGATCATCGGGGTATCAAACAACGAAACCCGACACCGCAAGACAGATTTCAGAGCCGACTGCCCCTTCCATCTCTACGACCCACCGACAAGAAATTCATGAATCAGTTGAAGATTTGGTCTGGACCGGCTGGTTGACACGGATCATGAATAGGGGACAATTCCGATACGAATGGCGTAACCCACTAGGCGGTTTAACGATAATAATGAAATTTGATCCCTGGGACCTGTTGCCCGTCTATGACACTGGCAAGGTCCAGCCATGACAGCTGCTAGTCAAACATTAACTGTACGCCCCTAGTGATTGACGTTATGCTAGGGACATCAAGATTCAATCAACCCGGTTTAGGAATAGTTTCAGCAGGTGATTTGTCGTCCAATAGAGATACGTGTTTTGCGTTTGGGAGGGCGAAGGAAATCGCCTCTAGAAGGGTTCTTATAGTGTAGCAAGGGAAGGAACAGGGACTTGTTTCGGAACTGGGGGAGACGTTAGGTCGTTCTGACGATAAGGGTAATCAATGTAGTTAGGAATCCCGTCTCCAACGTAAACCAGGGAAACATTTCTAAAAGGACACTAATAGCTCCAGTAAGTGTAGATAGGATGAATGGTGTATATATATATATATCATTAAATATGCCTATTAAAACCATCCAGTGTGTCGTGTTGCTGAGTTTTATGATAGAGGAAAGAACCGGCGGTACTCTCGTCATCTAGAAGAAGAAGTTGGCGAGAGAGAAACCCGCGATATATATATATAATATATATATATATTATATATATATTATATATATATAAAGTTTAACCTAGATCATACAGCACCAGCAATGTAGCATACATTATATTACATCCATTGTATAGTTTAATATGTATAGTTTTGCATAATTATATTATTATGAATTTATTATACATAACTGACAAGTTGGCGTATAGCGAGTATTTAAAGTAAGTCTATTTGAGGTGCAATCTGAGAAAGATATGAGAGGAGGTCCCGGACGAGGGGCTCAAGGGTGAGGATATCTACCCAGCACGTTTAGTACGTGCAACCCTCTGATATACAAGATATTCCGGTTGGCCGGCCATGCTAATACGAGGCCTGTTGGTTAATTGTTTCCTAGAAACGCAATCTGGCCTATTTAACTTGGCACTGGTCCTTTTGCTATTAAACAAAACAAACAGCCACTCTCATTGTTACGCTGCAATAGTTAAATAATCACCTGTGAATAATTATTAAATATAATATATTCTATGATTGATGTAAGGTGGAATGTCGTTTGTCTGGTGGGTTCTGTGGAACTATCTCGTCTACAACAGTCCTGAGGAACATCCGAGAATCGATCCAGTCGAACGAAACTACATCATGACTACAATTGGACCAAACGTCTACGGAAGTGTAAGAGTGTGCCAAAGAAGAGTATTATTCAACATATGCAATACAATCCAAATGCGGAGTTTGCCTATTGTAGCCAACTGGTAGAGTCCTTACTCGAGCTATCATTGTGTATATAAAGCCCTTGATCGAGTCCTTTTGGCACAATTATTGATCAGAGTCATCTACGTTTTGTTTTGTCGTCGCGTTTGCAATTATTATGAATTGTTGAAATGGAGTCATATCAAATATACTTGTATTCTATTGCATGCTGCATGCGTAAACGTACAACTCGCCGCAGAGCCTCTTCAATGTACCCAGCCAGGACTAGGAACGGTTGTTTTATGAAGCGTAGGCCTAATTGTCTGACTGGTTAATGGGCAACTCATAAATTTCTTTACTCATATTTTAGGCAGTCTGCCACCCTGAATTTTTAAACCGCACAACATCTGATGTCCCTCTCTTTGAGTTAGATGCAGTTTAACGAAAAGAAAACTCATAATAATTATTTAAGAGGGGTTTGAAAACGCACATAGGGCCTATCCACAAGATATGTAACGCTATATTATGTTAACAGCACAAAGAGGCGAGTATACCGTGGCGTCAGATAATGACATCGGGTCCTGTCTGGTCGATTATAACAGCCCATAGCTGTAACAACTGGACGAACTATACGATCCTCGTCTGCGTTCCTATGTACATGAAAGAGGTGCTTCGATTTGACGTCAAACAGGTAACAATTCTCAATGCTACCGTTTACAAATTGTATCCCTCTGTCTGTCTCTGTTTCTCTCTTCGTCTGTCTCAGTGTAACCCTTGGCCTGTATCTGAGCATTCCTCTGTCTGTCTCTGAATATGCATCTGCCTATCTATATGTCTCTATTCGTCTGTCTCTGTGTATTCCTGTGTATGTCTCTGTTATCTCTCCGTCTGTCTCAGTGCATCTCTGAGATACGCTGAGTCTCTTTTATATGTTCTAAATCGTTGTCTCTTTACGTGTGTTGTGATACAGAATGGTGCGTTGTCTGCCCTTCCCTACGTCTTCAGTTACTTTGCTGCCATTGGATCTGGACAAATTTCGGATCTACTCATCTCCAGAGGAATTCTATCGACGAAGGCCACCAGAAAGTGCGCTCAAAGCATATGTACGTCCTTATAGTCCTGTCCATTCATATCAATCAGTCAATCAATCAATCATTCATTCATAAATACAAGGCAAGACATCTTATCAAATGATTCATACTGGTCTTATATTCATTACCAGTAGCTTCTGAATCTGTCGTACTTCTCGCAGTCATCATCATCATCGTCGTCGTCGTCGTCTTCGTCATCATCATCATCATCATCATCGTCGTCGTCTTCGTCATCATCATCATCATCATCATCATCGTCATAGTCATCGTCAACATCATCATCGCCACCGTCGTCGTCACTATCATCGGTATTAACTGCAACATCTTTTACATCCTCTCTGTCATTATCACCATCAGTACCATAAGCAGCAACATCATGAACTTAATTTCAGATTTTAAATAGTACGCAGTACGATTGCAAGTATAGTTTGAACGGATGATGAGAAGTTATCACAGGAGTCAATCAATTAAAACGTCCTTTGATTCGCTGGATAAAATTAATGTCCGTCATATCAACTTAACCAAGGGTCATCTCTTACTATGTACTATGTTTGAACAGGTTCGGAACTAATTAAAGCATGCTGTGTTCATAAACTCCTTACTAGATGTTCAGTGTTTTAACACTTGATATTCTGCATCTATTAATTCAACAGTAGGTGATTAATAGCCATTCAGATTATGTGAATCTTTATCTAGACTGAAGTGACAATATTATAGGGCTGTGCATTGTTCTGTGTATTTTAGCTACTACAATTCCTGCTGCGTTGCTGGTAGCTCTGGGCTTCGTCGACTGTGAGATGCGTTTTCTGGCGGTGGCTCTTCTCTGCCTCACGCTCAGCATCAACAGCACCTGCAGAGCCGGATTCATTATCAATCACGTCGACATCTCACCAAGGCAAGACATCTTATGTCTGAGCAGCTTATGCTTATTTTGGTCGTAATCTTAAAGCTTCTAAAGCGTCATTAAATTGAAAGCCAAGCGCAGGGCAAATGCATGTTAACGAGCGCTGTGTCGAATAGGAGTTTACCCAAAGGAAAGTCCGAGGGAGGCCAGAGTCCAGGTTCATAGGAAGCAGAGTAGCTGTTGAGGCGGGTGTCGCTTTGGACGAGAATTTGAAGGTGGACAATCACGTGAACCTATGTAAGAGTTCTTGAAAAGGTGAGATTTAAGATTCTAGTGTAAGGCTCGACTGGTGATCGGAGCTTGGGACAGATAAAGATTGGTGATAGGCAATGATGCTGGGGAAATAGAAATATTGCGTAATTCAGGAGGCAGATCGTTCCAAAGACGTGGTGCAGTGTTAGATATGGCTCGGTTGGATGACTTGAGATGCAAAGTGACCGAGGGTCGAGAAAGACTAAGGCGGGAGGATGATCGCGTAGAGCAGGGTGGCTGGATGGTGAGGAATCCGCGAAGATATTCTGCCGGGAGCATTGTGATAAATTGTAGGTTACTTATAGGATTTTTAGTTGGAAGAGCTCAGGATATGTTGAGCCAATGGAATGAGTTTAAGATAGGAGTAACGTGATGAGACTTGTGAAATTTCTGGCATGTGAATTTTGGATTAGTTGCGGCCGCCTGTGTTGTGTGGATTCAAGATTGAGATAAAGCGTATTGCAGCAATCGGGCTTTGCATTGACAATGGGGATAGCAATGGAGGAGGCGATTTAGAAGTCGAGCATGGACTGTGCAAGAGGTTGGAGGTGCGGCTAGAGAAGGAGATATGGGGATTTAAAAAATAACGCCAAGATTACGAACAGAGGAATAATTCGATTGGGCAGTAAGTGAGTACTGATGAGCTTATTTGGTGCATCATGGATTCAATGGACTTCGCAAAGTATTGAATCTGCTGCTGCCGAATTACAGTTAACGTAAAATTATTATTTGCACCTTCTGTTTTTCGACAGGCACTCTGGAATACTGTTTGGCATTTCAAACACAGCAGCAACTATACCAGGGATCTTGGCACCGATTGCAGTTGGATATCTGACGCCAAATGTACGAATTACTTTAAACAATGAGAGCTGCATACATATACATATATACATATATATATATATATACACGGAGCTGCTCTGTATGCGCTGGCATTGCTGGCATTGCTGGTCATAGCTACATGTATTTGTGCTGTTACACTGTATATCTGGTGTTGCTCGCATATGCTGTTTGTACTGGCAGTTGTAATGTTGTTGGGTTTAGTTGCTTGTACTGGGTAATGAGGCATTGCTAAAACACTGTAGAGCTGTACTGCAACCCAGCGTGTCCACAGGTGGCGGATAATGGAATGCCTTCAGTATTTGCTACAAAATTAGCGGGATTTGTTCCCGACGAATAAGCAGACCAACAGCGGTAACAATACCAGGGTGCAGAGAGGTGGTAAGTGGCGACATCATCTCCTGGAAAAAGCTGCATATACCCAGTGACGGTGTTGTGGCATGGCGAGATGAGGTCACCATCACCATAAACCTGACCCCCACTGCCCAGGTGGTACCTCGGGAGAGTAGTAGGGCTAGGAGAAGGAAAACTCTGATGTTAAACCGCTACCTCGCCTGTGATTACAACAGCAGAGCCAGTCCTAGCCTGGAAACAAGAGGAGGGTCGGTCGAATGGGTACAGAAACGTCGGCCGCAAAGCAAAAAAGACGATAGAAATCCCATACACATCATGGCAACACACCGGTTCAGACGTCACACGGGCCAAACCCAGAACTAAGAGGCATGGAGCACAATCAAACAAATGTGAGATATGAACACCTAAGGTTCTTCGGTCTTGGATTAAGTGATGACAATTTTGTCATATCTAATTATTTTGTATTGTGAAAAGTGGTCCGCTCCTCGGTAAGACCGTCCTGTACTAACAATTTCTTGTTAGCAAGGTTGCGATCATGTAAGCATGGTTCTGGGCAATTAAACGAATGTTATGTTTTAATATAAAGATGTTATCGACCGATTATTTACCGACAGACAGACAGTGAGAAGTGACTATGTTGAGTTAATTGTGACGGTCTTCTGACGAAGCTACTTTTTGTCTGCTACATTGTACCATCGATCAGTGAGTCTTTTGCAGACTGCGAGGAATCGCTGACCATGGCAGATTCAGGTCAGGTCAGGTTATGGGTCATGCACTGACTAGATGTGGATGCATGTTGAGCGGTACTTTGCTTGAACTGGTTACCTTACCTACTTACTTCTTCACGAATTGTATCATGAGTCTATTGCAGGGAAGTCGCGAGGAGTGGCTGACCGTTTTCTACATCTGCGCCGGTCTGTTCCTCTTCAGCACAGTTATTTATGCCGTGTTCGCTGATGGGGAGCCACAATCATGGTCAATGAATCAGAACGTGTCTTCAAAAGACGACGCTAATGGATCGAAGGTCACCAAAACGTCAATGTCAAATCTTCCGTCGATCGTCATTGACTCGAATGCTACGAACGATGCTTATGATGACGACGAGTTCCAACAGAACACGACAGGAGACGCCACGATGACGCACATGTGATGAGAAAGGGACCATCCATATATGGACAATGGACGCCATCCATCTCGAGAATTCTGCTTTGCACATTCGGAATAATGATTATGCAATGTTGTTGACCAACCATGTTCTGCCTTTGATATTGCTTTGCTATGCGTTCTTTTGGCGTCTCTTTGGGAGTGGAGTGAGGTCTCTTGGGGAGTGGAGTGAGTTCTTCTGGGGATTAGAGTGAGATCTCTTGAGGAGTGGAGTTCAGTCTCTTGAAGAGCAGAGAGCGGTCTCTTTGGGAGTGGAGTGAGGTCTCTTGGGGAGTGGAGTGAGGTCTCTAGGGGAGTGGAGTGAGATCTCTTGGGAGTGGAGTGAGATCTCTTGGGGAGTGGAGTGAGGTCTCTTAAGGAGTGAAGTGAGGTCCTTTGGGGGAGTGGAGTGAGTTCTTCTGGGGAGTAGAGTGAGATCTCTTGAGGAGTGGAGTTATGTCTCTTGAGGAGCAGCGAGATGTTTCTTGGGGAGTAGAGTGAGAGTCTTCCTATAGGAAGATGAGTGAGGTATCTTGCGAGTAGAGTGAGGTTTCGTGGGGTGCGATGTGCCGATAGTCAAACGGTGATTGAAGCGACTAAGACTCATGAATTGATGGCATATACTGACATTAAACAGGTTAGATTTTTACGCAGTGGCTTTTACAGAAGCAGCTTTGATATAATTATGCACTCTGTTCAGAAAATAGAAACCGCTAACGTAATACAATAATGACTATAGTTCATAGATTTTTAAATTCAGAGACCGTTTTAATCCTGTTATAATTATAATCAGTTGCTGTCAAAAGTTCCTGCGCACAACGAGGACGTCATAATGATGGTGTTGGTGTCCAAATTCAAGTTTAAGGAAGGTTTCAAAATTGTTTCAAAAACTTAATATTATCTTAAATGTTAGGCCTATTTAATTTTAGCCTAATTTAATTATATATTTGAATATTATCAGTTTACATGGTGCGTTCAAATTGTCTGCCATTGCCTCAACACATGTGCGCGCCATTGTCTAATAGCAGCATCGATAACCAGTTATATAAATTTTTATTGGGGCTGCTTACAAATTGGACATTTGTTAATAATAATGTCCGCATTACAACGGTTTTGGAATTTAAAAATCAAATAAATTTTTTAGTTATTTTCATTATTAACTGAAGGTATCGCTTTACACAGTGTAATCATATTTTATAAAAAGTGCGAAGAAACACGTGTAATAAGAACAAATGTCTGGTTTTAAAATGAAGAAGTGCATGCTGTTTGTATGCATGCAACATACAATGTATCATGTTTCCAGGTCATCTGTTCTTCTCGGTGTCTTCATCATACTTCCCCTCCCGATATATACATACATATATGAGCGTTAGTTGCCTTCTTTTAAATTTTGATCAAAAGACTGCATTGCATCCTTGTTTACAGGTATACGGTACACTAAGCATGTAAATAGGCTAAAAATATTATCTTGTATTAGAACTCTCGACCTCTTGGCGGCTTCTCTAATAAGATGTGCAACAAGAGTATACATATTGCATACATACAGGAATGTATATAGTGTTACACATCCATGCATGCACACATGCCTACGTAATAGTACACGTAAGGCTTACATGTATAAGCCAACATTCGTATATCGTGCTTTAATTTGTCGTGCAAATGAAAACATAAAACTTTGATACAAAATGTCGTATGAGGTTTGATTCTATATTTAATTGTCCGTATAACATAAATGATCGTCTAATCCTCAAATGGTTAAACTAATAGGCCTATTTTGAAATCTACTCGCTACAAAAGTGACTCTTCTTTGAGTAGGGCGGCCGAAAAATACCCCAACAATTAACTCACCAAAGGCTCTCAATCTATTCGTATATCATTTATAGAAGAACATGTTTTACATATTTATGTTTTGATTAGTTATTTTGAAGCAGAACTCAACGCATCTTAGCTAAATGTCATGATTTACAAGAATACATTGGCAAATGTTGGCACTTAATAGTTTCCCTGGAAGCAGAGGTAATACGATCGCTAAATAAACAGCAGTGTTGTTAAAGCCCAAAGTACACTCAGCATGAATTTGCCTACACTTGGTCTGGTCTTCATGCGACTTAGTGAAAAGAGAAAGGAACGGCTTTGATGGTTAACGACGAATTGTCCTTCAAGTGCAGACGGAGGTCAATATATCGGATATCTGGAGCATGAACGGACGTGCCTTGTCCCATGTTCTCAATGCCAACATGGAGCTTGTATCGCTCGATGAACTTCTCAAGGTCGTCGGTTTCTCGTGATCCACGTTCAGATCTTCCATTTGCGATTGGTGGAAGTGGTGCCGGTTGGACTCTGTGGGTCGCCGGTGGTTCCCTGTATGGTGCCGGTGGTTCTCTGTATGGCGCCGGTGGTTCCCTATATGGTGCCACCGGTGGTTCCCTGTAGGGCGTCCGTGGTTCCCTGTACGGCGCTGGAGTCAGAGGGTGCAGCGTTTCAATGTCGAAGTGCTTCCTTTCGGGTCGTCTGTCACTCGCAAGTGGACTGCTGAATGCGGCATTTGGATCGTCAGGGTCCTTGTGCCATGGCTCGTGCCAGAAGGCCACTGACTCTGCCCCCTTGCGGTTCGTCAGGCCCCGATTTAACGTGAGTGCGTGTCGATTGCTCTCCCCACTCGTCAATCCTGCGGCCGGGAAGTTCCGATCGCCCGATAATTCCACTTCCGGTTGGTCCCAGAACTGACCATATTCGTCGTTGCTTCGTCTCAGTCGATGTCTCGTCTGGTCGATGTAGCGGTTCTTGAGAACGCGAGGGGGCTGAGGGAGACGATGAGGATGGTAGGGGCTCTGCTGGTAGTGACCGTAGGCTTCGTTTGTAGTCGAGTCCAGCTTCACCGTCGACGGTGGTTTAGAGTACATTGGAAAATTAATTATCAATGGTCAGAGAGAGAGAGAGAGAGTGGGAGGAAGAAATTTTATGAGGAAAACATTAGTTGCATACGTTTCTCAAACGTGGAGCCATCAAAAGTAGTAGCATATGGTCATTTGTAGACTCTGAGAATAAGAAACAACAAAATGATACCAGAGAAGCGTTTCCTGTGGGAGAGTAGTTGGAAAAGAACGTAATATAATTATAGGGAGTATTATTTAGAGAGTGTCCTTGATCGTATCGCAAGTCTTCGGCTGGAAGGTAAGAACCACCAGATCAATTGAGTATATGACCAGCAACACCTTCAATTTTATTAGTGAAATATGACAATGATGATCTCATGGAATGATGGAAAGTAAACGATTTTGCTGAAAACAAAGTTTGTTTGATGATAAAGACGACGATGACGATATATCTATCTATCTATCTATATATATATATATATATATATATATATATATATATATATATATATATATATATATGACCCAACTGCCCATTAAATGTTAATTCGAAGGAAACTGGTTCGAAAAGCAACGTTTATAGGCGATTTGTTTGTGGACTTAACAAAATGACATTTCTCCCCTCAAATGTTTTTCAGAACAAAGATTTCGCTTTATTAACATTGTCATTAGGACAAACAATATTACAAACCGGTGGCGTCTATGCCCAGTGGCGGCTCTAGGTTTTCACATAAGGGGGGAGGCAAGAGGAGGCCGAGGTGCCAGGAGGTAGGGCCAATTGCATTCCCGAATTTGTCGAAACTGAGAGTGCTACGTATAGCTCCCCATTGAATGACATCGACCACATATGTCTGTCAAATATCGGGTCGAATACGAACCACTTAGCCTTTGTCATTCGACATAAACGCCGTGTGTATGCATTATATAGCACCATAAAATTTTCACATCAACAAACTAGAAATTTGAAATAGAATGACCTTATTTAAAAGTAAAACATTAACTATGCACATTACATATACTTGATGAAAAGAAAGTTTACGATTGTCATTTCTAGAGTCAAACTGATCCACAAAGGCACCTTTGGTAAGGTACTCTGCGCGAACAGATTCAATCGACAACACTGTCAAACTACTTAGACGAATATCCGACATAGCTCCTAATGCTTTTTAGATATGGTTTAATTAATTTAAGATCAGAAAAGGTCTTCCGACAGGCTGTTGATGTTGCTGGTAAAACAATGGCTATGTTCGAAATTTTGTACATTTCATGAACAGCAAGTTTGTATGGTTCCAGAAAGAAGCCAGAACTATCATTGTGGTCATATTAGTTGCACATAAACTGTGAATGCATTAGCAGGCGTCCAACTTGGGGTTCTCATGGCTGAAGTCTTCAACATTTGCGTCCTTACAAAAGTGCAAAAGAGAAATTATTTCAAGAAAGATATATGTTTTGGCATAGCAATAAGTGAATGGTCAGAGAATCGTCTATCTAGTTCAGAAATGTGCTGCCTAAATGTGGCCTGTGTGTTCACTTGAGAACGTTGTCCCACAGTTTCAACAACTGCCAAGCTAGAAAACGGGTAGGCATTAAGCGGACGGTCGGACTCGTTGCTTAGTTAATACTGGGTCAATATAAAAATTCTTATTTTACTCTTAAAGGCCACTGTTTCATCTCTACTTTCTTTGAAAGAGGTAGTTTCATGTCCAAAAACGTCGGCAGCTGCAGATAAGCCTAAGTCAACATTTGAAGATTGGAGTTGAATTGATAAAATATGTACATACATAATGTCTGGTAATAATAACAAGCATCTAGCTTCAAGCCTTCAACTGCTCTTTCAATATTTTGCCAAATTTGCCCCATCAACATTCTCTAGAATATTATACCAATGCATCTAATTGATCACTGATAATACGGCAAGCAACAATACGGCAAGCCCATATAGTATAACTGATCTGCTGGAATTGCCTCGCCGGATCCCTAGGATGTATTTCATCACTATGTGCTTCAACCCTTTTCTTATGCACAAGAGAACTTGAAGCAAAAATGTATAACCTTTCAAGTAATGCAAAGATTTCTACCTTCTGGAATAGATTCATTAACTGAAATTACTCTCAATCAAAGTGCGTGGCAATGGAAATAACTCCAACTACCATCCAACTGCTGGCCGCTCTTATTAACACTGCTCATTACACTTGTACCATAATAAGCTCATTACACTTGTACCATCATAACCTTGACCAACAATACATGAAACGGTGTCTGCCCCAAAGGACTTAAGAACATCTACAATGAGCCATGACCATTAATTTGCATCTAATCTGATTGCTAATTTGAAATCAAGAAAATATTCATTCACTTTCCTGTTGGCAAAAAATCGTACAAAAAGAATATCTCTTCCTGCGACTAATATCCTTTGTTCCATCAACAAGGATCGAAAACTGTATAGATTTATTGACCTCTTCTATTACCTGATCCCTGACCATATCTATCACTAAAAATTCTATGCAAGTAATTAATTGATCCTGTGAGAATGTTCAGAAAAAAATTCATATTTCTGTATGCGAGTTAGTACTTCGTGCCTGTGAGAATGCCCCGCAAAAAATAATTCTGAATTTCATCATGCATAATACCTTAGCAAGTATATATTAAATCTAAATGACACCATATACCACA
Organism: Bimastos eiseni; assembly: GCA_959347315.1. Taxonomy (NCBI): domain Eukaryota; kingdom Metazoa; phylum Annelida; class Clitellata; order Crassiclitellata; family Lumbricidae; genus Bimastos; species Bimastos eiseni. Next base: position 24,943,797 of record OY365812.1, on the reverse strand, counting down.
GCACATTGGGAAAAATTAGGGGGCTAATGGGGGTGGGCACAAGCTCAGTTGGGGGGCCCACGGTCCTCTGGCCCTCTGTGGATCCGCCACTGTCTATGCCGGGATTTGGAGAATGATCTCCCAAGAACTTCAAAAGTGGGGTTCAACGTGTGCCTTGGAAATAAACAGGAGTTGTTTATTTTCTATGATATAAGTCAGCCAGAGTGCATGGGAAGGGGTTGTTCTTCCAATTCAAGCGGGGTTACTTTAGACGCCACTATTTTACACTAAGGTTACATATGATTAGTACCAATTGTAGAGTAACACTAAAACCTAAAGGTAATGTTAGTGAGAGACACGGACTTGGTAAGAGTGGCAGAATGGTGGTCGTTAAGTAGAATTCCACCGATATTTGATGATGCGTTCGTATAAATTTCACAAGTGCACATTTTAAGCCAGGCAGCAGAAAGCACAATGAGCCATAAGAAGACATGAACTCTAAAAGACTCTAAAACTCTATCTGGCAGTCTCTCATCCTCTTTTGCATTTTTCAAAACCTACTTCTTATCGCGGGGCCTTTCGCACTGGCAGCGCTTCTGAACGGTTCACCCTTTCAGAGACGCTTTATAAATGCTCAAATACAATACAAATACAATACAATACATAAAGAGGCCAATCTTCGGTGCAGAGCTACAAACAACCTTTCAAGTAATGCAAAGATTTCTACCTTCTGGAATAGATTCATTAACTGAAATTACTCTCAATCAAAGTGCGTGGCAATGGAAATAACTCCAACTACCATCCAACTGCTGGCCGCTCTTATTAACACTGCTCATTACACTTGTACCATAATAAGCTCATTACACTTGTACCATCATAACCTTGACCAACAATACATGAAACGGTGTCTGCCCCAAAGGTCTTAAGAACATCTACAATGAGCCATGACCATTAATTTGCATCTAATCTGATTGCTATTGATTTGTAAGACTGTAAGACAGTCGCGTACACGAGCTTTAGACAGTCGCGACTGTGGGTCCATATAATGACGACGACGTTTAGTAGCAGTAGCAATAGGCCTAGTAGCAGTTGTAATAGTTGCAGCTAGGGTTTTGGGTTTGTTTCAGCTGAGGGTTCATCTGGTTTCAAATGCAGAGGTGTCTCTCGACCCGGTTTCCAGTCTACACATATTTGGTTGGTTTGATTGAACGAAACAAATGGTTATAAAGCGATCATAAACGATAGGATGCTACTCACTGCGGCCTTCTTCCTTCGCTCCTGTTTTCGTCTTTCAAAAAATCACAGAAACTTCGCGTTTCTCGTTCTTAAAGTGTACTGTCGCCTTACTCTAGTATTTCGGTTGCTATGCAGTGGCGCACGTGACTCCCGTAGTCATGGGAACTACCGATACGCGGCGCCACACGGCGTTTATGTCGAATGACAAAGGCTAAGTGGTTCGTATTCGACCCGATTATTGACAGACATAAACGTCAGATGGCAGCAGTGCCAAGAAGCGCCTCCGCCGGTCTAAGTGCCAACCGGGCCTTGGCCTATAACGGGTCTACTGCTTTGGCAGATCGCTAAGGCGTTGCCACGTTCTATTGTCACGCCTTCGCTGACTTTGTCACTGCTATTCAGCTTACACAGAAGCTGTCATTCCATATAGTTTTCATTATGTCTGGCCCTAATAACTCCAGTCTTCGTCTTCGTCTATATCTATGTCAACGCACGAGCAGATCGTATCTGTCTGTGTTGTTGGATCTGCTCTCATCTTCCTCACTAGAATGCATCTACATGACCATAATATTACACACGCGCACGCACGCACGCACGTACACACACACATATATATCTATCTATACATATATATATATACGTGCACACACAGAGATACATACATGTATATACATAAATTTACACACATGGCCTACAGTTATGTATATGTACACACACACACACACACACACACACACACACACACACACACACACACACACACACACACATCCACACTCTCCATTATGTACATACCGTTAAATGTACAAAACAGTCGCAAGAATACTTGTATACATACACAATACATAATAAATTTATATAGATTTATTCGGCCACTGAAAGAGAGATTGTTATAGAAACATTCAATGTAATTGTCCGTAGTTTTAGGCGTCGGTGTTGTAGCCTAATCGGTCAATTTCTCTCATCTACGGCTCTAAAATTAATTGCTAATTAAACAGAAATCTTTCTGTGAAAATTATATCCAGGTAACGCAGTCTGTTTGCAAATGCTGCGCACAATGTAGGCCTATATCAGCGGTTTTCTAATCGCCTCGATATAGAGAGATAACAGTTCCTCTTACGAGTTGCAGCACTCCACTGGATCGTTCATCGTCGACTAGAACACAAAGGGCTAGAGTGAAGCGTGGTTAGGGTTGAGGCGACGTTGGCTGTTGTTCAGAAGTGTCCTGGATGCGTTCTGATGACTCAACATGTTGTTCCCAGGTGACTTGAATGCGTTCTGACGACGCAGGCTGGCGTACAGAAGTACCTTGAATGTTTATATCTGGAATGCTATCTATCTGATCCATGTCATCTAGATCGGTTTTCACATCTTTCGACGATGGCTTCCTTTCATCCATGTACAGGACGCTATCTGTTGCATCCATCCTGTCCATAAGGGCTTCCCTATCACGCGGTTTTTTCGTAGGTGGAGGAGACGTGTAAGGAGGAGCAGGAGGAGGAGGAGGAGGAGGAGATGGGGGTCGTGTAGGTGGCTCAGACGGTGGTGTTGGGGAAGGAGGCCGTGGTGGTGGAGGTGGTGATGGTAATGGGCGGGGTTGGTCGGGCTGTCGTCTTCCGCATAGGATGATCTCGTCCAGTCGACGTTTGATGTTGGCGAAGCAGTCGCAGCCCATGTAGTCGATGATGCTACGTTCCCAGTTGTACTGTCGCTGTCGATTGACCAACTCATCGGGCGTCAGATGGCCAAGGGAGCGGATCTTGAGCCGAGCCAGTTGGCCGCACAGGCCCTTCATCTCTGGAGACAGACGTGGCAGGACCTGGCTCATGAAGACGTCCCACCACAACTGCAGCAGGTCGCTACTCTGCACCGTCTCTGGCTCAAACTCCACGTGACACGTCATCGGATTATACCTGCATCGATCGAGTGGTTATTGATTGTTATATATCGTTATTATATTATATGTTATTGATTATTATAATCGATCTGCTTACTAACTTATTTACTTTTTGGCCGACTGGCTGTGATGCCATGCGATTACGAGATCGGTAGATCAGTTATCATCCGATGTCGTAGGGTGTAACTATAATTTCGAATGGTATCCTACCAAAAGGGCGAAAATTAAAAGGACGCCATCAAAAGGACGAAAATCATAAGGGTGAAAATCATAAGGGTGAAAATCATAAGGGTGAAAATCATAAGGGTGAAAATCATAAGGGTGAAAATCATAAGGGTGACAATCATAAGGGTGAAAATCATAAGGGCGCACGTTTAAAAGGGCGAACGTTCAAAAGGGCGAAGGCAAATAACTGAACAGAACGAGTCAGCCAGCGAAGCTATAGACATCTTGTAATCCATTGCAAACAAGGATTAAAAAGAGCGATTCAGTGTCGTATTATACAGAAAATCGGCTTATGACATAATATTATTAAAAAGCACGATTAAGTGCCATCTTGTAAAGAATATCAATGACAGTTATGGTACAATACTGGCGTCTGATAGATTTCCTTATTATACTTGCGACTTTAGGTTATGAACAATGCCCCGTAAATAGTCCATAAATTAGAACGCGAACCATAGGGTTATAATTTTTTCCAACCGATCTTTAAATTTCTTTCTTCCTGCAGGATGATTATTATTTCCAGTAACTAATTGTTCCATTTTCCATTCGTTTAAGCCCTGCTCCTGCTTGAGGGCTTAAATGAATTCCCTGATTGCATACATTGTAATTAGCCTTCAATTTGTGTTCAGTTTTCTATAATTCTGGTTACTAGTAGCATCACCAGTGGCAAGGATGATAGGCACCAAGAAGCTGACAAAACCGGTGATGCCAACCATCGACGGAGTTAATCGTTTTGGTGCTTTTTAATAATATTGTGTCATAACTCATAGGCCGATTTTAAACCATGTCTTAATCTTAAACATTAGACGACAAATCTTAAAAGAGATGCGAGCCTAGATGGGAAGCCAATGAAGTTAGCGCAAGTGATGAGTAATGTGGTCGCGGGGACCAAGATTTTTTACTATGCGTTCCGCAGAGTGCAGAACAGAGGTAAGTGGTGCAAGAGTAGACTTAGGTAACCAGAAAGTACTGAGTTACAATAATCAAGTCTAGACAAAGCCAGTGATTGGAATAAAACACGGAGACACTGCTCACTTAAGCAGCTTTTGATTTGGCGCATTCGGCGAAGGTGAAAGAAAAAGCCTTTTGTAATGGAAGAAATATACATTGTGTCCGGAAATAATGATGATATAAAAATAAATTGTAAATATTCGTCGATTTTTAAATTACAAAACCATTTTAATCCTGACAGATTTATCGAATGCTGCATGAAATATGGTAGTTCCTGTCATCCAAAAGTGACGTCATAACGACGTCATTTGCATCAAAATGTACGTTCTAAGGAAGGCCTAAAATTCATCGACAGAATTTTCGACTTTAAATTCAGCTAAAATTTATTGTATTTGAATGATATTAGACTACAAGGTGTGTTCAAAGTCTCCGCCCCTGGTCTCAACACAAGCTTCAAGAGGCATGCGTCACTGGCCAGTAGAAGGATCAATGACCGGCTGATCAAATTTCTGACAGGCATCAACTTTGTAACCTAAAGACGTCACAAAACCGTACCTTTTACCAGGACGTTCATAAATACCAAATTTGTAGGTAATTATGTCAGGTTTGAAACGGTTTTGAAATTTTTTTAAATCGCCAATTATTTGCTTTTTACTTTCATATTATCAATTGGGGTCCCTTTATTTCCGAACACAGTGTAGTTGCACATGAATAGTTTACTGTCAAGAAGAATACCAAGGTCTCGAACCACATCGTGTGGCTGAACAGGGCTGTGAGGAAAGAGCAGATGGCTACTGTCTCCTTTTCCTCCATTCTCCATTCCCATAGCATTCCATGGCAGCAAGTGAAATATATATAAAAATATATAAATATATTGTTTCACGCACCTGAAGTGCCACGGCTTCATAGCTCCTATAAAGTGGACGATCTTAGTTTCATGGCCGAACTGCTTGTATGCTGGCTGGTAGCTGTAGAACGCCTGCCAGACGAGGTTGTAGGTGAAGGGCAGATGCTTGCGAATGTCTTCCGTCGCCCACGTGTAAAAGAAGAGGTTGAGCAGACCCTGGTCGCCTCCGTCAAAGCTTCCGGTGGATCGAGCGAAGGCCATCAGAGCTTCGAACGTAGCCAACGATGGACTTCAATGCAAACAGATGAACACAATGATCTCTATTGCAACAATAATATTGACAATGTTTAGCAATTTTAATTACAACAGTTATCATGAATGCAAGAAGCAATATATCTTTGCCAGTGCTTTTAAGTTGCGACGCGGCTCTGCAAAGCGGATGTATTAGCCTACATACCTTACATAGCGCGTTCTTTATGTGAACCTTAACGATGGAGTTCTAAGTAGCCTCTTAGAAGATTATAATTATCTCTTATGATTGTAACAGTAAGTCTAAGTCTGTATATGCATTAGCAAACTTGCGTTGTGTCGTTTCAGTCGTTAGATAATTTTTTAAAGTCAAATTGCATCTGTAAAAGAACCAAATATAGATCAAAAGTAGCGCACAACCAGAGAGACACCGCAAAACTAGTGTCGCAATGCGGAAAGTAATATGCTGTTGAACCGGTGAAGGACATCGTGCATATAAGCTGCAACCGGTGATAATTTAGGTATATGTCCAATAAGAGCGAATAACGCGATCTAAACGCACCACTACGGACGGTACAGGGAAGACCAGCCAGAAAAGCGCTGCAGTGATCAATTCTGCTGGTTACAAAAGCATGAACGAGGACTACTGAAGCCTCAAAGGTAAGGGAGCGAATAACTGCACGAAGCTGACGCAGCTGATAGTAGCAGTTACGAGTAACCTGGTTTACATGTTGCGAGAGACTAAGCGCCTGATCAAGCATTACACCCAGATCAGATGAAACAGATGAAAAAGTAATGTGAGGATAGGTCTCAGCCAATATCTGCATATCCAGCTCAGCCAGGTGCCTGCGACTGCCAATCCATGTAAATTCTGTTTTGGAGGAATTTACGAGGAGGCGATTCGAGGTCATAAATTTAGAGAGGACATTTAAGGCATCACACATCAGCCCAACCGAGACCATTGCTGCAGCTGCTTTGCAATGGACATAAGCTTGAATGTCATCTGCATACAATTGATGCAGGAGGCTAGATAGAGTAAGCAGAGGACTGATATAAGAGGTATAGAGAATGTAGAGGAAAGGACCCAGCACTGAACCCTGAGGAACTCCAAAAGGGGCAGGGACTCAGCGAGACCGAGAAGTACCAGTAACTAACATGTAGTCTTATCGAGATTCGGGAACTATAGACTCAGTAAAAGAACGGATTGGCTAATTACAGAGCTGAGTTTGTTTTAATAATCACAGTCGTCATTTAATGACAAACTGTTGCCATATATAGATAGCATCTGCATCTGCACTTGAGTTTCAAGTCAGGTTGTATAAATTAGTAGACGATGTATTTGATTGCTTCTATGCATTTAAGAACAGATACTTCTACTGAGGTCCAAATAAACTCCATGCGTGGGTTTTGTCAACTAAGGTAATTAACCTTACATCTAATATGTGACCCTTTGTATAGACGACTGCGTGACGACTGAGTGATGTTTGGATTCAACAATTTTCTGACAGTAATTTTCAGTTATAATAATACGACCGATTTAATTTTATTGAGATTCCAATCCCGAACACAACCAATCAGCCCCAGGTTCGCCCGAGTGTGATTGTATGTCGGCTCATGATGTGCAATGGGACTGTTGTTCCATAAAGATGGAGGGGTCGTCCCTCCAGAGGGACTCACATGTAGACGAATACTCCGGAGTTGAAGCAATCTGGCCATCCAGCGTCTGGCGCCGCAGACAACTCATCGCGATCAAACAGGTCGTCGATATTCGATAGAACGATCGTATCTGCGTCCATGAAGACGCATTTGCTGAATTGAACGAGACGCCAACAGTGGATCTTCGTGAAGGTGACGCCAAGTTCGGCGCGACCGAGAAGAGTCAAGTTGGCGAAGTCCCGACTGTCAATCGTCCATACGTCGAAGAGGATGTCAAACACGGTTGACAGGATGTGACGCATCTCTGCCGACACTTCTGGCGTTATCATGATAACGAGGTTGCGCGCAGTTCCGGTCTTGCGCAATGTGATGCCAAGAACCATCGCTCCAAGGGCGTAGACGTCGTTCGTAGCTAACGTCACGTAGGCTTGCTCTCTCCTCGGCTCCACTAAAAAGATTGTTTAAAGATTTAGGATTGCAACGGAGAATGAGGTAGTATTCTTAAAGCTTTAAACATGATCAAGAAGATGACGATGATGGTGGTGGTGATGATGATGATGATGATGTTGGTGATGATGGTGATGATGATTATGACGACGATGACGATGACGATGATGACGATGACGACGACGACGCTATTGCTGCGGATGATGATGTAGCAAAGAGCGAAAGTGATGACAAGCGAACGGTGTTGTTATTGTTATCGGCGTCAATGAAGAAAGCCAGATAATTTATTCGGTGACGTTCACTGACGTATTGTATATATGAAAGAAATGCTAATCATCAGCAGTTATAGATATCGCCTGTTCCTTACCTTTTTCCGGTGGTTTCACAGGGAGAGACGGAGACGACGGTGGAACTGGAGGAGATGGAACTCTTCCCATCTTTTCTATTGGCAAAGGTTCTTCTTCTCCTTCTGCTGGAGCGACGACCATCACCTTCGCACCATAGACCTCTGAGTTTACAAAGAAAACATCCACCAAACTGTTAGCCTCAAACAAGAAATGACATTAATGAGGAACTACGTACTTACGGTTACACTTCCAGGCTGTCTTTAGTCGAGCTATGTCTAGAACAGTAACACCTTTCATGCATAGTGTGCAGGCTAATTACCTAAGTAGTGGTCGCTATTCCTTGGCTCAACGTTGGTTAACTTAAGCGTAATTCTGAACTTCGAAATGTTTAAAACGCTGCTTAAGAGCTAAGGGAAGGGAATCTTATTTATAAGCGCCGCGTAAAAGCAACGCGTTGGCCAGAGAAAAGAAGCTATCGTGTAAAGAGGTAGAGTCCCGGTTATCAAGAGACCAGATAAAGAAAGAGACAAATTCCGGATGATTATTTTGATGTTGGTAGAAATGGGAAGCGATGTGTTGAATGACAAGAAGCAGTGTTCATTGCGGTCATCTTCACAAAAGACTAAGTTGTCAGAGGAGACAGAAACTCATTCACTTACCAGGCAGCACTTCTTCAAACACTGTAGCAGAAAAACATAGATGACATTCACATAATGAATGCCACATTACTTGACAACTTTCACATCTCAAGGATCAAATAATACGTTTACAAGGTGGAAAAATGGTACGGACAGAATGACACGGACAAAATGGTATGGACAAAATGCACGATTCTTTTCATCGATCCAGCTTTCCATTTAAGCATAATACTATTTTGTCCGAACCATTTTTTGTCCGTATACAATTTACTATGCAAACGTATCGAATGCTGCAGTTTCAATATACATACAATACCGTAGTTTAATAGCCTAAGACATGCAATACGTTATAGACGTATTGTGTATATACATGTACTTCTATGGGTTAAAGAATTTCTTTAACTCTTGCCGTCTCACGTGTGATATGATTGTAGAGTTTGTGGTATTATTAATCTCTCGCTGAAACACTGAAATACTGAACGCCTCTTTTAGAAAAAGTTTTATCTTTATTTTCTGCTGTACTTGTTGTCATGACATGCAGAGTTGCAGACCTACAATGTGGTACGTGTAAACGGTTCTAGGACAAATGGTACGGCCAAAATGGTACGTACAAATTGGTACCGATAAAATGGTATTGACAAAATGATAAGCATAAAGTGTATGTCGGTCTCTCTATCTCTATATGGTTTCTAAAGATAGATCTGAGCAGGGGCGCAACTAGGACTTTTTACTGGGGGTGATCATACTGCAAACGCCGTGGGCGCGAAGCAGCGTACAACGATAGCACCCCTAACCTCCTCCCCCTTAAAAATAAAAACTAATCGGATTTGGATCAATTGTGTAGTCAACTTTATTGGTCCAGAGGCTGCTCAAACACCCCTTAGCATCGCCCTTGTTGCGGCCCTGGATGTGACCTCTTCGTCCTCCGAGCTAAGACAGTCAATGCTTAACGCCACGCCTTTGCATTTGGCAAAGGCGCCGAGCTAAACATTCAGAGTTAAGCATTGGTCCAAACAAGCACTGAAAACCACGGAGTCCGAGGAACAGAAGAGATGGCTAACCTTGTGCGCGCTCTGGCTCTCCCATTTCAACGTCTATCGTGCCAACGCCTGAAATCGACAATAGACACCAATAGAGATGCAGAGGAACGAAGATGGTCATATTATGTGATGAATTACATTAATTCGTTCATTAAATATCTCCATCGAATCGCAGGCAATCAAACATCGGTTGAAAAGAAGTTTGATAGCGTTGAAAACCTGGGATGTGGAATCGGTTCTTTATGTTACGATAGAAAAGAGCTCAAATGTAGTTCATTCAAAGTAAATGAACGATCGACCGAACCAATGAATGACGTGACACTCACTCACTCACTCGCTCACTCGCTCACTCGCTCACTCGCTCGCTCACTCGCCACTCGCTCACTCGCCACTCGCTCTTCGGTCAGTTGTACCCTGGTCAATGTGACAAAACTCTATAGGCAGCGATTGGTCATTTTGGCATAGTTACCACGTGATAACGATGACAACGAAAATGGGTAGGTAATAATAGTAGTACTAGATTGTAACGAAGTGACTTACCTATACTCCTGAACAGTTCGTCTGTCTGGACCGCTTTCGAGGAGACGGCCTTTAGCAACTCCTCCTCCTCCTCCCTCGCCAGCTCCTCCCGCTTCTCTTCCTCCGTCTCGTCTTCCTCTGGAAAAGAAGCGAACAGCTGTGAAACGCACGACTCTCAAATTTTGACCCTCACATCGTAACATGGCGACCAATGCATCTACAACTTTCAACTACTGTACGCGTTTGAGATGAAGGAATTCACTAGCAATTAATAATTTGAAAGCCCTCATGACATTCATTGCAATGCAGCCAGTGATGAAATTAATGACGACGAAGTATATGACGAAGCTACTGCTGATGACGACGACGATGATGATGATGATGCGGATGACATGCCGTTAGGATTCGGAAATACACATGAGAATGGTAAAGAGTCGAACCTTCTAGTGTGATATGTTGAACGGCTTTGTCATCCTCAGCCATCACTGCAGCTGTCGTTACAGTAGGAAGAGGAGGAGGAGGAAGCTCCTCTTCCGCTTCACCTATAACAACACACAAGGGATGAACGGACTGAGAGGGAATGGCAAGGCGAACCTCCCTTGGTCATTGTTCATCCAACCGATTCCTCGATTCGTTAACAGTTTGAGACGTAGACAACATATTCTGACTTAATTATTGTTCTTGAAGACATAACAGCGTCATCTGATTTAGTTCAGCGATGACATTAAGAACGATACGATGTCTCTCGTTTGTTGATATAGGCCTCCTATCTCTTTTGTCACCCTCAGGTTACATTACATCGAGTAGACTAGTAGTAATAACATTTAGCGTGGAAATTGGACCGCGTACTAATGATGTGTAGACCATATATCTATATGTGGAAACTATTGACATTGAAACTAGTTTGTATCTGGAAAATCTGTATGTGGAAGTCTGTATGTGGAAGTCTGTATGTGGAAGTCTGTATGTGGAAGTCTGTATGTGGAAGTCTGTATGTGGAAGTCTGTATGTGGAAGTCTGTATGTGGAAGTTTGTATGTGGAAATCTGTACGTGGAAGTCTGTATGTGAAAGTCTGTATGTGGAAGTGTGTATGTGGAAGTCTGCATGTGGAATGTCTGTACGTAGAAAGTCTGAATGTGGAAAGTCTGTATGTGAATAATTATCTGGAAAGTCTTACCACGGACGACTTTAACGACGATTCTCCTGTTAAGTTCATCAATGGCTCTCTTGATCGCATCCACTGTCAATTTATCATCTGAAGAGGAGAAACAATAATTGTCGTATAAATCATATATAAACATTGAGATGATTACAGCTCATCATGACAGTCAATTGTTCAGATAAACCAACCATTGTTATAGTACTGTAGCTGTCTTGGCTTGGCTCCTTTATTCAACAGTTTATCCTCTATAGGTTCTAGTTGCTCCGAACTTTAGAATTCTGGTGGTTATAATTATTATATCGACCTCGAAAGAAATAATAAAAGAGATTGTGATATAATTATGATGACGAATCGATGATGCCATTAATAAATGATGATTATTATAATGATAATGATGATGATGATGACAATAATAATAATAATAACAATAATAATAATAATAAAAATAATAATAACAATAATAACAATAATAATAATAACAATAATAACAATAATACTAATAATAATATTATTATTAGTATTAGTATTGAAAGTGAAAGTCTGGTCCGGATGCGACAACCCACTTAGTCAAGTCAGAATGCGAGCATTATATGCCCCGCATCCATGTCAATGCGGGGAGAGCGTCGATCCAGGTGGACATCAGGGTCTGGTCTGCAGAAGATCAATGGGAAGAGCAGCACGACCCTCTGCCATAAATGAAATAATCTGGAGAGTTCTCTTGAAAGCGGGCATTCCAAGCTCAAGAGAACCATCCAGACTGATTCGCACCGATGGCAAGAGACCAGATGGCGCCACATTAATCCCATGGGCGAGAGGCAGACACCTAGCATGGGACGCTACAGCCATTCACACATGCGCATCCTCTTGTGTACATCTGACAGCATCAACAGCCGGTGGAGCAGCAGAACATGCCGCAGAACGAAAGTGCATCAAGTACTCATCCCTCCCTACCACGCATGATTTTGTGCCAGTGGCCATCGAATCCCTGGGCCCCATAAACCGTACTGGAATGGAGTTTCTACAAGAGCTGGGCCGCCGTATGACACAGGCAACGGGAGACCCTCGCGAAACAACTCATCTTTTTCAACGTCTATCTATTTGTACACAACGTTTTAATGCAGTGGCATTCAGGGGCTCTTTTGTTCAGCCCGATGGGGACGAAAACCTATAACAATACTAATAATAATTGTAATAATAATAATAACAATAATAATAATAATAATAATAATAATAATAACAATAATAATAATAATAATAACAATAATAATAATAATAATAATAATAATAATGGGGACTGCAGGGGCCAGACCAGTCGACTAACGATGAATTGCCATCGACGTCAAGTCGTAAGCTCAAGTCCGCTAAATGAGACCACGCCAGGTATTTAGCCTCAACAGTTGCAAGCAAGCTGGAGGAAGGCAATTTCAAAGCAGCCATCCGTCTCATCTGCAGCGAGGATAAGCCGGCGTTGGACACACCGGAAACTCTGGCCGCGCTTAAGAAAAATCACCCGCCTGCGCCAGTGGACAGGAGAACACCGTGTGATCCAGACAGTTCGGATCGCTTCATCCCGCTTCAAGTTTCTAAAGAAGATGTCGCTAAGGCAATCTCCTCTTTCCCTGCGGGTTCGGCTGGTGGTCCAGATGGCATAACTCCACAACACTTAAAGGATCTGATAGCCTATGGAGAAGATGACAACATCATGCAACATCTATCTGACCTTGTCAATCTGCTCCTAAAGGGAGGTCTATCCGAAGAGGTGAATGAGGTCATCTATGGGGCAAACCTTTTAGCCCTGAGCAAGAAGGACTGAGGCATAAGACCGATCGCCGTGGGCTACACGTGGCGTCGTCTGGCGGCAAAGTGCGCTAATTCGCATGCGGTAACAAGGCTGTCTCAACTGCTCGCACCCATTCAGCTTGGGGTAGGCATTCCAGGAGGCGCTGAGGCAGCTGTTCATGCGACACGTCGTTGGATAACCACAATGCCTGAAGACAGCGTCCTAGTGAAGCTCGATTTCGCCAATGCCTTTAACACTCTGCGCAGAGATTGTCTTGTAGAGGCAGTTGCTAGAGAGATCCCAGAACTCTACCACTTTGCTCACGCTGCCTATTCAAACCGTCCACTGTTGCGCTATGGTTCAAACATAATTCGATCCGAAGAAGGAACGCAGCAAGGCGATCCTTTGGGACCTCTGGAATTCTGTCTTGTGCTGCAACCGATTCTGATGAAGCTTCGATCGGATCTGCGTATCGGATATCTGGATGACCTGACATTGGGAGGTAACAAGGAAACAGTGGCCGACGACGTTCAATTAATCGAGCAGGAATCAAAGAATCTGGGATTGCTATTGAACCGCAACAAATGCGAAATCACGTGTCACAACACCCAGATGCCGAACAATGACCCTGCGTTTCAAGAGTTCACGAGCATAGCCCTCAAGGACATGACCTTGTTGGGCGCACCTCTGATTCCAGGTCCAGCTGTGAACATGGTCGTTAATTCAAAGGCTAATGACCTCGAGAGGGCAATCGGAAGATTGTCCTTGCTTTATGCACATGACGCTCTGGTTCTGCTGAGAAACAGTCTAAGTGTACCGAAGCTCTTGTACAGTCTGCGCACAGCCGTCTGCGCTGATTGCCCGGGCTTGGCTCGGTTTGATCAACTGCTGAGAGCAGGACTGTCAACCAATTTAAATGTGGACCTTGCCAATGACCGTTGGCTCCAGGCTTCTTTGCCGGTGAGAGATGGTGGTCTGGGAGTTCGTTGTGCATCTACGCTGGCACTTTCTGCCTTTCTGGCTTCTGCTGCTAGTACAAGCGAACTCCAGGCCTGCATCCTACCAACAGAGTTTGCTGAGGAACCATATGAACTTGCAAGTTCAGCAATCAACGCTAGGAAGACCCTGACAGATGCAGAACCACCAACAGGATCAGCGAGTCATCGCCAGAAAGAATGGGACCTCCGATTCACAGACAAGGCATGGAAAAGTCTGCTGGAGTCCAATAACAATCCATGTGACCGTGCTCGCCTGCTGGCCTCACGAGCACCTCATTCTGGAGACTGGATGCTGGCGCCCCCTGTGACTGCCCTAGGCCTGCGCCTCTCAAACGAGGATGTACGAATGGCAGCCGGGTTGAGGCTAGGAACGACGCTCTGCGAGCCACATTTGTGTCACCAATGTCAAGAGAGCGTCGACGCAAAAGGTCTCCATGGACTAATTTGTAGAAGAGGCAGCGGAAAACATCAACGACATAGCATGTTGAACGATGTCATCTGGAGAGCTCTTGGCAGAGCGAAGATTCCAGCGCAAAAGGAACCTCTTGGCTTGGTAAGAGAAGATGGAAAGCGACCGGACGGCGTCACGCTCATTCCTTGGACACGTGGTTGGTGTCTGGCATGGGATGTGACAGTGCCCGACATCTACGCCAAGTCACATCTTGTCGACACATCTATCAGAGCTGGCGAAGAAGCCGAACGCGCAGCTAAGACGAAGAGGGCCCAGTATTCCACCATAACCAACACCCACGACTTCGTAGCCCTCTCCTTGGAATCCGGCGGCGCTTGGAGCAGTGAAGGACTGCAGTTCATCTCAGAGTTGGGTAGTCGAACGAGTGCTGCAACCCACGATCCAATGGAGACGTCATTTCTGTTCCAACGTATCTCGGTTGTTCTTCAGCGTGGGAACGCCGCCTGCCTCTTCGGGACATTGCCACCACTCACTTAGCTCGCCCACATGGGCGATAACAGCATAATATAATAATAATATTAATAATAATAATAATAATATAATAATAATAATAATAATAACAATAACAATAATTGTCTGACCCTCCAGACAATTTTATATCATATAATAATCTTTAAGTCCCTGGGGAATGAAGTACCTCAGGGCAAAAAAAATAATAATAGAAATAAAAATAACAGTAATAATATAATTATTATTATTATAATAATCATTATTATGATAATCATTATTTTATTATAATAATCATTATAATTATTATTATCAATATTACTATTAATTAATATTGGTCTATAGTATATGGTTCCCAGAATGACCTCTGACCTCGAATTTCTGCTAAATCGAGAGCTAAGTAGAACAGATCCAGCCCTGCTCTGATATCTCCCAGTCTCACTGAAAACATCATAAGAATAAATATAGATTATTTTAATTTCATTCCCAGAATCCAGGATCATGATCATAAACGAGATCCTAATTCTTAGTATCCTTGACACCTTGACACCTTAACAAAGAGTTGAATCTTAGAACTAGTTATGAAATGGAATAGGTCGAACTTTTATAGATGAAAAGATGAACACTAATGAGGTAATTATGAAATGTTATCACCCGACTCACTATACCAGACACTTCAGCTCCTACCATAGACTTTTTGCTCTCACTAATATCAGGCTTTTTTCAATAAAATTTGTTGGCGCCCGTTTGTGGAATGATATACCTCTAGTGATCCGTTGGTCTCCTTGTTTGGCCATATTTAAGCGCAGCCTGCGCTCATATCTAATCTCTACACACGCATATTAAACACCTCCAATTGCCGGTTCATTAAGTAGTAGGCTATCCTAACTCCGCTCACCAGCTTTCATGCATGTACCAAACCTCTGGTCTTCCTGATGTTTTCCTGATTTTTTATTTTCATTGCTGGCTAAGCTAAGCCTGTTGCTTTCTTTTTTTATCATTTATCTCTAAAAATTATTACTTTGCATACTGTATGTACAGTACAGTACAGTACTTACTGTACAGTAAGTCCGTCCTGCTTTGATGTATTAGCGGATTTAACTGTACGTAGGAGCCCCTAGATAGCGTTATCATTCGATCCCTTCAGGAATCTATACACTCTATTTTATACTTAAAGATTGCTTGTTATAATTCTGTGTATATTTTCTTTTGCCTAAGTGTTCTATATCTTTGTACTCTATGAATAAAGGTGATTCATTGTTCATCCCTGTTCTCAATATCAACCATAATCATTGTGCTCGTGATGAGGATGTGAGCCAACCATTGGCCTGAGCAACGAGGACAGTGGAGTTGAGTTGCCACATGATGTCCTCAGCAGCAACGGCCTCTTTGACGGACTTCTCGCCTAGCTCCTTGGCTCTCTGGAAATTGTCTAGTTCATATTGGCATCGTCCCATCTCGTGGAAAAGCCACGTCTTCTCCAGGGAACTCTTTGCCAGCGGAAGCTTCACGTTCCATCTAAGAATTCCACAAATCCACAGAACTTCATTCGATCCAGCAGACAGAAAGAATTGGACAAATCTCTTTTACATATAGGCCTAAGGCAAAGCTAAAAGACCAATCATGTGCACAATTCTGTGACCAAAACGGTAGAACAACAGACAAATAGTTGACCTAAGACAATCTGGACGTATAAGAAAACGTTATTTAACAGCATTAGAAATAAATACACATTTGAAAATACAGAGGATCGAAAATATGACGACGCGCATATTAATTATACTCACAGAATTGTAAGTTGGGCAGTTGCAAAGTTCTGTAAGTTTAGTCCATTTATTGGTTAATGTATTTTGTCGCTATAGTCTTAATTTAGACCAGCGCCTCCACAACTGTGTCCGCGGAACCCTATAGGGTTCCGTGAGGTGAGGACATGAGTTCCGCGGAAAACTTTCAGTGTGAACAAATGGAGGCATTTTGTTTAACACCTGTGTATAACTTTGGGCCCTTATGAAAGAGAATTCACGTGTCATTGTCATCGAGTTTTTATTAATCTAACGTAGGCCTAAATCTATAGTCATCCGCATTCCTAAGCATTTGTACCTACGACAGATAAATGTTTAGTGTTAGACGGGAATTCTGCCAAAAATGTAAATAAAAAGGGTGCCATAGCCAAATAAGATTGGGAAACGCTGGCTTAGAGTTTTAATAGACGATTATCTCCATAATTATATCAACACTCATCACAAAGAACTAGGTATTGCCGTTCCATGTAGTAAGTCGAGTTTGGTTTATATTTATAAGCAAATAAATTCATAATAGAGTATGGTCAGTCAGTCAATCAATCAATCAGTCAGACAGACTGACAGACAAACAGACAGACAGAGGAGATGTTAAGTCTAACTTACATATTGATAGCCTTCTTGTATTCGCCCATCTTCGCGTATGATCGCCCCATATTGTCCAGGGCGCGAGATTTGGCCTCGACTATACCGCTGAAGAAATCACGGGAATCATCATCAACATCGTCATCATCATAATTGTCACCTGAGCCATCAATCCATCCGATGACTGCTTCATTTTGAATGTTTACAGTTGCTGACATCGATCGATCGACTGTGTTTGAACGACGATGACGACGACGACGACGACGATGATGATGATGATGATGATGACGACGACGACGACGATGACGATGACGATGATGATGATGATGATGATGATGATGATGATGACGACGACGACGATGACGATGATGTCCGGTTTTCCTTACAATTGGTCAGCAGTTGACTTTTCCATCTTGAAGTGGTCGAGAGCCTTTTGTGGATTACCAAGCTCCAGATAAGCATTTCCAATATAGTCGTGCAACGCTGCGATCACTTCCTCCCTTCAGAGCCAAACATCACTAGTTCAAAACTTCAGATGACAATCACTATTAATTTAGTTCGAAAGACAGACAGATTCACCGAACAACACTATATGTAATACTAACTACAGGCTGCATATTTCTACAATGAACCCGTCATGATTACGGCAGTCTTGAACTCGGACGCATAAAGATCGTTGCGGGAAATTCCAACTGAAGAAATGTTTTCTCTAGCTTCAGCAACAACTGTTCCCCAGTGTACACCTCTACCGTGCGACGCCTCCGGTTAGGCGAGCAATTTGCCGTTCGACTAGACCTTCGATGGGGGAGTCATCAAGGCGAGCAATCAAAGAGAGCATGGATCGCTCGCCTCAAAAGGGAAGTTCTTTAGATCTCATTTGCCGTCATTATCTACCCAGAGATTTTATAGGTTCTCAAAATGCGCCTTGTCAATGTCTTGGCGTTGATCAGGCATGAATGCAGCAATACTTTTCAGGCTTTAGGGTTGCTTATTTTTAATTCTATTCCATCGAAAAAGCCGAAATTAATTACATGAACGTTGATCGTAAGTACCATTGACATATGTACATTAGGAGTAGTCAGGAAAGGGAGTAGGTCTACCTTTTATGGATGACCCCCTGCGGAAATGCTTCGACGGTTGCGAAACAGTTCAATGCCTCATCCAGACTTTCCTTGTACAGGCCCTTCGACTGAGCTGTAATTTACAAACAGTTATCATAACTTATTTTAATCAACATGGTGGTCACTGTGGTTGTCATCTTTGGCGTTGTCATCATCGGGGTGATATTGATTTTAAACTGCTACGATTTAATTGTTCTCTGTTTGTTTCCCACTTTTAATTATAAGACGGCAAGGTAATTATCTATTTATGAATTAATTTAACAATAATTATCGGGCCTACATGTATAATCAACTGAGAGTGTATGGAGGATATATCAATCTATCCGTGCATATACATTATACAGGCCCAAAGAACTGACCTCTTAAGTAAATAAGTAAGTATATTCCTTATTTAACCAACCGGAAATTTCGCAGGGCTGCTAAAAACCAATATTTAAATAAAATCAAAAGTTGTCTTTTGTTCTTTTGTTTTATTTGGTTTTTTGGTCTTTAGTTTTCCTTTGGATCTTGTCACAACAGTTTTGTTTTAAAAAGCATCAAACACAGCATGAAAAAGAGCTCAAACTTGTTTATATAATTAATTTAGCTTGATTTCCGACTGAATAACACACAATTAGTAATGTAATAGTAATAATATTAATAGTAATAATAATAATAGTAATATTAGTAAATTTTAAAAAAATATATTTAAAAAAACCAAAAAAATTGCCATATTTTGTGTTTTGTTAAAAACAACAAAAAACAAATAACCAAAAACCAACGTGTTTGCAGCCCTGGTATATCCGCACGTAGGTGTACCATGTATTAAAGGGTACGGCATTCTAATTAAAAACGAATGTCTGCCTGTGAAATAATGCAGTCATGAGTAAGGAGTAGTGGATTTTGCGTCAGCATCATAGGCCATGACTAATTACCAGAGGCTAAACTACAATGTATCGCACAATATTTCTTAGAGTCGTCAACACAGGGCATTGTGTGGTACGGTGGCTGATCGGTTAGAGCGGTCTCCCCGTAACGTTCAGTGTGCGCTGAGCGAGTGGGTTCGACCCTTGTCCGAGGCGTCAGTCACTGTGCAGGGACCTTGAACAAGTCCTTCGCGCGCAATTGCTCTGCAGTACAACTGCAATCGGCGTGTGCACTTCTGAGCAAAAGATGCTGGAAGAAGGGCAATATCAAATCTCCAATTTCAAATTTCAAGAATCGTTTGAAAAATAATGCAAAAGAAAACCAGCTGCGCCTTTCAACGGGCTTAAGAGGGGAGCGTGTTGGTGAGTTGCCTTTATTTCTAACGCCTCCTCATTAGCATTTAGCTGTCGGAGAGATAGCCATCTATCCCTCTTGAAGCCTGGAATGAGTTCAGATGACATCCGAAATACCGGTCGTGCGTAGCCTTACATTCCTTACTAAGACTTTTGAGAAGTAGCTGTGCGAATTGAAGCAGGAGATGCCGTGACGCTTAGTAACGTGTAACCTAATATCAGAGCTAGAAAGTGGCATCAGATAAGGCCATTCCACTGATTCAGTTTCTTCTTCGGACGCATCTGTTCTCCCTATACATCTGCAATTCTCTTATGTTCCTGTGGTTTCCCCAAACCCTTGATATGAGAGTCCACATGGTTCGACCTATACACTTGAGCGCCAACCCTCGCTAGGTCGAGGATACGATCACAATGAAGATTCTCCAGATGGTATGAGCTCAAATAGTTACTGTGAACCTACAATTATACACTTGGAAGGTTTGCGTTCCGGTAGCTTTTTTCCGTCTGAGTCAGCGGCCCGTTGGGCCTTCTTAATCCCGCACTCCAGTACAATGATGTTGGCAGATAGCGGTGTTTCAGTGTATTGGATTGTCCGTCAGGAACAATGTTGCTAATATGCATACCTTTCCGAAATATATACAGCTAAAGAAATATCGTCACTTCTTATAAAGTCACTAGTTTTAGAACTGATATTCTTACATGGACTGATAGAGCCATATTTAGACGTCTGTGAGGTTCTGAAAAAGTCGTGTATAGGTTATATATATATGTATATATATATATATGAACTGTAATAAAGATGTATAGATATAGCCAATATATACATAATGAATAAAATATAGTATACTCTGTGTCGGGGCCTACTTCTTCTATTAGGGTCAGGAAAAATTGTTTCATGTATATCGTGGTCCGAACGAGATCTGCTTTTGTCGATATCTGGGCCAAAACGTAAAGGTGACATACTTGCGTCTATCTGGGTCGTGGCGTCTGTGACCCATTGGTTGGCTCTGGCTCTTTCGGCTGCGATCGTTGGAAGTCTTTCCGCCTTTCTTTTGCGAGGAGCTGGGTTCTCCTGGCGCCAGAACTCCACCTTCTTGTCGAGGAACATGATCGCATCGTAAGCCTCGTCCGCTATCTCTTGTCCGATCTCCGTCTTCTTATCTACAGAAACGATGACCATAACAAGAAGCAGTCGGTCAGTCCACTTCTCAGATCTATATAACTGTTCAGAATGAAATAAGAGACCAAAGATGAAAGAATTAAAGAGAAGACCAGATTGTCCGAGGTCTTCAGCTTCTGAACCACGTTGTGTATTGACGCCACAGAAGACAATCCGTCTCTATACTCCGATTGGAAGGCGGTTATAAGCAGGAACAGTCTGCTACTTCATTTTAATCGAGGTCACTTATGTAGTGCCAGCTACAGTGGTCAAAGCGTAGACTGAGTCTCATATACTCTTTTGTGCAAAACAGCGAGCGGATCGTGGCTAGCACGTTCCGTAGGCATACACGGCTACTTTAAATGATCCTGACCCTTTCAGCTAACTCCAATTTGTGTGTGACCCATGCATGTCTACAAGAATCTGGACGACTGAGAGTTACGTTAAGTATTGGATATTTGGATTGACCTGCTTCGTTAAGGATCGTCTCTAGGTAGATCCTGTCTCCAAACAGTTCGGCCAAGAGCTCCCTGATTCGTCGGTCGTTCGAGATCTTCTTGATCGGCGCCTTCACCAGTTCGATCACTTCAACCTTCTTCCGGAAGCTGATCTGTATTTCCGGTTCTCCTAACATCTTACGCAGCTCCGCCAACTTCGCCTGTCGATCGGCCTGAAACAAACGCAGAATTATTCGTCTCATCTATAAATCGTAATAATCGGTCGTCTGATTTACCCTTAAGACTTTTCTTTTCTCTAGAGGTTCTTTGCACTGGGAGCGCCACTGCCTATAGGTTGTACCGTGAGAGGCACTTTATAAATCTGTAAATAGAATAGAATAGAATCATTAGAAGTTTAAAGCTGAATTAAGTCTCTGATCGTCCCATGTTCAACACAGTTTTGTTCCTCACCACATGCACTCCTCAGAACCATTGTCTTTTCTGCGATTGTCTATTCACTTGTTCAATATGAGGAGTCATCCAATATAACGAATTAAAAGGCTAAAATTTCTAATTTTATCAATCGTCCGGATGATTTGACCTGCAATGGGGACCTGATCCTACTATCATCCTAGTCAGCTTCCCTTGACCCTTTAACGTCGAGAGTATACTACAATGTATGGGAAACAATTTGGAGCTCGTCGTTAATGAATTAAACAACACGGTTGTGCATTTATTAAATGCCGACATGAACCAGAAATCCTGTACAAATGCACCTTTATGAGTTTCTAGGTCGCATGCACCTTAATTTGAATTAAACCTAAATTGACCTTTTGAAACTTTACTAACTTCTACAGGATCTTAGTTGAAGTTCATCATGAAAGGAAAGCAGCTGGTATTTGGGTAAGATTTGCCTAAGAAGAAGAAGAAGAAGAAGAAGAAGAAGAAGAAGAAGAAGAAGAAGAAGGAGAAATAGAAGAGGAATAAGATAAAGAAGAAGAAAAAGAAAAAGAAGAGGAAGAAGAAGAAGACTGAGAAGAAGAAGAAGAAGATGAAGAAGAAGAAGCCAGTTTGAGGCATCGGCATCACTCAGCCGATTCCAACCAACCTCTATTTCCTTTTGGAAGAAGGATAGGTCACCTTCCTTTGTCAGTTCAATGGTCGAATCTGCGAACACCAAAACGAAATTATTGGTAACAGTTAGAAGGCAGGTAAATTAATTTTCAGACAGAGATAAAGTAAGATTGACACTTCCTGAGGCAAGGCGGAATAGTGACGCTAGGATTGGAGGCGAAGCAGTCTCATTAGAAAATAATTAGCGTAACTATGAGCCTGAAATTAAAAGAGACAACACTTTGAATGTCTGATAGAATTGTTTTGACCGATGCCTGTGAATAAACTGGCTTTCGCGACTATGCTTTCGGGGACGTTATAGAAATCTTAAGGTCAAGATAACGATTACAAAAGAGTAGGGACTATGTGCGGGGATGACACTTCAATTTAAAACACCAGTGCATGATATATGCCTATAATGAGGTGACCAGAGAAGAGGAACCTAACGTAACTTCTATCATTCGTGAATTCTTTTTAACGTCTCATGATAAGTGACATCCATAAATAATATGAATTGACCATTTTTGCTGACACAACAGACATGCGTACACTGTCCATTCGTGTGGCCCCCAGCAGGCATGCTCATGTGTCTGTGTGTGTGTGCGTGTGTGAGTGGGTGACTGGGTGTGTGTGTTTGAGTGTGCTTAAGTGCGTAAGCGTGTCTTAAATAGCAACTAAGAAGATTCGTGGACGAGTTGACCCCATCGCTTCATAGATATATCTATGCAGATGATCGTCATTTCGACCTCCAACTGCTTTCTCGATGGCTTCGACAGCCTTCTGGATTCCCAGACGAAACGGATGTGACTCAGGCATCAGCTTCTGTCCTCGGTGAAAGTAGACGAGAGACATCTCAAATTTCCCTTCGCTATACAACGTCTCTGCCTTTTGAAGAATCGACTGAAGCACAATTAAAACAACATCAGATACGGTGTCTTGATCATCATCACCTCTGCCTCGGCGTCTTACAGTTATCAGCGTCAGTCCTGAGATATTTATTCTCACTGTCAAACATATTATGTTGAGATGTGTGACGAGACCTCATGTTCTAAGTCATATTATTGAGTCAAGTCAGACAATTCCCTAAGACGTCTAAACTATTCTGGGCAGATATCATCAATCGTGACCGAAGGCAAAACAAAATAAGACTTGGGTTAAACAGGGAAAATAATCTTTACGTTTAATAAATGACAGACAGGAGCGGAATTAAATTATTTACACCAATCGCCACAAAAATTAATGACTGATGTCACAAACTGATTATGATGATTCATGCTTATGGTGAAAACTTGTCATGAGGTTTCCTGGACCAAGCTAATAACGAACTTAAGATTCGAACTACTATGACATGAAGGATGGATATCGTTTAACAAAACATGTTATTATTCCACTTTGATAACTACGAGATTGGATTATTTAAATTGCGTTATGGAAAACCATTACATATTACTATCCGAGAGAGTCATTGGGTAATTAATTCATTCGATGAAACGCCATCCCAATAAATATAGTCATATAAATATACTGGTTTATAATAAGACGAACCCAGACGTCGATTTCCTCTGTCTTGAGAACAGTGTTGACGTCATGCAGGGCTTTTTCTGTCTCTCCCAGACGAATGTAACATCTGGATCGATTGACGAGGGCAGGAGGGTCATCCTCCTTCAGTTCCAGCGCCTGAAAGACCATACAAAGAGTTCTCATGCTTGACTCAGGCAACATCTAGCGGCTTTCTAGTCCAGTCACAACGTCACATAGGCCAACACTTCATATACACAGACTATTTTAATGGCTTAGGTGTTAAGTTTAAAATGTTTAATGGCAGTTTAAGGTTCAAAGTCGTGGGTCTGGCATCTGCACAAAAAGCAATAACTTTCTGGACAAAATATATTTCAGTGGCATCGATACCATTGAGGCGCGTGCCTTCCTGGGTTTTTATTAGTTATTTTATTGAGTGTTTCCCATGAATGAATATTCTAAGCCACCCGGCATTGACAGCGTTATCGCAGAGACTGCCAACAGCTTGCTATAATCATTCTGCTGGGGCTGTAGTTTCCCGCGTGATATTCGATGCATAAGCTTGCATTAGTCTACTGTATGCATGATCTAGCCAGTGACTTCCTGCTTTAAATAATACCACTTTTGCAAGATTATGACGACATAACTACCAACGAATGATTATTGTTGCATTGCTATTTACAAAATCTCGGGTTAAGAGATGAGAAACAGTGGTAGCTCTCCTACCCCATCATATCCAATCTGCCTCCTATGGCCTCTAACCCTGGCGAACGCCACCGGCAACAATAATAGATTTACTCTCCGATCTCGATGACATCAGGTTTTCTTACGAAAGGCTTTTCATTATAATTATTTTGCCATCACTCTCGCCTTTTATAATCTGACTTGTGTGCACTTGGTTGATGATAAGCTTTACTTTAATTATAATATTGCTCATCAGAATCACAATTAAAATCCCGTTTCACTCTGTGCTATGCTTTATACCGCTTAAGTTCTTAAACTTTCCAATTATGCGCGAACCGAACATCATTTAGAGATTTGGAGCCCCGATAGATCAATAAATTAAGGGCAACCAGAGGAAGAGAAATTTGGGGCCCCTAGAAAGAGCATTCACGGAATTTCACGGACCTCTTCGACGGATTTTGGTGGGTTCAATTGTTCAACAGCTAAAACCTTATGCACGGCACTATTCAGCTGATTGAAATTTTTTAAACTGGCTGTTGCTAAGTGTCAGTCCTATTAAATATTTAAACGGCATAAATCATAAACTTTTTAAAACTGATTATAATATTTTTCATATGCTGATATTCGCATAAACCTTTGAGACTCTAGGTACAATTATTAGCAGTGAAAAGCGTTTTATCACACGGCTAACTTCACGGAATAAACCAGCCATCATTTTCAGCCACCACAAGGACATTCTAGTTTGAGACGTCGTATGTTTTTTTTATTATAATCCGAATAATTGTTTAATGTCTGAGGGATCACGAGTACCTCAGACTCAAAAACGGGTCTAATACTAATTATAACGATATTTTCCATCTATTCGTGACCAGTTCTAGCTATCCCTATTACTAAATTTTTATTCTTCTACTAATTTTCAACACTTGACGAATCACATGAATTTGAGAGAGAGACAGACAGACAGACAGACAGAGACAGACAGAGAGACACACAGACACACAGACAGACAGACAGACACACACACAGACAGATGACAGAAAGAGATAGCGAGAAACAGACAGACAGAGACAGAGAACAATTAATATTCTCGACAGAAATATATTCTATATTCACATATATTCTATGTGTCAGAGCTTAATGAATTGCTTCCGTTCCATGCACGGTATCTCGTCTCCAGCAATTGCATTTGAAACGTCGAGGGATAAGAAATACATCTCAGGAAAGATAATAGCAATGCGCATCGGTTTCTCGCTTTTTGAAGGCATTTTTTTGCCCCGGGGTTTCCGTGCTGAGAGGAGCCTCTGAATAGTTATTCTGTGAGAGGCGCTATATAAATCTAAATATGCGATACGATGCGATTACACTTTTCATTGTCATCATCACCTATTGTCACTAAATTCAAAGGAGAATCCTTTGGAGATGCGAGTGCATACATAATGGCTCACCCTCCATATGGAGAAGAGAGTGCATAATGGCTCACCCTCGTGTAGCTGTTAATCGCCTTCTGCCAGAGTCCCCTCGTCTGGTAGAGGTCACCCTCGGCCTTGAACATGATGAAATTACCCTTTGGACCACGCTTTCCGTCTTCGTCATCTTCTGCGTCCGTAACATTTGCTACTGCGCTTGTCACTGCTGTCGCTGCAGCTGACTTCGACATTGTCTCCTCTCAAAATAACACAACAGATCTGAGAAACCTTTTTATATGCAATTACGGGAGAAAGTGACTCTTCCGTGATACTAAAATCTCTAAAAGGTCTCCGTCATTGTATTTATCAATCTATTGCTTGTTGCCTTGGAATTAATCTGCATATCTATTTTTCATGTACTCGCCTTTATGCGCTACTGAAAGCGTGATATAGTGACGTCACACAATAGTTGATGTCAGGGCAACCACAAAAACAACTATTATCATAAGCTTTACGGAAAAGTCAGGCATTAACAAAATTATACCAGAATTATAATAATAATAATAATTTTTATTAATAATAATAATTGTAATAGTAATAATAATAATAATAATATAGGCATTATGTGTATGTACGCAAGTATGCATTTTTATTATTATTATTATTATTATTATTATTATCAGTGTGTTTTAACCCGATGTAGTAGTTCTGATCCCTCAGATGATAAAAAATAGTTTGGATACAGAAAAAAATGGATGATCTGGGTGATAATTATTATTTTTTGTCGCCCTGAGATAAGCTTATTGATGTTCTTTCAGGAACTTAAACGTTAATTATCTAGCTCATCTGAAAAGGCTACACGTGATATGGGGCTACACAACGGCTACCCCTTCTTAGACTCGGTCGTCGGGTCAACAAAGGAACCAGCAAAAGCGACGGCATTAAAGCGTTGGATTGTAACTGAGAGTCTCTGGAATAAGAATTAAGATTGAAACCGCAGGTAGCTGGCACGCTGAGGTTTGTCAAAAAATAGTGGGCATAAACCTCAGCAGCAGGTGACCAGCCATCTGATTCGGCTTGTATCCGTCGCCTTTCGGGTTGGAAACTCAATGTCTATTTCGGGCATGCACCTCAGATTGGAAGAAACTTTTGTACTGCCCACCTATTAAACCACCCCGAATTTTTCCTCTCCTCGTACGATTATGATAGTTTAATTCAGAGACACGTGATAGTAGAATTGTTAAAGGTAGGCCTACTGCTTAAATAAGATAGACAGATAGACCTAAAGTCAACACTTTTACAGAAAGCAATTGTTTACCAAGAAGCTGCTGACTTGAAACAATACGCGGATACTTCTTTTAATATCATCGCTTGAAATAATCTGCAAGACACGAATAAAACTCTGCAAGAAGAAAATATAATCAATGGTAGAAACTCCTATAAATTGAACTTAAATATACTCTTAAATGCCGTGCATGGCCATTGTAGTCATAAGATGCCGCTAAAAATGTGGAATGATAATAATAGAATAAAGGCTGAGATATTGAGCTTAAATCTTAACGGAAATTAATAATTGTACTTCTAATTTATTTTTCCGGTAACGAAAACTGTCAATGGTCAGAACGAGATTTTATAATACCCTTTGTATGAAGGCGAGAAAAAGGAATATCTGGTGAAGTTGACCATGATTCACTTAAGGAACTTGGTTAGTTAAGTTTAAGAGTGCAAATGGAAAGACAGTTAAACAGAGACAGACAAACATACAGACAGACAGAGTCATATATATAGAGAGAGAAGGAATAAACTAGAAAAATTAGGAAAGGGAGTGCTAGCTCGAGCATAGTCACCAGTGGTTAGATTTCTCATCCAGAGGTCTCGGATCTCAACATATTTAAAAATTCAAACTTAAGTGTAAGTCAGTCTAAGTGACGAATCTGTTACAGATCATGATCGCTATTTGCCATTCGGATAAGCATAAAATGTGTGAAACAATGTGCGTATACTGATTGAGTGTTGAAAGAGGTCATGCATTTAGGAGATCTTGGGTGGTGGATCTCAAATCCGAGGTTCCTGATCTCAGATCCGGCGAGATCCGGCTGAATGTAACAACTGACTGTAAGTCGCAAGAAGACCGGTATATTAAATGTGAGTTATTTGATGCAATTAATAATCTCTAGTAGTAGTAGGTTTACATACACTGTCATACATGTTGAAGTGAACCATTTCGGCTTAGTCAATTCAACGCTCACATCAACCGTGCACGATGCAGTCTTTTTCTATGAGCTACTAAACAAAAACATAGATATAATGACTAAATTATCAGAAAACATGTTCCACAACGGCAACGAGAAATAGTCGTGCAGGTAATTGACAAGGTTTGTGGGCTTCCGTAGCTACTAATAGAGGGCTCTGGTAGCTGAGATGTGAGGGTTCGTTCTCTCGATGAGGCGGTCTCTAGCGAGAGCTACAGACTGTGCGGCGATGATATATAATTATTTCAAAACCGTGTATGAAAACGGGCGACTGAAGTTCTGTACGTCAGAAGATGGACATCGATCGATATCAGAAACCTTGTATGACCCTGACCTCAATCCGGCATCTCCACCCATGCTACTCGTAACCTTCACCTCTAAACTTCTAATGCGTCACTCAAATATTGCAAGTTTATTCGACCTACCATCCGCTGACCAAGGCCAGTTAGGCCTAGGCCTATATCTAATGCGTGTAATTGACCATCTGCTCAACAATAACCATCGCATCGGTAGTCTTCGAAGGTCTTCCAACTTACTTAACTAAGGTTCTTGAACCACGTTATGTTTGAAAGCTGGTCTATCAACAAGATTTGAGCTCAACGTGGCAACCTTCATTTCATAATTATTATTTTCTACCAGTGTTGTATGCAAGACATGAAACTTCAAGACCAAGACGAGACCGAGACAGTAAGGTGCCGAGACCGAGACCGAGACAGTGAGGTACCAAGACCGAGACTGACACCGAGACACTAGGTTCAAGACAGTACGAGACAGTAAAAGACAAGTGATCCTATATAAAATGCTGAAAAATGCTAATGTATCAGTTTTCGGGAATAATGTTTATTTGTAATTTCAATTTGAAACTTATAATGTATATATATAGCACAAATTCCTGAGGACAGTTTTTATATTGCCGCGCAAGATTTTAAGACAGTTCATGCGAAACTTATTGAGACCGCTTGTTCGAGACAGAACAAGACATTCACTTCAAGACGGTTTCTAAAAATTCGATACACTACCTCGAGACCGAGACCGAGACCGAGACCGAGACAGCAGGCTTCTTAGACCGAGACACTAAAAAACTGTCTCGAGACGTCTCGAGACCGAGACACTGTCTCGAGACCATACAACTCTGTTTTCTACTCAAAGTTACTATTAATATACATGTTTCATAATAAAGCGACGTGTGCAGTGAATATTTATTCTCTACATCTAAAATATACAAATAATGGACTTGTTTCACAATTAAAGTGATGCATGCAATGGGTATTTGTTCTCTAAATTTGAAATGCAGGGCAACTAGGCCCTACTAGTAATAAACCTATTTTACAATTAAAAGTGACGCAGCAATAGGGCCTACAGAATGATGGACTTGTTTCATAATCGAAGTGACGCGTGCAATTGGTATTTTTTCTCTATGTCTCAACCATACAACTAATCGACTTATTTCACAATTGAGGTGAAGTATGCAATTGGCATTTGTTATCTAAACGTAAAATTATTAAACTAATATGGCGTGTTTCATAATTGAAGTGACGTAACAACAATTTAACTCGATTCTCTAAATTCAAGATATACAAATAAGCCTATTGGACTTGTTTCATAATTGAAATGACGTAACAAAGGTCTTTCTTCTTACTATTAAAAATATAATAACAATAGGCGTGTTTCATAATTGATGTGACGTAACAATAGACCTCGATTCTCACAATATAAAATATGCAAATAGGCCTAATGAGCATGATTCATAATTGAAATTACGTAACAAAGGTCTTTCTTCTTAATATCAAGACTATAATAACAATAGGCGTGTTTCATAATTGAAGTGACGTAAAAATGGACCTCGATTCTCTCAATATAAAATATGCTAATGAACTTGTTTCATAATTGAAATGACGTAAAAAAGGTCTTTCTTCTTAATATTACATTTCTACTACCAACACCATTACATCCACTTCCACTACTACTACTTCCGCTACCACCACCTCCACGACCCCACTACAGTAGTGCTACTACTTTTACTTCTTCTACTGATTCATACGTCACAGCTCTCTCTGCTTCTTAAACTGTTTGAAACGTCACTGATCTTTTCTTCTTCTACCATTTGCTACGTCACAGCTCTCTTTTGTTTGTTTTACTGCTTGATGCGTCACTGCTATTCTCTGTTTCTTCTACTGTTTGAAACGTCACTGATCTTTGCTCCTTCTACTACTTGATACGTCACTGAACTCTTTGTTTCATCTTCTGTTTGATACGTCACTGCTCGCTCGCTGCTTTTCTATTATTTGCTACGTCACAGCTCTCTTTTGTTTCTTCTACTGCTTAATACGTCACTGCTCTCTGTATCTTCTACTGTTTGAAACTTCACTGATCTCTGCTTCTTCTACTATTTGCTACGTCACAGCTCTCTTTTGTTTATTCTTTTGCTTAATACATCACGGCTCTCTCTGTTTCTTAAACTGTTTGAAACGTCACTGATCTCTTCTTCTTCTACTATTTGCTACGTCACAGTTTTCTCTTTGTTTCTTCTTCTGCTTAATACGTCATTGCTCTCTCCTCTTTTAGTCCTCTTCTTTTACTGCTCGAAACTTCACTGCTCCCTCTCTCATCTTTCTACTGCTTGATACGACACTGACCTCTATGTTCCCTTTGCTGTTTGATACGTTACTGCTCTCTCCATCTCTGTTTCTTCTGCAGTTTGATACGTCACTGCTCACTCTGTGTGTCTTGTCCTGTTTGTCACGTCACTGTTTTCTCTCTGTTTATTCAACTGCTTATTACGTCACTGCTCTCTCTGCTTCTTCTACTGTTTGATACGTCACTGCTTTCTCTGTTTCTTCTTCTGCTTGAGACGTCCGAGATCCGAGACCTCTGCTATCTCTCAGTGTCGTCTTCGGTTGGATACGTCACCGCACCTCTGTCATTTCTTCTGCTTTATACGTCACTGCTCGCTCGCTGCTTCTTCTGTTATTTGCTACGTCACAGCTCTCTTTTGTTTGCCCTACTGCTTAATACGTCACTGCTGTCTCTGTATCTTCTGCTGTTTGATACGTCACAGCGCTCTCTGTTTCATCTACTGTTTGACACGTCACTGCTCTCTCTCTCTCACACACTGTTTATTTTACTGCTTGATTCGTCACTGCACCTCTGTCATTTCTTCTGTTTGAAACGTCACTGCTCGCTATCTGCTTCTTCTACTATTTGCTACGTCACTGCTCTCTGAGTATCTTCTGCTGTTTTGTACGTCACTGCTATCTCTGTTTCTTTTACTGTTTGAAACTTCACTGATCTCTGCTTCTTCTACTGCTTAATACGTCACTGCTTTCTCTATTTCTTCTTCTGCTTGATACGTCAATGAACTTTTTGTTTCATCTACTGTTTGATACGTCACCGCTCTCTCTCAGCGTCGTCTTCGGTTTGATGCGTCACTGCACCTCTGTCATTTCTACTGCCTAATACGTCATTGCTCTCTTTGCTTCTTCTACTGCTTGCTACGTCACAGCTCTCTCTTTGTTTTTTCTACTGCTTAATAAGTCGCTGCACTCTCTGTTTCTTCTACTGTTTCACTGCTCTCTCTCTCTCTCTCTCTCTCTTTCTCTCTTTCTCTCTCTCTCTCTCTCTCTCTCTCTCTCTCTCTCTCTTTCTCTCTTTCTCTCTCTCTCTTTCTCTCTCTCTCTTTCTCTCTCTCTCTCTCTCTCTTTCTCTCTCTCTCTTTCTCTCTCTCTCTTTCTCTCTTTCTCTCTCTCTCTCTCTCTCTCTCTCTCTTTCTCTCTCTCTCTCTCTCTCTCTCTCTCTCTTTCTCTCTTTCTCTCTCTCTCTCTCTCTTTCTCTCTTTCTCTCTCTCTCTTTCTCTCTCTCTCTTTCTCTCTCTCTCTTTCTCTCTCTCTCTTTCTCTCTCTCTCTTTCTCTCTCTCTCTCTCTCTCTCTCTCTCTCTCTTATCTCTTTCTCTCTCTCTCTTTCTCTCTTTCTCTTTCTCTCTTTCTCTCTCTCTCTTTCTCTCTCTCTCTTTCTCTCTCTCTCTTCTCTCTTCTCTCTCTCTCTCTTTCTCTCTCTCTCTTTCTCTCTCTGTTTCTTCTGCTATGTGATACTTCACTGGTCTCTGCATTTCTTCTACTTCTTAATACGTCACTGCTCTCTCTGCTACTACTACTACTGCACGTCCACCACATACTACTACTACTACTAATACTACTACAACAAATAATTGTAATAGCAATTGAAACGACGTATCACAGGACCTTTATTCTCTAGCTTTGGGCTTAATAACAATGGACGTGTTTTATAATTGCAGTGACGTAACAATGGACTATTAGTGTCTACATTCCTGAATTTAGAATAATTAGTGATGGATACGACATGATCATAAAAGAAACGTAACAATAGTTCTTCATTTCCCGAATTTCTTCATTATTATTTGCAATAGACGTTTCATAATTGAATTGACGAAATAATGGACTTTGTCACTGTGATTGGCCATTGCAATTCCTCTAAACATGAGATATGACACCATGACTGTTCCCCCTCTTCTCATTAGAATGGAAGAGAAACAATAGCAACTCTAAGAGCTTTGCGAAGAAAAATTGCAAATGTTACCGTTTTAGAATTAATTAAGCTGAACTGAAAAGTAGAAAGAATGGATGGCATGATCTTATGTTGAATGTTGGCTTCTAGATCCTTCGTTAATCAATAAGGGTGGAGATATCGCTTGAATTCAAAATGGCAACGACTTCTAGTCTTTCCTCTCTCTTAATTGTAGCGTTTATCACGTAACCAGTTTCAATTTTGGAAGTGGTAATTCCACTGTTTAAACTGGACATGATTTAATCTGGACATTATGTAATCTGGACACTATTTAATCTGGACATTATTTAATCTGGACATTATTTAATCTGGACATTATTTAATCTGGACATTATTTAATCTGGACATTATTTAATCTGGACATTATTTAATCTGGACATTATTTAGTCTGGACATTATTTAAGTTGGACATTATCTAAGGAGACGGTCGTGTGCCAACCACAAGCCAGTCCACTCAGTCGATGCAGTCGTGATATCTGACCTTTGACTAGCGCAACGAATGTCACCTGCGCAGGTGACTAGGTTTGAACAAAACAAGCGAGCCTAATAGAGCTGTCTATTCAACCGAAAAGAGTACACACCCGTCAATGATGTTGGCTTCCTTGGAATAGGCAGCTTCAGCTGTTGAGGTGGATGAATGTAAAATTTCATATGTCCATATGCCAATAGATAGCCTACGGATAGGCCTAAGCGAGTCTTCGTTTTTTAATAAAAATTATCATGTCACTCTTTCATTCAGTCGTCAATAGACAAAGAGGTTACCTGGGAAATACGTAACAGGGTCACTATTAATTAATCAAATAACCAATTTATGATTCAGTTCATGTTAAAATTAGAAGGTCTTGTACATGTAATTAATACAGAGGCCTACTTGCAATGGGATGGGTGGTAGTCTAGTTTGTTAACAAAACCAATTATTAATTAGTAAAACATTGAGCTGCTTTCTCAAAAGTATTTGCAGCTAGCAATTGAATTATACAATTGTGCTGGTTCTATTGGTGCCGGTGGTAGTACCGGTGCTATCGACACTGAAAGCACTGGTGCTGGTCCAGTGTTACTTGTGCTGCTTATAGTGCTGCTGCTGGCTTGCTGCTGAGGTTGGTACTACTGCTACTGAAAGTGCTGCTTCTGGGTTAATGCTGCTGGAGCTAATGCTGCTGGAGCTAGTGCTGCTGGAGCTAGTGCTGCTGGAGTTAGTGCTGGTGGTGCTGAGGCTGTTGCTGCTGCGTTAGCTGTACCCTTGAGAGGGATCTATAGCTGCCTAGTCGCCGTTAACGATCTTGATGCCACCCAGCGAGCATTTCGTCGATAAGAGGCATCAGCCTCTCTCGGCTCTTCAGCAATTAACGATTGAGTCCATTACGACGACAACAACGACGACAACGACGGCGAATACACCTGTTCGATTGCACCGCCAGCACCTACACTAATGGAACTCTGTCTGTCTGTCTGTCTGTTTGTGTCTGCCTTTGTTGGCTTCTGTTTCCTAGCCTGAGTCTACATGAGAGTCTGGCTCTCATCGTCTCTCCCTGTGTCGCTGCTGTTGTTTTCTGTCAGTGTCGTATACATATGTTTGTGTGGATACGTTTCTATATCTGTCATCTTCATCGTCATTCATGGTTTGTACCTGTTTGTCCTGTTTAGCCTCTCTCTCTCTCTCTCTCTCTCTCTCTCTCTCTCTCTTTCTCTCTCTTGCTCTCTCTCTCTCTGCTTATCGTTTTTGTCTGTCTGTCTCTCTCTTTTATGCCTATTCTTCTGTTTCTCTGTGTCTCTGTTTTTTTTGCTTCTCCGTCTTAGTGATCCCTGTCTCTTTTTCTGTTTCTATTTATCTGTCTCTGTTCAGCTGTCTCTCTCTGTCTTTGTCTCAATTTCACTTTGTCTCACTTTGTCTGTGACTCTGTTTCTCTGTCTCTCTTTGTCTCTCATTTTCTCTGCTCCTCTTTCTCTGTCTCTTTTTTTTCTGTTTCTCTGTATCTGCATCTATATCTGTCTCTCTATGCATCTCTCTGTGTCTCTTTCTATCTCTGTCTCTGTCTCTGTTTCTTCCTATTTAAAGACAGCCTTTTTGAAAAGGTGCGATCAAGTACATTATTTTGTTAAAATCAAGGTGGCAAGCACAAGTGACTCAGAGCTACGTACACACGGTCGGCGTCAATAGGAGGAAATTGAGTCTAGAACGATAAGCGCAAGATGCGTGATGTCTAATAATCAGCTTAGAACAGGTTTCTCGCCTAATCAGGCTATAGATTGCATCGGCTAAACTATAGGCTACTGCCGCTGGTGCGTAATCAGCTCATAGGCAGTGATGAGCCTAATTGCAGAAGGCCTCTGCTGCACATGTTGGCAGCTGCTATGGGGATCAGCTGTAGAAGACGGAGACCTGTCAACATCTGCACCTGAACTACACTCGACGCAATCGATCGTATAACTGTCGCACCTGTCATCTGTCTCAACCAACTGTACGCATACAAGAAGAACCAGATGCCTGACAGAGAGACAGACAGAGGCAGAGAGAGAGAGAGTGAGAGAGAGAGAAAGAGAGAAAGAGAGTGATATATATATATTCTGGACAGAAATAAAAAAAATTATTTCCGTTCTGTCCAGAATATTTTGAAGAAATTAGATGCGTAAGCAACCTAGAAGAAGTAAGAAATTGGAAATCTGAGACGGACATGGCGGTGTCGACGTCTGCACAAGTAGACATGTGTGGAACGGGAAAGAGCATGCGTAGAAACAGAGGCCATAGACTAATCCTTCATTCACTAAGTCTGATACAAATAGGCGAGCGCTTTGCATGGCTGCCTACAGTTAAATATGATTGTTGTAATATTACTTACCATCTTCCGTTAATACTTTGCCTGTGCCCATCAATTAGAAATTAAACGAAGGTGTTTAAATAACAGAGCAAAGGAGATGGACCTAGAGAAATGAAAATGAAGACAACGATATGGAATGCTTATAGAATGGGAGTAATGAAAGTGGATTTGGTGGCAGTGGGCATAAGGTAGGAAGAAATAGACAGAAGGAAAAGAACAGAAACGATGAACAAATGGTGGAATTTTAGAAACGATTAAACACGGAGAAAATTCTTTGATGAAACCAATCTGTTGGAGATTGCAATTGTCGTATAGTTGGAGGTTGGTTTGTCTGCGTTGAGTTCCGTTAATGACTTAGCTGTAGAATTTGTTAAATACTCGTTTAATTATGTCAGCGACTACAAAGAAGCGGATGAAGACAATGCTTTGGATGGCCTTTCTCAAAGTGAAAGTTGGCAAATTCTGTCCATAGCCAATGCCAGTGACGTTGATTGTCTCGAAGATTCATTCTTCTTCTTCTTATTCTTTCTTCTCTTCTTTCTTTGCTTCTCCTCCTCCTCCCTCTCTTCATGTTCTTGTTAATCCGGTTCTTGCTCCTCTGCTTCTTCTTCTCCTTCTCTCCCCCTTCTCCTCCTAATCCTCCGCCTCCTTCTCTTGTCTTCTTGTTCCTCTTATTCTTCCTTTTCTTATTCCTTCTCTCCTTATATTTTTTCTATTTCTTCGCCTCTAGCAATCTTTTGCACAGTTTGAATGCTATCCACTCAGTATACACAACTCAATGTTCACTCTACACAATAATTACAAGGGTTGTATTCGCCATGTATTATACATCTAGCCCGATGTTGAACAGCCGTGCTTTACATCGGTTCATTGAAGACACGATCTTATTAGGTATACGACGTAGACGGGAAACGACGCTGCAGAATATTAAGCGCAACTATCAAACGGTGTTGAGATCATTGACGATGATTATCACCAGGTGGCGAGACCTGGGCAAGCAGCGCGACAGGTGCACGCCAAGTGGTTGGCATGACAACCTGGCACCGTCGATAACAACGACGCAGTCTAAGACAGAGCGTCGATTGACACAATCAACCCGGCCGTCTGCGTCACTTCTATATATTCTCAATCTGGTGGAGATATTCCAGAAACTATGAACCATTACAGACTATGCTAGACAGACCCTGGTGAGCAGCAGACATGGTCATGGCGTGTGTCTTCATCTAGTAACAAATCGACGAATGACGTAAAGACATAATGACGTAATGCCAAATGATACGTGTGCAAGTAAATGACAGAGCGAGAGAAACACCAGAAGGACGAAAGGAGGATCGGACAGAGACAGTTCCAGACAGAGATTGAAATGAAGACGAACGAATAGACAACAAATGCAGAGGCACACGACAATGACAGTCAATCAGTAAGTAAAGCAGAGACAGACAAACAAACAAACAAACAGACAGACAGACAGACAGACAAAGACACCATCAGCGCAGAACTGGCTGAGAGTCACTTTGTGCAGCTGGCCTAAGTTCTTTATTTCATTATCCGTATATACATGTGTCCGATTGGTCGGATGTCCTGTAGCGCGGAGTGAAGCCTTGATCACTCCAGCGATTATTGTGCATGGACCTTGAGCATGTTCTTCGCCAAAAAACGTCCGACACCATCGATGTTCCATCGTATTCTCCTCCTCCCGATGGTAGTGTCGATAACATCGGGCGTTTGCTGTCGTTGGTCCATGTACCTGGAATGACCTTCTTCAATCATTGAGGGCTAAGCTAATGACTGGCTTCTCTCCGTCTGTTTCTTGCTCTTTCATACGGCTCATTGAATTGTATATAATTACTGCTGGTGTCTGTAAAATGTAAACGTATGTCTCTGAAATGTATCAACGTCAAGAAGTCAATTCATAGAGCCGAGCTTAATGCCGGCGCTATATAAATCAAATCCGCAATAACCAGGTTGTTTGGTAGTTTACGGAGTCTTCAGTCTTGCTGAAGAATAGAGAGGGAGGTTGATATTGAGAGAGGGGGAGGTGAGTGAACTGACGGAGGAGGAGGTATATTGGTTTCATGGTAGACTGAGGAGACGTTGCGGAATTTTAGAGAGAGCAGGGAAGACAGAAGGCCGAGACTGAGAAAAGTAAGACGAAGAACGTTACTAGTTCTGCCCTTTTGGACAGTGAATATTTGGCGAATGTTTAAGATGTTTAAAGAGCATTAATAACAGATGATCGCGCTAATCAAAGCAATTTTGCAGTGGATGTGCCAAGGGCTCTTTTACGATGATCTGAGAGCAGAAGTTAGACCCTGAGTTGGTTATTGGGACCACAAGAACAAGTCGTTCTAGACTGGTCATAGATCGTAATCACCTAACTTCTAAAGCGCAACTCGAAAGCCAGATGCAGGGCACCAGCTTATTCACAAGCGTTAACCCAATGACGAGATGCTTTACTTGAGACGAGTCGGCGTTACAGAAGAAGCGGAATTTGGATCAGAAGTCAGAGCCAGGAAGAACTCAGACGCTGAGAACGATTACATCGAAACTGCTGTGAAGACCCTGCAACTATCGCTGATGGCGCGTAATAGGGGTCAAAGTGTTTCATAAGCCAAATGACATTTCTGCTTTCATAAGTCATTTAAATAGGAATAATGAATATGCAATAAACAAATGATTGAAATATTTTTTTACCACAGATAAAATCTAAGAAGGCAACGTGGAACCCAGTGGTACTGTCGCAATAGTCGTCGTCTTGCCCCCTCCACTCGCTGACGCCCATCTCCGCAGAAGGTCTGTCTGCCTGTCTGTCTGTCTGCCTGTCTGTCTGTCTGTCTGTCTGCCTGTCTGTCTGTCTGTCTGTCTGTCTGCCTGTCTGTCTGTCTGCCTGTCTGTCTGTCTGCCTGTCTGTCTGCCTGTCTGTCTGTCTGCCTGTCTGTCTGCCTGTCTGTCTGTCAGTCTGATGGTCGCGTGTCGATGCGTCAGTCAGTCGGTCGGTCGGTCTGTCGGACAATGAAAGGCAGCGCTGATCGCACATGTATGCTCTCGGTGGATCGGTATTTTGGTCGGTCTGTCTGGCAGTCTGTCGTTTTGTCTGGCGGTCTCTCAGTCGGTCGGTGGATCGGTGGTTCTGTCTATCGGTTTGTCTGTCGATAGGTCGGTTGATGGCTCGGTCAGTCGGTGGGTCGATGCGTCAGTCGGTCGGTCGGTAATTCGGTCTGTCGGACTCTCAACAGCAGCGCTGATTATATGCTGTCGGTCAGTGGATCGGTGGTTCGGTCGGTCTGTCGGTGTTTCGGTCGCAGTGGCGGATCCATAGGGGGGGGGGGCGATGGGGGCGATCGCCCCCCCTCTTATATTGTTTGGAAAGAAATTTCTTTAGCGATTTTTACTCGGCTTTTGCAGCCCTTTATAAAGAAAGTATGCAATGCCAACAAAAATGTTCAAATTTTAATGTAGATATACACTGTTGTAAATTATATTTTGAAGTAATTTATAATTATTGAAATTTGAAATACGATCATTTGATGAAGACTAGAGAGTTTAGTTGTTAGACTAGTAACGTACATAAAACCTTGATTTGTTGATTATTTTAACAATTTGTTCTCTTCATAGCGTCCCGAAAAGAAATATTGATATTGTTTAATTAATAATGTTATTGATTATAGCAACAATCTATAATATTTTTTATTATAAACTGATATTAAATTAATAATACACAATTATTTAAAAATTTTAATTTTAAAAGTAATTTGTATTTACTATTTATTATATTTTTAACTAACACAGCATGGTGTTTGAAAACGGAAGTAAATTAGGTCTATTGAGCAGACTGTTTAAAAGTAATATGAATTTTAATAAAGTTGTGCGGTGCGTATTTTAAATCGGACTATTGGGATACCAATATATGACGTCATTTTATAGTTACATTACATAGATTAAGACAGTAGAAGAATGATACTCAAAGAAAGAAAAGTAAACAAGTTTTACGATTTGTGGGCTTGCCTGCGGTTGCCACTAAAACCTAAAAATCGCCCCCCCCTTACTAGATGGTCTGGATCCGCCCCTGTTCGGTCGGTTGGTGGATGGGTCACTGCCTTCTCTTGGCCCTACCCTCTGCCTGTATCGTTCTCGTACACAGGTCGACGCATTCGCCAAAGTCCATGGCGTCCTGTGCCCGGCTGTAGTCGAGATCCGCGAGGCGGGCGAGGGCAACGATGTAGCTACAGGCGATGCGTAGAATGGCCAGCTTCGACAGACGCTGGTTGTAGGCATAGGAAGGAACCGCCCGACGTAGGCTCTCAAAGGCAGCGCTGATCGTATGCACTCGGCTCCTTTCGCGTGCATTCGCCTCTATGCGACGCTGGCGACTCATGTGCTTGTAGCTCCCCTTGCCCATGCGCATAACGTCACCGCTCGTCTCCGTGACAACGCCGTGACCGGACGATGACCCCGTGTCCATGGCAACGGCATCGCAGAGGTATCCGGTCTCTGTGGAGATTGGATCTTCGTTCAGTTCGGTGCAGTTCTCTCCTTTCTCCGCCTCGTTCAACTCAACGCTGCTCCGTGTGTCGTTGTTAGAGGTGTCGCAACGAAGCCACGCTGTGTCCATTCCAATAACAGTATCGCATGGCTCTACGGACGATCGCAGGTCAAGCGGTTGACCTGCTGAGGTCTGGATAGTGGCGTCACCAATTAAGTCACCGATGTTCCAAGGTCCGACGGAATGTTGTTCTTCGTCCAGTACCACTCCTGTTTGGTCCTCCCCATCATCCCCAGGGCAGTGGTTTGACTCGGTTGAGGCACTGATGGGTGGCAACATTCGCTTCGGTCTCGTCATCTTGCGTTTGTTTCTGGCTGCTGTCGTATCACGGTCTTGATTTCGGTCAAAGTCTTTGACAACGACATATTCAGACAACATCTTCAGAACCTAAATACTATCCAAGTTTATCGATCAGACGAAAACATTTAAGTTTCGAAATGTCTGTTATTCATGTCGAGTGGCGCAGTTGAGGAAGTTTTCAGACATAATTAACTCCTGGTTTGTATTCAATTTCAAATTATTACTTTCTAAAGTTTTAACTGTTCCATCTCAAAAAGTGTCATTTTCGAGGTTGGCATCTGTTAGGCTACATAGATATTTTATTCAGCGTAGCTTTCACAGAAACTGAGTATATCTTTGATTCATGACTACAGAGAGCTCTCTTGGGTTTCGCTTTCGATTCGTTGGGACTACGCGGTCGCCTTTGATAATAGTGCGAAGATGACTTTGCTGTCAAGATGAGATTTTGAGGTGACTTGCCTACAAAATAGCAAATAATGATGTCATCGAATCATTCATGCATGATATCAAGACTACAAACAAGAAAAGTCTTATAGATTATGTTTTACCTTATTGAAACAAAACTACAGCCGCAAGTACCTTATTGAAACAAAACAACAGAATAAAGTACCCCATTGAAACGAAACTACAGACTCAAGCACCTTATTGAAACAAAACTACAGCCTCAAGTACCTTATTGAAACAAAGCAACAGAATCAAGTACCTCATTGAAACGAAACTACAGACTCAAGCACCTTATTGAAACAAAACAACAAAATCAAGTACCTTATTGAAACGAAACAACAGTCTCAAGTATCTTATTGAAACGAAACTATAGACTCAAGTACGTAACTGCAACGAAACACTAGTCTCAAGTACCTTATTGAGACGAAACAGTAGAAACGTCAGCTGCTCTCATTGAAACTCATCCAGTGTAGAAACGACGCAGCGAACTGCATTATCATCGTCGCAGAGATTTACGACGCACACGCCACCTGTCGTCCGTTCTAGGCGACTGTCCAAGCGGCGGTGGCTACAACAGATGTCGCCCTGTGCCAGTCACCACCGTCGCTTATCGACCGATGGTTCGGTCGTTCGTTCGTTCGGTCGGTCGTTCGGTCGGTCGTCGTGAGATCATCTTAGCAACGCCGTCGATCTCGCTGTGTTGTCGGTGTCTCCAAATGTCAGGGTTACGCATGGACTGCTTCAGATTAGCAATTGTAAAGGAAGTTTCACTTCCGTTGAAGACATTGCCAAGGCTGTCAAATGCATTTGATAAGACCAGATGACCAGAACATAACAATCGAGCGCTTAGCCTGTAGCGGGGTCAATATAGGGCCTACACTTTCCTACACGTTCAAGCCTCACATGAGGCAGCTTCTGCATGTATGCAAGGACCTTGAGCAAGTCATTAACTCACAATTGCTCAATTCCGTTGACGCTCTGTCATATACACTTATGAGCTCTGGAAGGAAGGAATACAGTTGCATTGCTTTGCATGACTGGCCTTTTATCTGCGCCTCTAACAAGCACAGACACATGTACTTCGGAGAAGCAGTCAGATGATAAAAACATCCCTTTAATAAATTACGCAATATAAGACCTTATGGATTATAGCATTGTCTTAAAGAACAAGGTCTGTTAGTTTCCAGCTCAATTGCAATTAGACAGCAGTTCAGCCAGTAGCACTAGACCACAAAGCGTCGGCGATGGTTCGCATCGCAAAGGTTCAGTGGGACGAGAGACTAGAGAGGAAGTGCCAAGGAATCTGGAACACCGTGACCTCGGAGGGGAAATCAATGAGGGGGAGACGACTGCGTGGATGAGACGTCCAATAAGAACAAAATAGTGAACAAAAAGGCCTATAGAGGGCATACGGACAGATCACATAATCGTAACAATCGTATCTCAACATTTCTACAGTGCCCACAAAAGCGAAGTCGCGGGAACCAGCTTATTCACTTATTTAGGACTGTAGAAACAGATAGCCTTTTAGTCTAATCGCGTAGGCTATAGAGAGTTCTTTGGTAACTCATAATAGCGCTCTGCCATCATTGACATGGCAACCTCTGTTTTTGCTTTTCTTCGTTAATGATCTACCAGTTATCTTGTATGAACATAGGCCTACACAATGTTATATGTCACTTCTGCATTTTGCATTTAGTTCTTATCTGAACTACTAGTAACCTTCTCTGAACATACACAATGCATTATATCAACCGATGTAAGCCTATTTACTTGTCTTCATTATCTGACTTAACAATCGGCGTCTCTGGACATGCACTATGTCATATGTCTAAGAGATATCCGAACATTATATTGGGAAGTGTTACTCTACCAATGAAACAAATTCACAAATTCATTACACGAATTACTCACCAAAGGAATATTTAGCTCGGTTCGAAACAACTTGGAGCTAAACGTCATCGAGTACCTTAGAAGGGCTTTTATTTATGTCCTGTCCCAACGGAGGAAGGAAAGTAGAAATGGTGAGTTAAATAACCTTTGCTTTCAATACGCTTGAAATAGTCTGCAGGAAACGACTACATTTATTGGGAACCAAAGAGAAATGTATGGCACACTTGAGCGTAGAGCTGGACAACCCAGTTCGATTCCAGAATCGGTCGTAAGGTTGACTAGACCTTCATTCGCTAGGCGGTACCGTTGGTTTATTTATTCATTATCGAAATTTGATACCACCCTTCTTCCAACATTTTTTGCTCAAAAGTGCACGCACACGCCTCGACGGCGCAATTGCAGTTGTACTGCAGAGCAATTGTGCGTGAAGGACTTGCTCAAGGTCCCTACACAGTGACTTCTCGGACGAAGGTCGAACCCGCTTGCTCAGCGCACATTGAACTTTACGGGCTGACCGCTCTAAGCGATCGGCCACTGTGCCACACAAGCTTATTTCCACTTAACTAAGATGCATAACGCAATTGATGCTTTGCGTGGCGGCCGACAGTTAAATTCGACTCCTGTAATAAGTTGTCATTATTCATTCAACTATGTTTGCAAGCATTCTGTAACTTGTCAGATTGAAATTTTAAAAATCATTATA
This sequence comes from Bimastos eiseni, assembly GCA_959347315.1. Classification (NCBI taxonomy): domain Eukaryota; kingdom Metazoa; phylum Annelida; class Clitellata; order Crassiclitellata; family Lumbricidae; genus Bimastos; species Bimastos eiseni. The sequence continues at coordinate 24,900,292 of OY365812.1, read as the reverse complement.
ATCATTATCGATAATTGTGTCAAAATGCACAATGAGCTGACCTAGTATGACTTTTAAAATTAAAATGCTCTTAAAAGAGCGCCCGACAAAAGAGCGCAGACAAAAGATCGCCGACAAAAGAACCACCCGACAAAAGAAGGCCCGACAAACGAGCCTCCGACAAATTCAAAGGACGCATTTGTATTTATGAAAATAATTCTTCCTGGATTGAAGCAAATATTCATGTTTAAGTGGAAGCTGGATTGATGAAAAGGAGTCTGCTTAAACAGAAGCTGTTTTGGGAAAATTATCAGCATTAGGCCTAATTATTGAACATAATCATTCAATCAATCAATCAATCAATCAATCAATCAATCAATCAATCAATCAATCAATGAAACTCAATATAAACTCAATATAGCGCCTCTTCAAGAAATCTACTGAGAGGGGCTCCCGGTTCAACCTCGACCGTATAAGACAGATTTCAGAGTTGAAAAAATAGGGTAGAGTCGAAGATCTAATGGGAGATCTAATGTATTCCAAACAGTTGGGCCCACAACCGAAAAAGCACGATACCTCTGTAATAATAGAAGAATGCTTTAACGGAAGGTAGTGCGATCAGAATATTCCCGTATAAGTTGAAGCTGGATTGATGAAAAGTATATTGCTTCAGTGGAGGCGATAATGACGAAACATTTTCTGTTTAGCTAGAGCTTGGGCTGATGAAAATAATGATGTCTAACTAGAGGCCCGATTGATGGAATGAATACCCTTCAAATAGAAGCGGGATTTATGAAAAGAATCCTGTTTAACTAGAAGCTTGATTGTATGATTCCTTTCATCACTCCAGATTCCATTGAAGCATGGTTATTTTCATATCAATCCAACGCCCCTTCTAACGAAATTCTTTTCATCAACCCAGCTTTTACTTTAACAGCATTTCCTTCATCGATCCAGCATCTAATTAAACGAGATTCATTTCATTAATCCAGCTTCCATTTATTCTAGAATTCTTTTAATTAGTCCAACTTCTATTTAAAATTGTCTGTGCTCTATCCTGTCGGCGCTCTTTAGTCGGGTGCCAAAAATACTTAAAAAGCACGATGGGCTCAATAACAACAATAGGCTAATAACAATAATAATAACAATAAGCGTGTAGAGCTTAGAGCGATCGAGGAATTGCTGCATCGATTACAACTTTATCATATTCTTCCCTAGGCAAAACTTTTCTATAACACGTTTTCTATATAACCTGGGTTGTCATGTAAGAAAAAGTTTACAAGACAAAGGTACGCGACGTCTGAGAACTGCGTCAGCGTATCATATACTGTGTATGATACGTGTGACAGATTCAAGTATGATCGAAGTGCTATAACTATAAGTCAAAACCCGTTACATTACCCACAAAATTTATGTAAACTGCTTTTTGATAGACGTCAATTCGTCACACGCAGCACAAAGAATTCGATAATATCAAACGCAACGAAATTCCAACACTAGTGGTTTAGCGATTGACTAAAAAAATTCGTCCCGTTCTATCACAGAACGCTCAAAAAACATTTCTAAGCTAAGCTAGAATCGCACCGTTTCAGATCTGTTTTTAGCTATTTGATCTCCCATTTAGCGGCGATGACTCTCTGGATATTCGCATGCACACAATGTGCTTAAAAGGGAAGACTGTTCACGGTATCTTCGTTGTAGTGGCGTTCTACGCGGGCTTCTTCAAAACCCGACCAAGTGTGAAACCGTGCTGAAGATCAACAAACGACTGAAAAGTGCAGCGCATCAATTCCTTAAGAATTCCTCATTTATTGCATCGTCCCACGCTTTGTCATAATCCTCTCCTCAATCGGTCGGATAGTCATCGAATACCATAATGTTTTCCTCCAAATTAACAATTTTAGCGAAGTTCTTGATATCAGCCAGAGCGTGCGGATGCGTGTGACTTCCGTCGACGAACATTAAGTCACACTGGATTTCCGTATTGTTGTGAATAAATTCTGGGATGGTCGTTATCGAATCACCAAAATGAATGAAGAACCCTCAGATAACCAGACATTGGATGAGCGTATATGTGCGCTCCGAGATCAAAGGAATGGACGATTGACTTTTCGTTAGCAGTTAGATAGTTGAAAAAGCTGTGTCCGATATTGAAACCCGTTTCACAGATTGCTTTTGCAGCTGACTGACCGACATGGTGATGCACGATTAGGTATTGGTCCATGAAATTTCCCGTGTTACCTTTCAACAAATCGGTCGCCAGCGGCTTTTCAGATTGCATCCTCGAACTCCTTAATTTTGAGCTGGCTCATTTGCGAAAATTGTATTTTATATACGAAACTATCCTGAATAAGATCCTTGCAATTTTTTTATACTTCTCAGGAATGAAATTCAGTCCGAATCTGTTCTCCACGGTTTTGATCCCAATGGTGCTTCTTCTGTAGCCTACTGCAGCACGAAGATGGTTAGAATAGCCAAACGAAAAAATATAGTTGCGATGAATCGCCGATCACAGTTTTGGCGAATGTATGCAAATTTCATTGTCTAAAAGAACTGCACAAATAAATATAGCTCTTTTCACATCATCGCCGTAAGACAGTGGGAGACAACATAAGCGAACGAAAGTGGGAATCAACATAAGCTCGGTCAAACAATCAAGAACCAGGCAACGTGGGCACAGATTGTGCATCCAATCTCCAAGTAGGAATAAATAGCAATCATTTGCTTTATGCCTTATACAGCTTTTGGTTAGTATCTATATCGCAGAATGGAAAATGTGCTATGTGTAGGATTACAATTATAATGAAACATTTAGCGTATGAATAGAAGCTACGTTCAAGTCGGTGAATAATGGACTTGGAAGGGCGAATGAATTGAGGGTAAAGGGATGGAGGAAAGGCGTGTCAATGACGCAAGGTACCCTCACCCTCCTAATTGCATAGTTAGGAAAATGATCCAATGTTGAACCAATCGTAGCTTTTTAAATACGGATAAAAATAGATTTAATGAAATGCAAAATAAAATGCGGCCAATTTTTATAGGCCTAGGTGAGGGAAGATAATCCTAGGTTAGTAGACGGAAAGATGAGTCAGAGTCCAGATAGAGAGAGAGCCGATCGCCGCTACAGCAGCCTTGACTAAGAGGTCTGCGATGGCACGTCAAGCGACGGTGAAAAGACTTTTACTATATTTAATATCGTTTGGGCAGTTTAGAACAGACCACAGATTCGTAGTTGCTGTAGAAACATCTCTCGTTATCATCGAAATTATTGTAATCGGACATTCTCGTAAAGTAACTGCACGTACAAGAAGTTGATGACAGTAAATCAGAAAATGCAGTCGTGTGCTCTTCAATGATCAAGTGGTCGACCCTCCAACCATTAAGGGACTGACAACTGTGCCAGACGATGACAATCAGCTTAGTTATAGTATTTACAGTTCGGGTAAGAAACCGCGATCGATGGTCTTTCGAAGCCCAAATGAAGCGAAATGACCTGCCTTGTGAGTTATGACGTTTGTTTCTCCTTCAATAAAAGTTCACAAGCTGCAGAATAGAGAGGATGGCGGTTAAGACTAGCTACATTTGTGGTTTGACTACTGCAGAACATGCACGGTTACTGACCGTGTGATCAATTTTATTCGAGCGGTTAATTATTTTAACATGCGTTTTATTCCCAGCATACACCAATGTAATGTAGGTAAGACTGGTGGTGTTTCGAATCGAACCAGCGAGAGGAGGAATCAATCAGGATATTAAGATCTGTGAAGATGCAGTGTTTTCAGATTTGAGTGAAAGACCTATTGGGAGATAGCAAGAGGTGAGGTATTGGTGAGTTCGATGAATGGGTCGGATATTGTCTCAATACCGGAAGGAGTTGTTACAAAAAGGCTGGACAGCAGTGGCCATGAAGCGATTTTCAAATTAATTTTGAGTGATGAAGTGACATAAGGGCGGAGCAGCGTGACAGGAACGGGTTTAAACGATGTGTTTGAACCGTGAACAACTGATGGAGGTAGGAGGGCTGTTAAGATGGGAGTGTGTTGTGGGAGAGTGATATGATTTTACACTCGATTTGTTCAGGACTTTTGACCCAGTGGAGTGATTTGAGGGCAGGAATGATACATGTAATATGGTGGTGTCTCGGGTTTTGGTGACAGCACGGGCGAGAGTATTCTGAATGGCTTGGAGGCAGTTTATTTGGGTGAAGTCGAAGTCTTGGGATAAAAGTACTCCAGAAATTAAATCTAGTCTGAACTATAGACAGAGATCATTATCCTTTATTGAAGGAGAAACAAAGGTCATAACTCGTAATTAGACGATGCTCGTAATTAGACGATGCTGGAAATGTAAATTTGTTCAAAACTCCGGCATCGAGGACATCCGTTTTAGGACTTAAAATATCTGCAAATATTATTCCATCATTACTCGCTTGAACTTTCCATCTAGTAATACGTGTGTTTAATACTGTGCTAGCAATGATGTAGAAACCCGACATAGACAAAGGAACGGGATATTTAATCTGTAACCAAACATCAGTTACTGTATCGGCTTACCAACATTCGGGGGCATGACAAGCATTTTGAAGCGCTTTCCACGGTTCAAAGTTATACCCAGCCGCTATGCGATATTCGCTAGCACTAGCTTCGTAAGTAAACCCGTTTATCGTCCTTACATTCGAAGTCATAGCAGGTGCTGCAGTCACGTATAGTATCGCGTTATCAGTGTTATTCGTTTTCATTTGGCTGACTAGAGTTTCGACTTGACCAAAACTCGCGGCCTGGCTAGCTAAGACTGGTGGATGAATGCCAGTCGGCAGACCTTTTGTCATATTACCATTTATATTTAAATCACCGTCCATATGTTCGTTCCATCTCGTTTTAAAAAGGTACTACTCGCTTGGGATAGAGTAACACCTCCAGACACTATTCTTTGAGTTGATCCAGTATCAGTTCGTCCAAATTTTTCGACAGGCATGTTTTTAAATAGGTGATATTATTTAATGCAATTCGTATATGACTTCTTGAAATTTACAACCATCGTTGATCGTCTTCTTCAAGACATACAAACATAAATGACCGCAATACACTTGGCCGTCTGGTTGTATTCGTTCGCTGTTGTAGAATAGCGGCCTTTGTAGATAATTTATCAATTCAGTAGGAGGAGGAAGTCCGTAGCTGTCGAAATAAATTTTATCATTGGCGCGCTTGATCCAACACGTCCATTGCGTTCCTTTACCGTCAGAATCGTCTAGATTAAGAATGCCACATTCGTTCGCTCTCGGCCTCTTCGGTAACTCGTCTTTTAGAAAAACTCCTCGGAAATTATTTATATTTAGTTTCCTCGCCGCTTCGATTAGATCCATGTTTGACAAAGTAATGTTAGATAGCGTTATGGCTTCGACATCGATATGTATAGCACTCATTTTATATTAGAGAATAATGTCCATATGCTAAAGTGTGGATTCCACCTTGCTTATTTCCTCGCTGTAGACATCGTGAAGATGCCACCGAATGACATTCATCTTTCTCGATTGTTCTCTCTTGGTGAACAAACAGTCTTTGTAGTTTTCGTGAGTGATAGATTTCTTGATGACATTCTTCTTCACACCTTTGCATTTCTTGTGATCTGCACCAGCCATCTTGTACGAATACAACTTTGATCTTAAACCTACAAACTCTTCGATCTGTTTACCAGCTGCTTCATCTTTGAACATGCCAATGACCTTTTGTTGATGCCTGTTTCTATACCAGAGGGATGGTCTTTTGGGTAGTCGCTAGTGTCGAACCTACTTCTAATTTCTTCGGTCTTAATTTCATAGGCTAAAGAATCTGTATCTGTAAAAAGTAACTTTGCTCTATCTTTATACTTTTTCTTGATGTAATTATAATGAAAATCGTACATTATAGTTTTACTCAAGTCTAAAATACACATTCCAAGATATATAGGCTTGTTGTAACATAGCTTCGTTCGTTTCATATGAATGGCAATTAGGTTTTCATCAAAAATAGTTCGAGTGTCGTAATTGGTTCTTGCTGCTAGTTTTAGGGCTTGCTTCTCGCTGGAAACCAGTTTTATGTCTACGCGAGCCTCTATGTTTTCACATGTCTTGCTAAACACACTATTGTTCATTAGTTTGAAAAAGTCTTTCTCGAAATCATTGGTGGCTCTGGTCCCTAAGTTGGTATTTAAATCGATATACTTTTTCAGCCAAGCACTTTCTTCAAATTTTATTCCACGATGAATTTTGGCTATCTTCAAGCCTAGGCTCTCATACAGTTTTAAATTTTCGTAGTGTGTTATGTACTTTAATTTATCACACAGGCTTGGTATAAGTTTTGGAACATCCGATTCTTTAACCTTAACACTCTCTGGAGCAAGAGGATAGTCATTGTGAAGATCGTGCAAATCTCTCGGATATTCCAAGTCCACTTCTAATATACATGGTGTTGATCTCCAATCGTTTAGCTCATCATTACCCATCCACTGGAACTCATGAGTTGGTAGATTCTTACACATTGCCCATTCGCACAGGTTGTTCGCGTCTAAATAGGTTATAAATGTTGAAGGCTTCCTATCGTCAAACGATGGTATGTACTTATTGTTTACCTGTCCATAACGATGTGAAATGGTACTAACACCACCTCTTATCCCATGTTTAACCATTAATATCATATCATAATCGCTCAACAACTCCAACTCTATTCCAGTCAACTTTAATGCAGCGTCCCAAGCAAGCCCTGGTGAAGTATAATACCAGGCTGGATCTAGACCATAGTTCTCACAACACACATCTCTAAAATTCTCAAATACATCAGCAAGCAGGAGAACATCGCTCACGTTATATAAGTCGTGGTATTCTCTAAACGTTTTGAGTTCGAATTCATTCCATACTATCTGTGCATGGTTGTAGTCTTCGTCACTGATGCCAGACTCGTTAAGTATTGAGTAGAATGCTGACTTTGGTGGTAGTTCTGTTTCGTTCAGTCGATCTACGAAATCAACATAGTCGTAAGGATAGACACCTTTTCTAAGTAGGAGGTCGAGCTGATTACCTGAACAGTGCTTGCTTAGATTCTTACACTGGCCCTTGCTCAGGTTCCTCGATAAAGCGTCAAGACTCGATGCCATAAATCTAAAACTATCGATGAAACGTAATTTTCGTTTAACCTGTACTTCCCTATTTTCTTTATTTACAAACTTATCAACCACAACTTCTCTGCTAAATGAGACGTACTTTTCTTCGTTGCTAGGGATGCAGTTAATCTTTTCGTTATCATCACCTCATAATTTCTTTACGAATAGATGGCTGTCATAACCGGATAGATTATGGAACAATACTGGGAAAAACTTGGGGACTTTATATTTTAGATTACAGTTAGTATGAGCGGCGCCTCTAAATTTACCGTTGAGGTGACAATGATCTCTAACTCGATCTTTACCAAGTTCACCTTCGCATATGTGACAAACTGTAGCCCGAGTTGTACAGAGCCTGATCTTTTTTTCCGAATATCATTTTCTTTGGAAATTTAAATTGATTATAAATATATTTTATATTATCTATAAGAGTGTCTGAAAATATCTGAGCCACATCATCATCTTCGCTCTCCGCTGTGAACGTTACGGGAGCTTGCGAATATAGGTCATCGTCAAAACATTTTATATAATAGCAGAAAGAACTTGGGATGTGTTTTTGATACTTGTTGGTGTAAGACATGCTGGGGTCTAGTTGACAAGTGTCTATAGGTTTAATTAGACTTTCAAAATCGGCAAACACGACAAAGGAGACTCTCATCTTTCTATAATAATTTTTAAAACTCAACATAGTTCCTGGTTTTGGAAGTTCTATCTTTCGAGCGGCGTGTTGGGAGCAGTACTCGGTGTGTTTGTGTAGCGAATCTTTTCTACTAAAACCGATTAAGCATCTTTTACAATGGTACATCGAAGTACTGGTGTCTTCTGTTTGTTAAAGTTCTTTATCCAACAATAATGCTTCTTTTCTCCATCAGAAATGAGTAGCAGATCTACACATTTATCGTTCTCATGCTTTGATAAATATAGCAGGAATAGACGGACATCTTTCTCGAAACCAAAGACATTAATACTAATATTATTATTTCTCTCAAACTTATTTATAACATTATCATCTGCAGCTACTGGGAATTCGATGCCAGACCAATCAAGTTCCTCAGATTGTGTTTTAAATTCTTTCGTGATTCTGTCTGAATTCTTATCAGCCGGGTTTAAGGCTCTCGTTACGCACCACTTGAAGCATTCTTCGTCTTCGTTCTTCATATTGACAATACCCTTTTTACTAGATAGACATTTCGGTAGTGGAATATAAGAACTACCTGTAACGATGCATATACACATTTCAACATACTCTGCCATGGTTTGGCCATTACGCCTCTTCATATACATATTCATGAGTTCAATTGAGTATTAATTAATCAATAACTACTGCAAACTTTCATCGTCAATTATATTGCAAAAACAGTCAAAATCAGCTAAATATTTAAATAGAATTCTAAGATATAGATTGATTATGAACTAATCTAACTTATGACTACCTAGCCAGCCTAGATTAGCTAATAGCGCTTCTTAGGTCAGATATCTACCTCCCACGGGAATGGAGCAGATCTGCAGTGGATTTCTGTAGTGTTCATTTGGATTCTTTCTTTGTATAAATTCTGTCGATTGCTTCTTCTCGAATGATTGTTGCCTCTAGCCTCTTCACCTCAAATGCTTCTGTGCCGTCCTCCACTCGCACTCGTCACGTCCGAATGATGAATCGGACTTATTCTGATACTTGCGTAGCCTCGATTCCGTTGACAAGTATGTCAGAATAGACACACTATAGATGCTGATATTAATCTCTCAGTCCATCTATATTAACGTGAAAAGAGTTTCTGCATTCCACCGCTCATGACCGATAGTTCGAGAACGAAAATAACTCCTGATTACACACGGAGAATACATCCATCATTACTCGACGATCACAGTACTGTTCGCCACTATACCATTCGCACCCCTCAGCAGTTCTAGACGAACCAGGGTCAAATAACTATCCGAACTCCTAAAACTTCTTTGAGAGTTCGCAACTTGAGAATTACGTGTTGACTTTTTCTCAGCACCAGACACACTGAACATTTTATTGCAAACTCCCGCAGCCCGGATGACGCATTTCCCCGTACAGTCCCCAGCAGACGACTGATGGCCAAAATCAGACCTTTTAACATTGCCTCCTGAATGTCAAACTGCCAACGACCAGTTCTCCCCAACAACACTGTTACTAAGGCCTCTAATTTAATTTTATAGCGCCTTTAGTTATATTTATAGGCTGGCATTAATTACTCTGAATTAATTCAAACTAATTAACATTGGTTGCATATTATAATGTTAATAATACATAAGAAATGTGGGTTTTAATAGGAACATCGCTACACTACTCTTCAGCGGTTTATAAGCAACTGTATTGATATCTAATTTTGTAACCGCTCTTAGTCTCCAGTTACTACCTCGCATCTGGAAGGCGGCCATTGATTCTAAGATTTTATCCCTCGCATTATTAAATATTTCGCTCGGGTTGGTAGAGTTTAAAACAACTTCGATCCTAGAGACGAAAGGAAAATCTGTGGAATCTACTTGTCCGGTTTTCATATCTACACGCTGACTCATCGAAAACTTTTGGAAATTCCTAGGGATTTAACCTAGAGCTTAGGTTTGTGCATGAATTGTGACTGATTTGCAATATTGTGGTAACCTATATGTCGGTGTTTGAACCATGGACCTAGGTTTGTGCATATTTTAGACATTTTGTAACCTAGGGTGGGTTAAAAAATGAAATGGTAACCTATAGGTTAGCGTTTGACCTAGAGCTTAGGTTTGTGCATATTTTGGGCCAGACTGCTACACTTACAACTTGCTACTCAACCTACTTCTTAAGATGGGATACCTACGTTTTGATTGACTGCAGCTATATTCAAAATCTCTGGGACAAGATAACTATCAAGTTCTTCGTCACTGGGCAGCAGAATTAGAGAAAGTGGCCGGAAAACAGGTGGCATCGTTTCATTCGTCTTCTGACGAATGAAACTTCCTGTTGAATCGCTGTGTAAGGATGCTCGAAGTATTTTGTTTGACGACGTAATGCTCGAAAAACAAGAACCCATCGAAAAATATTTCACTATGTGGCGTCACGGCGGAGCGGAGTGCTTCTATCTGACTCAGAATTATTTCCGCATACCGAAACAAGCAATTCGTGATAATGCTAATCACTTGTTTAACCGCGACAGTAAAAGCTAAGAGCTATTCAGGATACCATCGTATCTTTTAATAACCTTTGGTAGGTATATCACTGAGGTGGTTAGTTGTCTTCTGAGTTTATGCATCGTCTATCAGAGTTACTGTAGTCAATCCCGTAGTGGTTGTAGGGTCGACCACTTGATCATTGACGAACACACGACTGTATTTTCACATTTACTGTCATCAACTTCTTGTACGTGCAGTTACTTTACGAGAATTTCCGAATACAATAATTTCGATGGTAACGAGAAACTTCCTACAGCAACTACGAATCTGTGGTCTGTTCTAAACTGCCCAAACGATATTAAACATAGTCAAAGTCTTTTCATCGTCGCTTGACGTGCCATCGCAGACCTCTGAGTTGAGGCTGCTACAGCGGCGACCGACTCTCTCTCTCTCTGTCTGGATTCTGACTGATCTTTCCGTCTCCTAAACTAGGATTATCGTCCCTCACCTAGGTCTATAAAAATTGCCCGCATTAATTTGCATTTCATCAAAACTATATTTAGCCGTATTTAAAACGTTACGATTGGTTCGACATTGGATCATTTTCCTAACTATGCAATTAAGAGGGTGAGGGTACATTGCGTCAACGACACGCTCTTCCTCCAATTCCTTTACCCTCAATCCATTCGCCCTTCCAAGTCCATTATTAACTGACTGGAACGTATCTTCAGCTCTAACTTATTCAGACGCAAAATTTTTCATTATAGTTGTGATGCCACATGTACATTGCACATTTTCTACTCTGTGATATACTCCTCCTCTCCCGAAAACAGAACGTCCCGTTCTGAAATATGTCTGGGAGAAGCGCTTCAGAAGTTTGACAATAAAAATGAAAACAATACACTGATAAACATCTCTAGCTAAGTGAAGGTGTCCGCTACTAAAATAATATGTGATGCTAGGTAAGCTCTACGAAATAAACCTAATAATGTGAAGTTCATAAAAACGTCCGACTGTAAGACGTAAGGATACATGAATACGATAATGCGTTATATCAATGAACATGTTACAAATAAGACAATATGTAAACAGAAGAACTTAAGGGAAAACAGGAAGAAAGGCCACGAGAATTTCACTGATTCTGTTAAATGGAAGCATTTGAATGCAACGTTCAGAAATCGTGAAAAGTAGGCTAGCAGAAGACGAAGTATGAAGTCGAATTCAGAATTAAGACTGCGATGAGGAGACGCTGGCTACATGTGAATGCATGTGAATGTGAATGCATGAATAAATAAGCCTTTGAAGATATTTGCGACTCGTCCAGTAGTTTTTGACTCTCGTCTTCTAGCTTAGCATCGTAGGCCGCTTTCCCACATAGATGAAAACATAAAACAAAAACAAAGCATTAGCAAACAGAAACACGATATAAAACAATTATCGTAGAAGAATAATCTGAAAATCGCATAAGGAGTGCAAGTCCTGTTTGCCCCCAAAATATTGTGCTCCAGCATAATAGAAGCAAATCGAACGTATAAACAAAGCATGTCCTGATTGCGGTTCAAACGGTTGGTAAACTCGTGATAATCGTTCGTGACCGTGAACTTGCAAGCAGCTTATCTGTAGTCGATGTGTTTAAGACACTGAATAGAATAAACTACGAGAATAAATAAGGTTTGTAGATTCGTATCGTAAAATGTCTCTCTAGGACAAAAGCCAATGCTGCTCTCTTGGTTTGAACTGTTTACTCTCATCTCACTCGGCAATGGTTATCTGTTAATCTCATGTTTACGTGGTGTAGGCAATACCTCATCTACTCCATATAAAGATCACTGTTCAGAAATGTCGTTTCACTAGACAACTCGATGGACATGGTAGTCCTCGCCTCTTACTCACTCGATGCATTTCTTAATATGCGACTCTTCGCTACCAAGGAATCTGGTTGTCCTTGTACTGCTTACTCACTATACGCATCTGTCACTCTTCGTTACTAAGGAATCTGGTTGTCCTTGTACTTCTGAATCACTACGCGCATCCTTTCGTTACTAAATACTTTGTCACACGCAGACTGTTACGTCACTGATCTCCTCTCTGTTTCTTCTAATGTTTGATACGACAATGATCTTGTTGTTTCATCTACGGTTTGATACGCCACTGCTAACTCTCTCTGTTTCTTCTACTGCATGATGCGCCACTAATCTCTTTGTTTCATCTACTGCTTTCTCTTTCTGATACGTCAATGCTCTTTTCTTCTGTCTGATACGTCAATGCTCTCTCTCTCTCTTTCTGCTTTTTCTACTGCTTGAAAGGTCACTGCTTTCTCGGTTTCGTCTTCTGTTCGACACGTCACTGCACTGTATCTGTTTCTTGTACGGTTTGAAACGGCACTGCTCTCTCTCTTTCTTCCACTGTTGGCTACGTCACTGCTCCCTATGTTTCTTCCACTTTTTGAAACGTCACTGCACTCTCTCTCTTTGTTTCTTTTTCTGTCTGATACGTCACTGCACTTTCTCTTTGATTCTTCTACTGTTTTAACGGTTATTACGTCACAGCTCTCTCTATGTGTCTTCAACAGTTTGATACGTTACTTCTATGTCTCTGTTTCTTCTACTATTTTGTGCATCACAGCTTTCTCTCTCCTTTCTTCTTCTACCGTTTGATACGTCACTGCTCTCACTATTTTTCTACTGCTTGGCACGTATCTACTCTCTCTCTCTACCCTAATGTTTCTAATGTATCACACGTCGTTGATCCTCTATGTTTCTTCTAAGGTTTAATATGGCACTGTACGCTCTGTTTCTTCCACTGTTGGCTACGTCACTGCTTTCTTTGATTCTTCTACTGTTTTAAACGTCACTGCTCTTTGCGTTTATTCTACTGATTAATACGTCACTGCTCTCACTCTCTCTCTTTCTCTCTTTCTCTCTTTCTCCCTCTTTCTCGCTCTCTCCCTCTCTGTCTGTCTGTCTGTCTGTCTGTCTGTCTGTCTCTCTCTCTCTGTTTCTTCCACTGTTGGCTACGTCACCGCTCTCTTTGACTCTTCTACTGTTTTAAACGTCACTGCTCTTTGCGTTTCTTCTACTGATTAATACGTCACTGCTCTCACTCTCTCTCTTTCTCCCTCTTTCTCGCTCTCTCCCTCTCTGTCTGTCTGTCTGTCTGTCTGTCTGTCTCTCTCTCTCTCTATATATATATACATATATATATCAATCTCTATGTCTCTGCTTCTCTCTCTGTCTCTCTCTCTCTCTGTTTCTTCTTTGATACGCCACTTCATTTGCTGTGTTTCTCCTACTGTTTGATACGTCACTGCTCTCTCTAGTTCTTCTGCTGTTGCCAACGTCACTGCTCCCTCTCTCCCTCTATCTCTCTAATATTTCTACTGTTTGAAACGTCACTGTTTTCTTTGTTTCTTCCACTGTTTGATACGTCACTGCTCTCTCTATGGTTCTTCTTCTGTCTGTAACGTCACTGCTCTCTCTGTCTCTGTTTCTTCACTGCTTGATACGTCACTGTTCAGTATGTTTTTTCTGCTGTTTGATACGACACTGCAGTCTCTGTTTCTTCTAAGTTCGGGT